>PYHX02000495.1:29677418-30277418 GCA_004302925.2 Cochliomyia hominivorax | reverse complement strand
ATGATTGTGGGTATATCAAAGGCAAGTTTAGAAACCAGAAATTTACATCAAGGAATCTTTACAAAACAACGCTGCTTCCATTCATAAAACTTCATGTCCACTAATTTTAGGTCTGACTTCACATCCTGTCACTATGGTAAAGAAGCCCTTGAGTGGTATTAGAACAATAATGTGATATTTGTACCAAAAGAGACAAATTCTCTAAACTACACCGAACTAAGTCCAGTAGAGAGTTATTAGGCTCTTGTTAAAAAAGAATTGAAAAAAAGGTGTGCAAAAGTATAGTAGATTTTAAACAGAGATGGATAATCTGTTCAAGCAAAATGACAGGTTTCCGAAAAAGGTTCAATATTCAATCACTAGTGATTAAAACCATAAAAATATTCTTTTTTTGTAAATTGTAATAAAAATTTTAATCAAATAAAAAATAAAATATTAACACATTTGTTTGTTAAGAATTTTTCGATCTCAATCCTTAATATTATAAACATTTTGCAAACAAGATGAAAAATAATATATTTTTTTAAATTTCAATTTTATGTATATAAATAAACTTGATTCAGGAAATTAAAAAGATTCCTACTTTTCCATATGAAAATGCCCAAAATCTCAATCCATGTAAATAATGTATTAAAATTACATACATAGCTATACATACACAGTTATATATTAAAGATAAATTGAAGATGATTCCAGTTTTGCGAGTTGAGATATAAACAAAAAAGTAATTTTTTCAATCAAAAATTGATCAAGTTTGGATAGGGTTTGTGGGCATGTATCTGACCTAAACTTATTCGTATTTTGTTTACACGCATTCCCCTTCCCTGTTGCCACCATTTGGTAAAAAAAAAAATTCCCAAAAATAATTCTTTTTTATAGTTCCATCTTCAGATTAATATAACTTGGCACAAATTTTAGGACCTACAGTAAGTCTGCTTTCTTTAGAAAACAACAAAACATGGCTAAAAATGGGTAACAAATTTATTTCGACTTGAATATCTTCGAAACTATAAGAGGTAACTCTACATGTTTGGGTCATTTACAAGGACTATTTATCTATATACAAAATATCTTTTCTCCCAATTCATAAATGGATTTTTGGCAAATTCTTAAAAAAGATAACAAACCATACCCTGACTAGATACGGTACTGTATTCCCTCAGATCAATTTAAAAATAAATCAGTTCTGACTTTGTGAAATTTCATAAAGACATCTCTAAAAAGAATTATTTAAAAAAAAAATCGATTTGGCCACACTGCACTTACAGTTAATGCCCCATTTTTTTGAGAGTTAAAAAAATCTATTCCCAAAATCAAATCTCCTACCAAATTAATAAACACCATTATTACGCTCCTGTCTAATCAAAATTTCAATTACATTACGCGAAATATGAAAAAATTCTTATCATTAAAAAAAATCGAGAGGATTTTTTTATATATTAAAAAAGCGTTTTATAATTGATTAACATGTTTATAGGCTTTTATCGTTAAATTCTTTGGCCATACCTGATACGTTTTGTTCAATGGATCCAGATTCTGGTTATCAATGTTCACCTGGCATGAAATGTATGAAATTGGATTTTTTGAGCAGTTATGTTATAGGTTTCAATGGTTTCGAAGATATTGCCACCAGTATATTTACCGTATATCAGGCCGCTTCACAAGAAGGTTGGGTATTTATAATGTATCGTGCCATTGATTCATTACCCGCTTGGAGAGCTGCATTTTATTTCAGGTATAAGAAAATAACTTTAATTTAATTTAAAAACAACAACAACAACAAAACAAAATTTTATATTTTCTGAGTATTTGAAATCATTTTCTAGCACAATGATATTCTTTTTGGCTTGGCTGGTGAAGAATGTTTTCATTGCTGTGATTACGGAGACATTTAATGAGATACGAGTACAGTTTCAACAAATGTGGGGTGCTCGTGGTCATATTACCAAAACGGCAGCTTCACAAATTCTGAGTGGCAATGATCAGGGTTGGCGTTTGGTAACTATCGATGATAGTAAACATGGTGGTTTAGCTCCCGAAACTTGTCATGCCATTTTGCGTTCACCTTATTTTCGTATGCTGGTCATGTCGATTATTTTGGCTAATGGCATCGTAACGGCCACCATGACATTTAAACATGATGGAAGACCTCGTCATGTGTTCTATGAAAATTATTATTATATTGAAGCGGTTTTTACATTATTGCTGGATTTAGAGACTTTATTCAAAATCTATTGCTTGGGTTGGCGTGGCTATTATAAGCATTCCATACATAAATTTGAATTGTTATTGGCTGTGGGCACAACTTTGCATATTGTGCCACAATTTTATTTGTCTCCATTTACCTATTTTCAGGTGGGTTCAAACAATCTAAATATTTGCAAGAAAAATTTTTTAAAAATCCTCTTTTTTTGTAGGTTTTACGTGTGGTACGTCTAATCAAAGCTTCACCCATGTTAGAGGGTTTCGTTTATAAAATCTTTGGTCCTGGTAAAAAACTTGGCTCACTTATAACATTTACCGTGTGTTTGCTTATTATTAGTTCGGGAATTTCAATGCAGTTGTTTTGTTTTCTATGTGATTTTACCAAATTCGAAACGTTTCCGGAAGCCTTTATGTCTATGTTCCAAATTCTTACACAAGAAGCTTGGGTTGAGGTTATGGATGAAACAATGATACGTACTAGCAAAACATTGACACCTTTAGTTGCGATTTATTTTATACTCTATCACTTGTTTGTCACACTCATTGTGTTAAGTTTGTTCGTGGCGGTTATTTTGGATAACTTGGAATTGGATGAAGATATCAAGAAATTGAAGCAGCTAAAATTCCGTGAACAAAGCGCAGAAATTAAAGAAACTTTGCCATTTCGTTTAAGAATATTTGAGAAATTCCCTCAATCGCCACAGATGACAATATTACATCGTATTCCCAATGATTTTACTTTGCCCAAGGTGCGTGAATCTTTTATGAAACAATTTGTTATTGAACTGGAAACGGATGATCCATCGATGGAGAGTTGCAAGAGACCAATGTCAGAATATTGGGCATCGAATGTTGAATTTCGCAAGCAAAAGCCGGTAAGAATAATGAATAAAACGGCTAAGGTGAGATCGGCTGGTAGTAGTTTGCGAAAATTGGCTATAACTCATATAATAAAGTGAGTATGATTATGGGAGGGAACTGATTAGTGTCATTTCCTAATAATAATAATAATAATAATAATTAACATGTTTTTAGTGATTCTAATAATCAACGTTTGATGTTGGGTGATTCGGCTATGCTGCCAGTAGTTGGAGGAAAAGGTGGTTTAAAATCACAAGGCACTATAACACATTCGAAACCTTGGAGAGTTGACCAAAAAAAGTAATGTAAAAAAACAAGTAAAAGTAAGAGTGTAATAGTCGGTTAATTCCGTCTATATTTAAAATATTTTCATAAGACTCACATAAATGAGATGATTATGTCATTTGAGAAGATTTTTTAAATTGGGGGATATATGAAGAGTACAGAAAATCATGGAGCGATACTTTAAAATTTGGTACAGGGATTTCTTGTTTCTTGTCTTAAATACATTTATACGAAATATGCATCCTAAAGTGATTCTTGGAACCGATATTCTCGGTTATTGTGCCTCGTCATTGGGGCAAAATTATATATTCAAAATTATAATATTCAAAACTTTTACAAAGACAGCCAACCGGACAGACAGACAGACATAGTTACATTGACTCAGAAAGTGATTCCGAGTCGATTGATATACCTAAAAATGGGTGTAACACAATCAGCACTAACGCATAATATCCGGGCATAATAAAAACATTTACGAAGATTAACTTTTTTTCATATACCCCAGATTTGGTTCACGTTCCATACGTCGAAGTGTGCGTTCGGGTTCTATAAAGCTCAAACAAACTTATGAACATTTAATGGAAAATGGTGATATAGCTTCAGCACCAAGAGCTAATTCTGGTAGAGCCAGACCTCATGATTTGGATATAAAACTATTGCAGGCCAAACGACAACAAGCCGAAATGAGACGTAATCAAAGAGAGGAAGATTTACGAGAAAATCATCCCTTTTTCGATACACCACTCTTTTTGGTGCCACGAGAAAGTCGTTTTCGTAAGATTTGTCAAAAAATTGTACACGGCAGATACGATGCCAGACTTAAGGATCCCCTGACGGGCAAGGAGCGAAAAGTTCAGTACAAAAGTTTGCAGTAAGTAATGGAATTAATTTTAATGTTACAAAATCATTGTTTAACTCTTTAAATTGAAGCAATTTCCTGGGTTTGGTTACATATTTGGATTGGGTTATGATATTTGTTACCACACTGTCCTGCATTTCTATGATGTTTGAAACACCAAATGATCGTGTTATGGATCATCCCACATTACAGATAGCAGAATATGCTTTTGTCATCTTTATGAGCTTAGAGTTGGCTTTAAAAATTCTGGCCGATGGTTTATTTTTCACACCCAAAGCCTATATTAAAGATGTGGCAGCTGTTTTGGATGTTTTCATTTATGTAGTGTCAACTTCATTTCTTTGCTGGATGCCCAAACATATACCCACAAATTCGGGTGCACAACTTTTAATGGTTCTAAGATGTATAAGACCTTTACGTATATTCACTCTAGTGCCTCATATGCGTAAAGTTGTTTATGAATTGTGTCGTGGCTTTAAGGAAATCCTATTGGTATCAACACTGTTAATACTACTGATGTTTATATTCGCCAGTTATGGTGTACAATTATACGGTGGAAGATTGGCTCGTTGTAATGATCCTACCATAACCAAAAGGGAAGATTGTGTTGGTGTTTTTATGAGACGGGTATTTGTAACGAAAATGAAATTAGCTCCCCGTTCGGATGAATCATATCCGGCTATGTTAGTGCCACGAGTATGGGCCAATCCAAGAAGATTTAATTTTGATAATATTGGTGATGCTATGCTAACGCTGTTTGAGGTTTTGTCATTTAAAGGGTGGTTGGATGTAAGAGATGTTTTAATTAAAGCTGTGGGTCCGGTGAGTATTAAATAAGAACATACGTGCAGTAGTTTGAAAGCGATTTTTTTGGAAATAATTCTGTAACTTAACAACTCGAATTGGAACAAATTAAGATTCGCAAGCTATCGATTTTCTTTTTCTTTTATAAGTCAAATCTAAATTTTCCACTGAGAAGCTTCTCAAAATTTAGAGGTCAAAATCGGAACATGGAAATTGAAGTCAAGCTTCTAAAAGTATTTCTAATGCAAAATCAATCAACAAACTTATGTTCCGGTTAATTTTTCGCAACTTTCTGGTAAAAATTTGTTGTTGAAGAAAAGTTTAAGACCCAAAAGCAATAAAAATTTCCCAAAAAGTTCTTGGTTTGGCAAACAATATGCAGTTGCGGAAAACGAAGCCCATCATTTGTTACAACGGGATCTGTAAATACCGACATTTACATCAAAGAATGTATACAATGTCCACTTATTTAAGGCCTGATTTGTTATCCTGTCACTATGTTAAACAAGCCTTTGGGTCGAATAAGAACAAAAATGTGGTATTTTTACCAAGTGTGGCAAATTCTTTAAACTGCCCGGAGCTAAGGCAAGTGGAGAGATATTGGGCTCTTGTTAAAAGAGAATTGAATGTATACAAAGGTGTGGTAAATTTTAAATGGAAAGGACTACCTGTTCGCGCATAGAGACAGCAAGCACTCTAAAAACGTTAAGTTTTAGAATTTCATCACTACAGATTAACAATAGAAAAATATATAAAAAATTTAACCGGCAAGTTAAGTGGTTTCGTTTTGATTAGCATATATGTATGTTAAGAATTTTTCCATTTCACTTCTTATAAGTCAGAGAGTGAAAGAAATTTTTTACTTGTTTTATAATATTAAAAAAACAAATGTTTGAATTCACTAGAGAAGGTGTCTAAATTTCAGATATCTCCAACGGTTCAAGAGTTACAGAATTATTTCCAAAAAATCGTTTTGGAACCACTATGAAATGTTAAACAAACAAATATATATATATATGTACTCATTGTTAAAATATATATATATTTTAGATTCATGCAATTTACATCCATATTTACATTTTCTTGGGTTGCATGATTGGTTTGACATTGTTTGTGGGTGTTGTTATTGCAAATTATTCGGAGAACAAAGGCACAGCACTTTTAACAGTCGATCAAAGAAGATGGTGTGATCTAAAGAAACGTTTAAAAATTGCCCAACCTTTACATTTACCACCAAGACCTGATGGTCGTAAAGTGCGGGCATTTGCTTATGATGTTACCCAACATATTTATTTTAAACGTTTTATAGCCGCTATAGTGCTAATAAATAGCGGTTTACTATCAATAACGGTAATTTATATTTATGTCATATATAAATTAATAAATTAATAATGAAATTCTTTTGATTTAATAAAATTGTTGAAAATTTTAGTGGATTAAAGGTGAAAGTATAACGGAAATATGTGTCTTATTAAGTGCCACTTTGACATTTGTCTTTGTGGTAGAGGTGGTTATGAAAATTATAGCATTTACACCACGTGGCTACTGGCAGTCAAGACGTAATCGTTATGATCTATTGGTTACAGTATCGGGAGTTGTTTGGATATTTTTACAAACGATTCTAAGGGTAACAAATATTTGTAAAACACCTTCATACTTTATATCAATAGAACTTCATTTTTTTTCTTGCAGAACGATTTATCATATTTCTTTGGTTTTATGGTGGTGATTTTAAGATTTTTCACCATAACTGGTAAACACACCACTTTGAAAATGTTAATGTTAACTGTGGGTGTATCGGTTTGTAAATCATTCTTCATTATCTTTGGCATGTTTTTATTGGTATTTTTCTATGCTTTAGCTGGTACCATATTATTTGGTAAGTTTTTGATTTTGGTAGCAAGTTTGCATACCTAATGATTTTCTTATTTAATTTTATTTTATAGGAACTGTTAAATATGGTGAAGGTATTGGTCGTAGAGCCAATTTTGGTTCTCCGGTTACTGGTGTTGCTATGCTATTTCGTATTGTAACGGGTGAAGATTGGAATAAAATTATGCATGATTGTATGGTACAACCACCATATTGTACACCAGGAAATAATTATTGGGAAACAGATTGTGGTGAGTGTTGGAGAATATGTCAAATTTTAAAAGAATTTAAGGAGTGAGATCGTAAAATTCTTAAAATACATATATGTTTATTTAAACGAAACCATTAAAGAATCCTTCTCGTTTAAAATTTTCCACACTTTTAGACACGTTCTTTTGTGCTTTTTAATTGTCTTTGATCAAGAGCCTAATATCTCTCCTCTGGCCCTAGCTCCGAGTAGTTTGGAGGGTTTTCCTCTCCTCCAAACTAGTGTTAATAATTAGTTATACAATTTTGAACTCATTTCTAAACCTTTCAATTAACGCTTTGCTCGAACAAGAACCCAATATCTCTTCACTGACCTTAGCGCCGGGCCGTTTGAGCGATTTGCCTTTCTTGGTACAAATATCACATTATTGTTCTTGCACCACTAAAGGCTTGTTTGTGCGTGACAGAATGACAAGTCAGAAATTGTTGTGCCAAACTCAAAAATAATTGCCTGCACTTCAGCAGCTCCGGCCCCCTTGGTGCGTGTGGACATACAAGAAAATCAACATTATCATTAATTTACGGTGTGTCTTCGTTTTCCCGACGACTATCCTAAACAGAAAATCTTAGTTGAGCTAAAGAGTAAAACTTTATCCGAAATATTCTTGCAAGGTCTCACTGGATTGTGTGAAAAACAGTGTCAGGAATATTTGGGTTAACCGCATTGTATTAATGTTTTACAATTTCTTCAGCAATATGTTAGAGACAATAGTTTCCGTGTGTTTTGATGAAATTCAACAGTTACGCAAAGATTTGGGTGCAAATGCATCGTCGGACAAGTTAAAATTGAAACAAAAATCATTCACGGTGCATTTCACCGCCAAAGGAGGTGAATATTACTATCGTATGAAGGCCATAGTGCAAAAAGATTATCCTGCCCATTTTGTGGATTTACAGCAACAAGAAACAAATTTACCAGCAGTCTTATTGCGTTATCCTAATGGTTAATCACGAGAAATTGCTCGACAATGTGTAGAGCTACCATTGCGTTTACCTAAAGGTAAAACCTTAGCAGATTTTCAGCCTGTAACTTCGCTATATAGAGCATTGAAATTTTGCCTAGAAGCTACTTTAGCTTTTCACAGTGAAGAGTGTCAGAAATTGGTGTTAACTCCAAATCCTATATAAAATTTTTTTCAACATTCCTTTGACCAGGAAGTTGCGAAAAAATATGCCAGAACATGCGTTTCGTCATCAATCTTCCGAACACTAAGCTAACTGTGTTGCTTTCCTACCGGATGTGTTGTTAGCTCTTTTAAAAATGCTTCTACCTAAAGCAGGTGTTCTATTGACGGACAAGTTTTCCATGTACTGTTTAGTAACATTGAAAATAGGCAGACCTTTAAAATGCTAAGCCAACTTTTTGAAGGACCAAATTGTTTTTTTTTTTTCAATATTTAATAATTATGGAATTCACTTTGACAGTAAACATGAGAACTGACATTTTAAAAAGGTAATTAGATCCAAAAAGATCAAAAAAATACTTGGGTTAAAGGTTTTAATGTGTTAAGAAGTTTTCGATTTCATTCCTTATTTCTAAAGTATTTTTGCAGTGTTTTAAAAGATCATAAGTTTCTAACTCCTCTCGAGGGATTACCACCTTTTCCGAAACTTTGGATAGAACCACGATGTGAATGTGACCTTTTCGCGAGTACTCCCTGGTCCCTAGAGGAGCTAGAAACTTAATATTTTGTTGATTTTTTTTAATATTTTGTTGATTGTTGATACATCACCAACTACGTGAATTTTTATTAATGTATCTATGACGATTCGAAGAATTCATAATTATTAACAAAAAATCATTTTCGAATCGCCGAATTTTGGAATCATATAACAAATTCCTTAAAATTCAATAGTTAAAATTATATTTGTGGATAATTTCGATTTTAATTAAATTTTTCTGTTATTTAAATCTGTAATAAAATTAATTTTTTATTCTTTAGGAAATTTCACCGCCAGTCTTATATATTTTTGTACGTTCTATGTCATAATCACTTATATCGTATTAAATCTACTAGTGGGTTAGTATTTCAAAAGAAATATTTAATATTTCGAAAAATGCATATTAATCCTTTTTCTACTTCAGCTATTATCATGGAGAACTTTTCATTATTTTATTCGAATGAGGAAGATGCCTTATTATCGTATGCGGATATACGTAATTTTCAAAATACCTGGAATATTGTAGATATTCACCAGCGTGGTGTAATACCAGTAAATCGTGTTAAATTCATATTGCGTTTGCTAAAAGGACGCTTAGAATGTGATCCACAAAAGGATCGTTTATTATTTAAATATATGTGCTATGAATTGGATAAATTGCATAATGGCGAAGATGTTACATTTCATGATGTTATTAAGTATGAAAGAAAAAGAAAATTTAATTTGAATTTAATTTAAATTTAATTTGAATTTGTGATTTTATATTAATTATCAGTATGCTTTCCTATCGATCGGTGGATATACGAAAAGCTTTACAATTGGAAGAGTTATTGGCACGTGAAGAATTCGAATATCTGGTGGAGGAAGAAGTGGCTAAAATGACCATAAGGAATTGGTTGGAAAAGTGTTTAAAGAAAATAAGATCGCAAAATGCTTATGTAAGTTAAAAATATATTGAGAGAAAAAATGTTTTGATTTTTATACCCTACACACCCGTTTGTGGTTGGGGTATTATGTGTTTGTATTGCTATTTGTAACATGCAGAAAAAATGGTGTAACATCCACCTTTAAGTATAGCGTTCGACTTAGAATCATTTTCTGAGTCGATTTAACGATGTCCGTCGATGAAATTTGGTACATGTTATTATTTTGGTCCAAAAATGAAGTCTATTGAAATTGCCCATGTTCAGTTCAATATGTCGAGTACCTGCTATACAAATGTCCTCTCGGAATAAGGTTTTAAACTCATAAAAGTGATAAATGTAAAGCGATTGTAACGAAATATGGCATAAATAAGTGCTATGATATTTTAAAACAATGTTCCAAATAATGAGAGGGTCGGTTCTTTACTTCTTATAGGCCCTACACAAGCTCCCTTCCAGATATCATTTTGAAGGGCATAAATCTCACATATACTTTGCAATAATAACTGATCAAATTGAAATAAATAAAATCATAAATTGATATACAAAATTATACGACGGTCCGTCCATAGTTTCATTTCAGATCCACATAAGACCCTGGAAAAACTCATTTTAAAAGTCCTAAATTTCATATAAATGTTAGTTTCACCATTACATACTGCACACTTAAGAATAAATCAAAAAATTAAATTATACGAGGGTCGTCTATTAATTTTTCGTAACTGCTATTTATAACCAACATTGTGTTGTAGGGTATTACATAGTCGGGCTTTACTTGTTAAATATGAATGTTTAATTTATAATATAATTTACTTACGCTTCATTTCTTTATGGACTTCAATAAGAAACAGCAAAACTCTTTGATTGCTGGCTTGAGGGCTACAAATGAACAACCGCTTATACGACCAAGCGCCCAAGAAGATAAAACGCCAACTGGTACAGCAGAAAAATCAGCAATTGCTACCATAAGCGGCACTGTAGCTGCCACATGTCCACCTACTAGTGATGCTTTTTCCCCCACCTTTAGTTCGACCGAGAATGAGGGTAATGATGTTAGTACTAGTGCGGTGGCTTCTACACCAGCAGCACCAACTGAAACAGCTACAACACAGGCAACACAACGTGTTATATCGGCTACTAAACGAGGTTATGCTTTAAATCGTTCCGATTCAACTGGTAGTTCGGGACGTAAATTTTTAGCACCCACCTCTTCAGATCCTCAACAACGTTCCACGCTAAGTGATAAGGAACGTTTGTACATTGCCAATCAACAGAAGAAGAAAAATTCCATGACTAGCAGCACTTTACCAGTTACAGTTACATCGGCCGCTATACCAGGAGCAGGTCACAAGAAAAATAGTTTCTTTGCCGGCGATATGTCACAATTTCATTATCCAGTTATCAATCATTTTGAACATGGTAATTTACAACAGGGCTTGGGTAGTCCTTCCGGTTTAATGCCTCACATTATACCGGGTACTAAATTGTTGCCTTTTAATAATCAAGCTAATGCTGTATATGAAGTACATGATTGGTGGCAAGAACAGGTGTTATGTACTCAGACGAGTGATGATGATGATGAATAATGAAAAAAATGAAAATGAAAATAATTTTTTGTTTTTATAATGAGATGGATATTAAAGGGTTTTAGTATTTACATAAATAGGAAATAAATATTATTTGCTAAATCAATTATGATCAGTGTGAGAAATATTGTTAAAATATGGAAATTATATAATTTAATTTTAGATTAATTTAGTACAAAATAAAGTATTTGTTGTTAATTAAAAGAAAACTATAAAAAAGATATTATTTATATTAAGGATGTAAGTAGGAATTGTTCTAGAGACATAAATGGACATATGGTGTGGAATCGAAAAATTCTTAACATACATATATGTTAGTAAAAATGAAACAAACTAACACTAAACTTACAGTTTAACAGTTTAGATTGAAATTGTTATGACAATTTACATAAATATATGTAGTTTTAATGACATTATGAATCTTTTATGGAAACCCTTCCATTAACGCTCTGTCACTATGCTTTAACAAGTAGTTCGTTTTCGGACTACCTGTTAGAGCACAGCTCTTTTGTGCTCTTCAAATGTCTTTTAAGAAGTACCGAATATTTCTTAGCTTCGGGCCGTTTGGAGGATTTGCCTCCCTTGGTACAATTGCCACATTATTGTTCTTGCATTACGCAAATGGTTTGTTTGACAGGATACCAAATCAGGCCAAGAAGAAGTGGACGCATTATGAAGTCTTATGAATGAAAGCTGCACAAATTTCGGTAATTAGGAAACCCTTTGTGACAAATAACTCACATATTTGGCCGCAACTGCATATTGCTTGTCAAAACAAGAAAAGTTTAGGAAATTTTGGACTGCTTTTGGGATTCAATCTTTTCTTCAACATTCCCTAGAGCATCAGAAATATAAAACTTTTGAGTTGCGAAAAAACTGCTAAAACATAAGTTTTTTTCAATCATTATGCAGCAAGAATACATATTCGTTTTTTATTTACAAAATTTCGTGTTCTCTTTTTTGGCATCTAAATTTTTAAAAGCGTTTCCATCAAGAAGCTTCAACTTTTGGTTTTGAGTTAACAGCCATGATTTTCTACTGGATATCTTGGGAGCTCTATTGAAAAAGACTTTCCATTTGTTGGCTTTTGAAATAACATAAGGACATTTCCTCTATCTGAACCTACAAGTTCTCTCGGTACTTTTTAATAACATTGTAAACCTATTGAAGGACCAAGTTGGGTTCTGTTGAAAATGTTTAATAATTTTAGTACGCACTTGAATTGGATAAATTGCATAATGGCGAAGATGTTACATTTCATGATGTTATTAAGTATGAAAGAAAAAGAAAATTTAATTTGAATTTTGAAATTGTCATTTTATATTAATTATTAGTATGCTTTCCTATCGATCGGTGGATATACGAAAAGGTTTACAATTGGAAGGGTTATTGGCATGTGAAGAATTCGAATATTTGGTAGAGAAAGAAGTGGCTAAATAATAACTGACATGTTTTAAAAAGGCAACTTAATCAAAAAAAGAATCAAATAATACTTCAGTTTAAGTAGTGCAAATTATTTATCTGGGTCTACTTCGCCCAACAGCCGTTCAGAATCGAACTTCCCATAATTAAACATATAAATACACTACCATTTATGAAAACAAAAATCGCATGGACCTGTAGAGTATTCGAATATTTCTAGGTAACTTACACAATATTTCCTAGCATTTAGACTTTTCCGAGGTGATGTACTGGGTTCTATAACAGTCTTATTAACTAGTTTCGGGTATGTTAATTCTGTTAATAAAGTATAGAATTTTTTTAAAAACCGCTTTGTAGAGACGAAAATAATGTGCATTTTTAGTAATAAGTATCAGTACATTTTTTACCAATAACTAAAAAAAATCCCAAATAGTTTCCTCCTGCTCGAGGATTATCCAGTTTAAATAAAATTTCTTTTTTGTACACATTTAACATGTTTTTTTATTATTATTATTATCTATACATAAATACAGTTAAAACGTTTATTAAAATTACTCAGTATTAAAAGTAAGAACAACTTAAATTAAAATAAATATGAACAATATCAAATTTATTAAATTAGTTTTGTTGTATATTTTCTTTATCCTCCTCTTTATCGAATTCGACATTTACTTTTTTATCTTTAATTTCTGTATCCTCATCCATTTCAGCATCAACCTCTAATAAATCATCATCCGATTTCACTTCTACAATATTTTCTTCCCCTTCCACCTCATCGTCGTCATCATCATCGATATTTTCAACAGAGTTATTTTTCTCTTCACCACCTTCCAGTTCTTCTCGTAAATCTTCTATTTCCTCTTGATGTCGTCGATTTAAAAATTCTATACGAGATTCATAAATACGTTTTTGATTTTCAAGTTCACGTTGTTTTCTTAATTCGAATTGTTTTTTATGATCCTCTAGGGTGGCATTAAAGGAATCAATTAGTTGATTGCGTAGTTCTTTTTCTTGTTTGAGTAATTCTTCTGCATGTTGTTGGGTTAAACGTTCATTTTCTTCTTTTAGATGATAATTCTCATCAATGATTTCATCCATTTGTATTTCCTGCTGTTCAATAAATTGACTTTGTTGCTCCACTTGACGTTGAAGTTTATCAACATCAGCTTTCAAATTGCCAATTTCTTCCAACAGCTGTTGCACATAACTGTTGTCTGGTGTAGTGCTAAATATGGAATAACGTGATTGATTCTGTTTAACTGCCGGAGCTTTGAATATGATATTACTAGCTATAGAGGCAAAATTGAGTACATTTAAATTTTCCTCGTAGTACTTTTCCACCGGTGTAACATTAACAATCATGGCCAGTTTTTCTTTACCCTGGAGAGCTGCTTGCAAAATCATGGTTAATTTTGATTCTCTAAAGGGTATACGCTCTTTTTTATTTAAATTTTGGGAATTTCCTGCTGATGTGGCCATGTTATTGGCAGCATCGAGACAACGTCCTAATATCATTAAGGAGGTATTTATACGTTGAGCCTCTTTTAGACGAGATCCCATATTTCCAGTCTTATCCAAACGTTCTGAACCAGCTAAATCACAAAATTTGTATGAAGTTTCGGTATAAACACCATTGCGATAATACTTTAAAACATCCACAAAAAACACACAATGTGAACGACTTGAATTGGCATTAATGGAGGTGGAGGCATAGGTAAGCTTTTGCAAACCCGAGCGTAGAAGTTTTAAAGCTTCCAAACTGCTTTTGATATACACCGACGTTAAGCCTTTAACAAAAACATTACCATCGTTGCAAACAACCTTTAAATTCTTACGTGCTGCATTATTTGTTTGTATAAAGGAACCACTAGATTTAATGGGGGCCAACAAATCGTATACCAACTCATTGTAGATCTCTACAAATGACACCCATATAAATACAGAGACATCATCTAAAGGCACAGTCTCGAAATTATGATCACCACGTATGGAATGTTGTAATTGCAAATAATTTGTTTCCAAATTTTTACAATTATCCAAAAGCTGTCGGCGCAACATATTTTCTTTTTCCACTAGATTATCATCAAGAAATGTGGTACGTGAATTGACTAGTTTAGCCAAAGGATTTGGATGGATATTAGACTGATACAGGGTAAATATATTTTCCAAAGATCTGGGTATAATACCAGGTCTCATATCATCACCTAATAGCGTAAATGTTTTGCCAGAACCAGAAGTGCCATAGGTTAAGACGGTGAAACTATCTTCTGATAATATTTTTTCCCCTATACATTTTTCATATACCTCCCGTTGACTTACCTCAGAATCGAAAATTTCCGAAAAGCTATAATGCTTTTCCATTGAATTCTTATTTTTACTGGTGCTTACAGATTCTGTGGGTGGACCGGTTATTAGAACTTTGCCTTCATCTGATATTGAATATGCGGCTGAGGGCATATCTACAGGTTTCAATCTAAGATAAACCAAAGCTCCTGTCTCCACTGCAGCACTTGAATCAGTGCTTTCTGTTAAAGCTTCAGTACCGCCAGTGCTACGGGTATCATAATAATCATCTTCCACACTATCGCTATCACTGTCCATATCATTATCAGTCTCTTCCTCGATTTCATTAAATAGCCTTTCACGTTTTTGTGGACAAGGACGAAATCGACGATCAATACTGGGATCCCTGGGCATTAGAAACGATCGAACTTCACGTTTAAATGACATTTTCTTTTTAGTTTAAAATCTTTTTTTAATTTAATCGAAATTTGAATTGTTTTTCCTTTTTTCGTCTATTGTGATTCCTTTCAGTTTGAAAATATTTCAAAATTAACTATGGCGCTTTTGCCAATTCGCCTGACGTTTGTTTGCGGCAAAAAAATTGTTTATACAAAATGATGACATTTAAACAACAGTTTTCTTTTGTGTGTATGTGAAATGTCAAATTTTATATATAAACAATTTAATAACTTGTTTTTGTAATGTCAGATTCAATATATGAAAAATAATGAATTTGCTTAAATATGTGCGATCTCTTTTGGCGGTTACTTTTAAAAATTCGCCTTTATTTTGATGAATGTAACGCAACGAGTACTTAAGTATTCATATTTTTGCAAGTATTCGTAAAGTATATAAAAATGTTGCCAGATTATATTGGATAGAATTTTCTTCAATCATTTCAACGAAAACTTTCTATTCGTAATGCAGTAGTTTCAACACGATTTTGCAATCACCGCACACACGTAGGCTATCGATTAAAAATTTAAAAATTTTTAATAATTTTTCTTACTCCCTCTTATAATTTTCGAGATAAAGGTTACTACAGATTAGTAATATTATTAAAACATGCGGAAACTCAAAAATCAATTTTTAAAATTTTTTACCATGACATTTTTTAAAAAAATATCAATACCTTAATAAGGTATCGATATAACGGTATTATACATAATAAGATTTGCAGACAACATACCCATTTTATACTCTTAACCCAAAATATCTTAAATACCAAACATAAGGGACTAGAAAAATCAATAATTTCAAATCTTTTTATAATTTCATTATACCATTATATTTCGGAGATTTTTATTTACAGGAGGTTATGTCTTCGAAAGTTATTTCATTCAAAGTCCGGACTAACGGATTTCCTCCTCTTTGTTAATTAAAACCAGGATTCTTTAAACAAAATTGTTGCTGGAACAATATTTGTAGGGGGTTTTAGTTTTTGTGCGAAGCGCTTTCATAATGTATAAAAAATGTTTGAATTCAAAAGCGAAAGGATCTTAATTTAAAACTTAATTTTCCAATCCCATATCTTTAGTATTTAATGGGTTAATGATATGAAATGTAAATCAAATGAAAGCTTGAAATATTGTCTACAAGTTTCGATATGAATAATAATATCACTATATCGATGGCTTTTTAAAATATCGGAACGTTTATGCAAAAAATCTTTGTAAAAGTTCTTATAAATTACTTTAATCTCTTAATGGGTTAATAATAAAAAATAATGAATGTATAATTGGAAAGGTCTCCTTATCATCTCCTAAACGATATCCATATTGTTAAGATACATTTAACATTAAATTGGAAAAACTAAACCGCATTAGAAACTTCAGATACATATAACTGGAAAACTAATGGACTAGAAATGATTGTAGTTCTTTTTATAAAAATGAAAACTAATAATTATAATTATGAGCAGGTAATTAAAAATCCATAGTTGATAAACTTCCTTCCCAAGACCCACTTGGTTTTTTGGTTAATCAATCAGAGCAATTCATCTGGCCACCTTATTTATCGGCAAAACAGCTGTTTTGTTTCGTTTGTTTAGTGAAGTTTAACCGGGCGGTTGGTTGTAAACGTTTTGTAGTATTTTCGTTAATTTCTACATTAAATTAATTTATTATTCTTCTCGATTTAATTCAAATAATGGAAGATGATGATGACTCTGGTATACACCGTTTGGAGGGTACAAGTGGCAGTGAAATGCGTGGTGGTTTAGTTATAAAAAAGACTAAAAGTGATGACAATAAATTCAAGGTGCCCAAACCTTCTATTTTGGGTCTAGACAAATTAGCCGCTCAAAAACGAAAAGAGCGGGAAGAAAGTCAACGTTTGATATCGTTCAAGGATAATGAAAATGACGATGAGGATAAGGACATTAAAGGTGAATCAACACCAACCGTGCAGCCCAGTGAGTTTGCTTTCAAAAAGCCAGACACACAAAGTTTTCACAAACTGAGTCGTCAGTTGAGGGCACCAAAAGATGAGACACCAACACATACGGGTGGTGTTTCAGAAGAGGCCCGTGAGCGTTTGCGTGAGCATATTAAAAGAGATCGTAGTAAGGGTGGTGTACATTATTCATCAAAGGATTATGATAGAGAACGTGATCGCGATCGTTCTAAAGATAGAGATAGAGAACGCAGTAGATCATCATCATCATCTTCCTCAAGGGATAAGCGTGATTATCGGGATCGTGAACGTGAAAGGGATAGAGGTCATGACAGACGTCGTGATCATAGAGATCGTGAACGTGATAATCGGGATCGGCGAGATCGTAGCGAACGAGATCGGGATCGTGATTCGGAAAGAAGTATAAATACGCCCCGTTTTCGAGATGAACCACGAACACCTAATACAATTTCTGTGTCGGGAAGCGCCTGGGAAGATGATGATGAACCGGGGGAACGCATGTCACGTAAATCTTCCTGGGATTTTCCCACTCCTAAATCGTATGCCAATTCAGAAAAAGGAGATTGGTCACAACGCAGTACCATCAGTAGTGGTTTTGGTTCATCCTCTCATAGCCGCAGCCGTTCTAGGCGCGATCAGTCTCGTGAAGATGACACAGCGCGACCAACACCGGCCCATAAATACAATGCTTGGGCAAATGATCGCAAACGTTCTGGGGCCACCCCCTCCACTAGTCGTAGTCAACGTCAGCCCTGGGGTGAAAGTGAAGAGGATCGTGATTTGTGGGAAGAAGAACAAAGAAGATTGGATCGTGAATGGTATAATATTGATGAGGGATATGATGATGAAAATAATCCTTTTGCTGGAGCCAATGCTGATTACTTCCGCAAACGTGAGGAAATGTTGGAACAAAAACGTACCAAACGTATTAGTGCCCAACAAAGACAAAATAATAAAGACAATGAGTTGTGGGAAAGAAATCGTATGTTAACTTCGGGCGTTGTCATGTCCATAAATGTCAATGACGATTTTGATGAAGAAGCATTGGAACGTGTACATTTATTGGTTCATCACATCATTCCTCCTTTTTGGATGGTCGTATAGTTTTCACCAAACAACCAGAGCCTGTAATACCTGTTAAAGATCCCACTTCAGATATGGCTTTAATAGCCCGCAAAGGGAGTACCTTGGTAAGAGTTTATCGTGAACAAAAAGAACGTCGCAAAGCTCAAAAGAAACACTGGGAATTGAGTGGTACAAAATTGGGCAATATTATGGGCATAGAGAAAAAAGTCGATGAAGAAGATGCTAAATTTGATAAAGAATCCGATACGGCTGACTATCGTAAAGATCAGAAATTTGCAGATCATATGCGTGATCAGGATACTGGGGGTGGTACTAGTGATTTTGCCCGTAAAAAATCCATAACTGAGCAAAGACGTTTTTTGCCTGTGTTTGCTGTGCGCCAAGAATTGCTGAATGTTATAAGAGAGAATTCCGTTATTATTATTGTGGGTGAAACGGGTAGCGGTAAGACCACACAATTAACACAATATTTACATGAGGATGGTTATAGTAATTTTGGTATGATTGGTTGTACTCAACCTAGAAGAGTGGCTGCCATGTCGGTGGCAAAACGTGTATCAGATGAAATGCATACAAAATTGGGTGAGTGATGAATTTTATTTAAAATTTAGATTAATTTTAATTAATAATTTGTTTTATTTGTATTGTTGTTCAGGTGAAGAAGTTGGTTATGCAATACGTTTTGAAGATTGTACTTCGGAGAAGACTGTCATTAAATATATGACTGATGGTATTTTATTGCGTGAAAGTTTACGTGATCCTGATTTAGATGGTTATTCAGCTATTATCATGGACGAAGCTCATGAACGTTCTTTGTCAACTGATGTTTTATTTGGTTTGTTGCGTGAGGTGAGTACGAGTTTTTCTTTTTTTAAATTGATATGGAAAATTTCTACAAAAATCCCAAAAAATTCAAATTTTCACTAAAAAATCAAATTTTCACTAAAAAATTCAAAATTTCATTAAAAAATTGAAATTTTCAGTAAAATACTCAAATTTTCACTAAAAAATCAAATTTTCACTAACAAATTCAAAATTTCACTAAATAATTCAAATTTTAACTAAAAAATTCAAATTTTCACTAAAAATTCAAATTTTCAGTAAAAATTCAAATTTTTATTAAAAATTCAAATTTTCATTAAGAATTCAAATTTTCACTAAAATTTCAAATTTTTATTAAAAATTCAAATTTTCATTAAGAATTCAAATTTTCACTAAAAATTAAATTTTTCACTAAAAATTCAAATTTTCATTAAAAATTCAAATTTTCACTAAAAATTCAAATTTTCATTAAAAATTCAAATTTTCACCAAAAATTCAAATTTTCATTAAGAAAGTTTTTGAACTAATTTTTTTAACTTTAGCTATAATAAATCCTCAGATCACAGATAGATAATATTTGCATTGGGGCTTCCTCTTCCTTTAATTCTTTTAAAAGTAATTGAGATGAAATCATTAGTTCTTTAAAAATTCGATAATTAAAAAAGTTTTTGTATGGGGGCCCTTGATCCCTTGATCTTATCCGTCCAACATATTTTGTCCAATAAAAGAGTTCAAAGAGATAGTAAAGAGATAAAATCATATCTTCTCACTTTAATGTACTTTAGATGTCCGATAATTAATATTTATTTCGGTAAAGTAGATGCTTGAGTGGATTATTGTTCGTTTATCAAGATTTTTTTGTATGGCGAGAATCCCTCCCCCTGGTCCTATAGGGATTTTTTTTAACAAACAAACTGATTCATTTTTATAGATTTCCAAAAAACTAGGAAATAATAGAAATGAAACAAAGAAATCTTTGTTTTCTAATTATAATATTGTAATTGCATCATTATTTTATATATTTTTATTAAAGCTCTACAATATTTCATTTTGTATAAATTGTATGAATAAAAGTATTGGTCCAGCTAAAAAATTTCTAAACTAAATTTCTTGTCACTTCCTCCCCGATTTGTATTCATTCTTCCTTTAACTCCTTTTGAAGATCAGATTTATTTCAAAGAGATTGCTTCATGGCCCGTTCTTCCCAACAAATACTCAATTGGATTGAGGTCTGGAGACTGTGGTGTGTGCACATTGTAGATTAACCAAATACGCACATAATGGGCTGGATGTTTTGGATACTTGTCTTGTTGGAATGTCAAACTTGTTTTATTCATTCCATTTATGAAAACCAGCACACCGACAGCCTCAAATGCCATATAGCCCCACACCACTACAACACCTTCGACGAGAAAGATTTTTGTTTTTTTTATTATTTACAGTATTCCATCATGCAAATATTAATTCTTCATCGGAGAAAAGCTTTGGATTCCAAACTCTTGCGCATACTCTAAACGCTTAATCTGGTTTAATGATGAGATTTTTGGTTTAAGTCTAACATCTTGAGCAGTAATGAAGTGAATATTTTTGTTATATTTCTGTTGGTCTTCACCTGTAATTTCGATGGATGTTTTTGTCCGGTTCTGTTTGAACTTTGGAAACTTGTCTGTCCTTTAAAACTATTCACTACGCTTTTAATAATGAAACAACTTCGTTCCATTATTTGACCTATCTGGGCAGATGATTTGCCTTAACTATGCAGGTGCAGTACAATTTTTAAATTTACTTTAACCGATTAGAACCAACATATAATAATTCATAGTATGCAACAAAATGTTATACTTTTTTTCATGATTGCTGGATACCTGATTTCTGCCAATGATTTTGTTTCACTAATTGATGCCTTTTTTAACAGATTATTCAACTTAGTCAAACCATTTACAGTTGTAGTTTAGTTTTAACAATGTTTTATTCTGAAATTAAGATAAAACATCGAATGTTAGCTGTACCAATAGTTTTGTTCAAGACTGTACAAGTTTAGATAAAAATTTTAAAAGAAAATAAATCACGTTGATTTTTATAACCTACACTATCGTAGGTGGTTGGGGAATTATGCGTTTGTGCAGATGTTTGTAACATGTAGAAAAAATGGTGGGACACACCCACCTTTAAAAATATCGATTGATTCAGAATCACTTTCTAAGTCGTCAGTCCGACTGTCTGTCCGTGTAAACGTTGTGAACAGTCCGCAGGTTGCAACTTTTGAGATATTTCGATGAAATTTGATACATATTATTTTGGTCTAAGGATGATTGAAATTGATCATATTCGGTCCAAATGTTTCCTCCGGAATGGGGCTTTGAGGTCACAGAGTACCTAAAATAAGTATGTAAGTCTTAAGTCAATGTGCTAAAATATGTGAGGGTCGTTCCATTATTTCTCATAGGTTCCATATAAATCCTTTTCAAAATATCATTTTTAAGGGCAAAAATCTCACATATATGTTGTTATTGTGGTAATAACAAGTCAAATTACGATAAATATAAGCAAAAATTTATATGTAATATTATACGAGGGTCGTTTCATTATTTCTTGTAGCTCCCGTCTAAAACTCATCAATTTAACATAAATTTTAGTGTCTAATGTACTGCACACTTAAGAATAAATCAGAAAATCAAATTATACGAGGGTAGTTCATTAATATTTCGTAACTATCATTTAAAAGCAACAATGTAGTGTAGGGTATTAGATAGTTGGGCCTGTCCGACTATACTTTCTTACTTATTTTTTTGTTTTGTTTAATTTTTTTTAAATCCAAATAAACAAATTTTGTTTGTTTAATAAATAAACTTTGTGTTAAATATAAAATGTTTTTATAATCATTTATTTATTTATTAAATTAAACAAATACAAAATTTATACTTAAAATTTAAAAAGCAAACAAATCACAATTAATGCTTTTTTATCTTTTTCATATATAAAAACTTTTATTTTAATTCATTTTTAATTAACAATTTTTAATGAGTAATAATAATAATTATATTTATAATATTAATAATAATAATAATATATTTTTGCATTAATTTCATACTTGAACAAATCATAAAGACAACAATAACAATTGCTTAGATAATAATTAATAAATTAAAAAAATAATAATAAGTCTTTTCTCCATTTCTGTTCATATTTCACCTTTTTTTTTTTTTTTTTTTTTTTTGATAAAAAAATTCACAGTTTTTAGAGCCGTTTTTAATAAACAAGCTGTCTTACTAGTTTTAGGGCGGGGATTAAAAGTGAGGGTCGTAAAAATTTTGGTAATGCGAGTTTTTTTTTAACCAGTTAAACTTATTTTTATACAAAAAAAAATATTATTTTTTAAAGAAGTTTCAATTAATTTCATTTTGTTTAAGAGCATCGTAAAAATGGAATGATATCGATGCTGCTTAGCTTTCCGTGATGTGTTTGGAAAAACTATTTTATTTGATATTAGAAAATTTTTATGTTTTTCTTTTATAAATACAAAAAATAGGAATGATAACGATACGAAATTTAAAAAAAGAACCTTTAAAAAATTATTTATTTCCCTCGAAACATAAAAAGTTTTCGAAGTTTCATACTTTTTATTTTGAAAAAAAAAAAAAAAAAAACAAAAGAATCTTTAAAAAGATAAAATTCTAAAAAATGTTCATTTTTTATTTAATTTTTATAATTTTTGACCTTTTTCGAACTTATATTTTTAGACTCATATAAATTCGAAAAAGGTCAGAAAGCAATTTTTGAATTCTTTTTCACAAAAAGGCCTTAATTCATTTACATTAACAGTTTTTTTCTTTGATTTTCAAAATATTTGACCTTTTTCGAAGTTTCAAAAAAGCTAATATTTCATGTCTCTCTTACCTTTAGAATTTAGTAATTGACCTTTTTCGAAAAACCAAATTTCGTAACCCATTTTTCTCAATATTTGATTCATATTTATTTGATCATTTTCGAAGTTCTTTTTTTCAAGTTTTTCAAAATGTAAACCATTTTTTTAATATTTTTAAAATATTTTCGAACTTTTTCGAAGTTTTTAAAATTTCAAAATCTTCATGAAAAAGCTAATATTTCATGTCTACAACAAATTCTCCTAATTTTTGAGATATTTAACTGTTAACGCTTTAATTTTTTCGAAAAAGGTCAAACAAGTAAATTAAATAAGTAATTTTTCGAAATGTAAAATCTTTTTCGAAGTTTCAAAATCTTTACAAAAAAATTTATATTTCACGTCTTATTTTCAACGTTTTCAAAAATTGACCTATTTCGAAATTATATATCTTGTTCGAAAAAAGACAAATATTTTCCTTTTTTTGAAATATTTGACCTTTTTCGAAATTCTTTTAAATCTTGATAAAACGCTTTAATTTTTTTTTCGAAAAAGGTCTATTAATTCACTTTTTTTCAAAATGTAAAATCTTTTTTGAAGTCACAAAATCTTCACAAAAATTTTATATTTCATGTCTTATTTTAACATTTTAAATAATTGACTTTTTTCGAAATTATATCTATATTTTTCAAAAAAGCTCAAACATTTTCTATTGCACATTCAAATTATTTGACCTTTTTCGAAGTTGTTTTTAAATTTCAAAATCTTCATCCAAAAGCTTATATTTCGTGTAGTCAAACTTTAAAATGGTTACAAATTATTTTAATTTTCGAAATATTTAACTGTTAACTGTTCAAATTTTTTTTCGAAAAAGGTCAAATAATTCAGTTCTTTTTTCGAAATGTAAAATTTTTTTCGAAGTTTTTAATCTTCAAAAAAATCTTATATTTCATGTCTTATTTTTAACGTTCGAAATTATATCTCTTATTCGGAAAGAGTCAAACATTTCTCATTTTACATTTTCAAAATATTTGACCATTTTCGAAGTTCTTTTAAGTTTAAAAATCACTAAAAGCTAAGATTTCATGACTCTAAATAGATAAAAAATTTGTTTAATTTTTTAAATATTTAACAGCATTTTCGAAAAGGTCAAATACCGTTTTCAAAGTTTCGAAATCTTTACAAAAATTTTATATTTCACGTTTTTGGTTTCTTTATGTAAATAATTGAACTTTTTCGAAATTATATCTACTACAATTCCTGTTTCACATTTTCAAAATATTTGACCTTTTTCGAATTTCCATTATAATTTCAAAATCCTCAAAAAAACAAATATTTCATGTCTTTTACACCTTCTTTTCTGCTAAACATCGAATTCTAAATCATTTTTGAAATATTTAACATTTAACGAATAGATTTTTTTCGGAAAATGTCAAATATTTCACTTTTAGTAATAATTGAACTTTTCGAAATTAAATTCTTTATTCAAAAAAGATCAAAAATTTCATAATCAATTTGTTTTTATTTTCAAAATATTTGACCTTTTTCGAAGTTCTCTTATAATTTCAAAATCTTAAAAAAAAAGTTAATATTTCATGTCTCTAACATCCGATTTCTAAAAATGCCCTAATTTTCCTAAACAATTTTTTATTTTTGAAATATTTAACTTTTATTGAAGCAAATTTTTATTTGAAAAAAGTCAAATATTTTTTGATTGTTTTTTTTTTTGGTTTTTCGAAATTAATGACCTTTTCGTGAACTCATTAAATTTCTAAGCTAACATTTCAAGTCCCTAGATATTTTTAAAATTTCTTATTGTAAAGTATTCAAAAAAGTTCAAACATTTCCTAATTTTTATTCTTCAAAATATTTGACCTTTTTCAAAGTTCTATTATTTTTCCAAAATCTTCAAAAAAAGCTAATATTTCATGTCACTAACATCGAATTCTAAAAATACCCTAAATTTTCGGTAACAAAAACTTCTTTTTCTTATTTTTGAAATGTTTATGGAATCAAAATAATTCTGTTTTTCGAAAAAGGTCAAATATCTTTTGAATGCTGTTTTTGATTTTCGTAATTAATGACCTTTTCGTGAACTCATAACAATTTTAATTTTTTAAAGTTAACATTTCAAGTCTCTTGATATTCTTAATTTTATTTTGAATTATTTAAGCTTTTTCGTTATCTTGACTTTATTCGAAAAAGATCAAATATTTCGTTATTTAATTTTTAAGTTTAAATTTTTCGAATTTACAGAATTTGTTTTTTTTTTTTTTTTGTTTTATTTTGAACAAAAATCTGTTTTTTTTTCGAAAATTATAAAAAAACTTAACTAATATTTGCTTAGTGTGACAGAGAAACTTGAGGTTTATTCTGGTCAGACTACACAAATATTTTAAGTTCTTGATTTTAAATTCAAAATTATTTTTTAAACTGTTTTTTTTTTTTTTTTTTTTTTTTTTTCAAAAAGTATAAAAAATTAATAAATATTTGTTTAGTATGATGGAAAAACTAAAGGTTTTTTTCAGGTCAGACTACACAAATATTTCAAGATATTTAATTTTAAGTTCAATATTAATTTTTTAACGTATCGCAACAATTTGTTTACAAATAATATTCTAATATCACAGTTCTTCTTAAAAGAATTTTGCTTCTTAAATTCTGATCATATTTTTTTGATAACTGGTTTAACTGGTTTTACATATTTTGTGTTTGTATTCAAAAGGCCATGGCTAGTTTTGGGCTTTAATGAGGACTAGAATAATAGTTACTAACAAAATTTGTTATTAATACTTAAAACGTATTGTTTTCCGTGAAAGTAGTTGGTTTATACGTTAATTTTTTGAGAACTTTTTTATGCAATTTTACATTAGAGTGCATAATTTCTATTATCAAATTTAATGTTTTTTTATAAAAATTATTTTTTTTTATATTTTAACAACAAAAAATGTTTTCTAATACTTTTGTATATATAATTTTTGTTTATATTATCTTATCACTTTCTAATTTTGTTACTAATAATTATAATAACAATAATTAATAAAATAAAGTACCTATTTTTTATTCTTCTTCTTCTTTTATATAAATTCTCTAGAGAATTTATTAAAAAAAAAATAATAATAATAATTGAATTCTAATCCTCATAAATTTCAATAAATTTTGTTTGTCTTCTTATTGTTTTATGTGTAATTTACCCTTTTTTAAGAGTTAAATTGCATTTCTTGTTGAGGACAAATTACTTTGAGGTGGAATATGATTTTTGTTTATTCATTAACAGCAACATGCCCGCATTCATACCCACACTGCCCCACTTAACACATTCGGACATCTGAAACAAATAAAAATCATATTAATTTTCTTTTATAATCGCAAATTTATTTCATATAACTGTAATCCTTACCTGTCTCTTTCTGACATCCTGTTGACGGCTGCCATAGCGACACCAATATACAAAGTGCTTATTATTATTCCACAAGCTTTGTTTGGCTTTGCGTGCAAAGGATATCTGTAATAAAGTCATTTTTTTAATAAAAATAATTATTGTTTATTTCTCTAAATTTGAATTTAATTAGCGTACAGTAGTATTTTCTTTGTTTTTTTTTGAGGGGGAGCAGGCGAATCTTGATCGCCTTGTTTATTTCATCCACTTCTAATTAGTGATCCTAGTAAAGAGGTTCATTATTAGAATATGGAATATTTTAAATTTATTTAATTCAATATTTATCCTGTAATCTAATTAGGGCGCCAGGGGGAGAAAGGTTAAGAGAAATAAAAATTAAAGAAATCTATGTTCGGCAGTATATTTATTTTACAACATTAAAGTCATACTGTACAAATATTTGTATAAGTGTTCATTAATCTAAAAATATTTAAATCATACTGGATAAATATATTGTTTTAATTTGTGAATAAAATATTCTTTAAATTTCTAAATTGGTTAATATCAATTCAACAAAAATAATTGGTTAATATTTGTCCAGTCTGACTGGTATGAACTTCAAAAAAATATTCCAAAATCATACTGCACAAATATTTTCATATATAATAATTTTATAAATAAAAATAATTAAAATAAATTCTTTAGAAATACTGGAAAACTATTTGATTAGATTAAACCCAAAGTTTGGAAATCAGACTAGACAAATATTTAAAAAAATTTTTATCGAAATCCAGTCATAAAAAAATTAAGATTTAATTATATAGATGTTCGATTTGGAGTTCAAATATTTCTGTATAAAATATTTGCCCAATCTGACTAGAAACTAATCCCTTTAAATACTTAGAATTTGATTTAAATACTTAAAATATTTTTATTATATAGAAAACTTAAATTAAAAAAACTTTTAATTAAGAAAAAAAGATCTGTAAATAATCTGTAACACTTGATCAAATATCGTTTTTTTTAAAATATGTGACCTTGTGTCAAAGATGACAACAGAAGTTTCAACACATAATTTTAACTTGTAACTTGGAAGAATAATTTTATGAGTTTGATACAATGTTGGTGTATAGAAAATGTGATCGCATCATTATTTTAATTAGTCTTTTCACTTCGGAAATCGCACTTTATGGTCAGCAATGGAAAAAAACTTTCTTATGTGTGCCAAATTGATCATAATTTTTTTACAAATCCATTCAAGGCGAGATCCATTTCCGACTTGACACACTTTCTGCTTTATTATATAAAAATTTTCCGTTTCATAATAATCACGAACTATTACTGTATGGAGCTTTCCAAGATCATGAAAAGTCGGTACAAAAAAAAAACTATGATTTTCCTTGTTAAATGTTAAATAAGGGACATGTACAAGACTCCCATTGAAGATCTCTTTAACAGGCTGAAGTGAGTTATATATATCATATTTAATTTAGATTTAATAATGTACCTTTTTATACGAATATGGATCGGTTATAACATGATCGAGTTTTAAAGATCAAAGTATTTGTAAAGAGTGTCTAATTTAGTTCGTAATAAAATATATTTCGCATTTCGCTAAAATATTATATTATAAAAGAATTACGTAGGGTAACGTAATTCTTAACCCATTTCAAACCACAATTTTGCATTTTCGCATCGACAACTTTACACATGTTTTTTGCAATTTGTTGCGAGTCGATTCATAATAAATTTTAAATATGTCAACTTCGACATTTTATTAAAGGATTTGAATTTCCGATAATTTTTACACCCCGTTTGTCGATTAAAAAAGAGTCTTTTGTCAAAATGTTAAAAATATAGAAACTATTTTTTCAATACTTTTAAAAAGCATTTTAATACAGAAATGTTATAGCAACGATATATATTTATAACGAAGCAAGAAGGCTTAACAACCTTAATATAACAAAAATGCGCTTTTTCGACATATGATATCTCGAAAACTTTACTATATAAAGTTTTATTCAATTTTGTAATCAGGGTTACTAAAATATATACAATATTAATTTTTGCTGCTTTATCTGAACGAGGGATAAAGGAATGGTCCAAAATGGGTTAAACAAAAGGTTATAGGTCAAAAGTATAATTAAAGAATTCTTCAAAAAAAATTAATTCAAAAATACTCGGCAAAAATCCAAGAACTTCTATTGGTGGATACTTAATACACATAATTAATATATGCGTACAGTGGCACCTCGTTAATAGGAGTATGACTAAACTGTAATTCCAATTAACCGGAAAAGGAAAACATTTCGAGATTTTAACAAAGTCACGAAGTACCGAGGTTCTACTGTACATATAAAATTAGTTTAGGCAAAAAATCTTATTTTAATTTGTAAAATTAAATTAAATTTATTATTATTATTTTTTTTTTGTTTTGATAAAATAATTAATTTTAATGAAAATCTTAAACAATTTTTATTAAATAAAAAACTATAAATTATTTATATATATTATATGTATTTACCTGATTTCTTATATCCTTTTCATTATGTGGAGTTTTTTCTTTATCAGCAAAATTATTTATACGCAATTCCCAACCATTATTCCAAATGTCATCCAGTGACATTTTTAACATTTTAAATGTACCATTTTCACGTATTTTCACAGAAAATATTTCAATTGTTTCGGGTTTTGGTTTATTATCTGAAAGAGAAAAATATTAAAATAAAATAAAATAAATATGAATTTCAAATACAAAATTACATAACATAAATTTGCATTTAAAAAAGATCTCAAAATGTGAGAGAGATTTGAAATCTTTTTGAAAAATTTTCCATTTTCGTCAAATAAATAACGTTTAATCTTAATTTTATTTGTATAGGAATGACGTTTTAAAAACTTAATAAATTTGTTGACACACTAATTTAATTGTTGTACTTAAATCCAGAAAAAAATATTCAGAACACACAAAGAACACATTCGAACATACGTTTGTGGGATGATCAATGGAGATGAGAGCAAAAAAAATATAACTATAATCGGTAATGCCAAATCTTCAATACCCTTCTTCTCTAATAAGTGTGAAGTAAATATGTTGTGCTACGTATATACATGCAGCAAAATTTTACTATAAAAAATGTTAATTTAACATTGTCTCACAGTAAATACAGTTTCTTAAGAATGTTCTTGAAATTTTTACTTCGAAAGACTCTATTACAATATTATTTCACTACAAATGTAAAAACATTCAATTTCATCTAAATGAAAAAATACTCAATCTCAAATCAACTATGTTCAACGTTGATTTTGCTTCATGTGCTTTTCTGTGTGTACACCCTTTCATATACTGAAGTATACAATATATAAAAATTTTTTTTAATATAACACAGGAACACTTAATGAGTCATAAAATTTATTATATTTTTTGCTATAACGTATTTCTTCTGAACCGATTTTGATAATGTTTAGATCGGTTTTGAACCATTTGTAGCATAATATTATGGCAAAATTTTATTTTAATTTGTCAATTATATAAATGATAATTTCACGGAAGTTCTTCGCTTGAACTAAGAGGTTGTTCGGATATCGGTCTATATCCTTTAATGTATTGAACCGATTTTGCTTCATTTAAATAGGACTCTCAAGACTATGATTAATACTCAGGCCAAATTTCAATGAGCCCTGTCAATTATTGTGGATGTATGCGTGCCAACCAAAGACGGACAGACAGACAGACAGACATACAGACGGACAGACACACATACATACGGAAAGACGGAAGGACTGTTGGACATTGCTAAATCGACTCAAGTTTTGATTTGATGCAAGAATTTATAAACATTATGAAGTCTGCGATGATTCCTTCTTAGTGTTACACACGGAATAATAATGTTAATATACCCTCATCACCATTTGTAGTGGTGTAGGGTATACAAATGATGAGTATTACGATGATAAATTTTATTTAGATTCATTGGGGGCAGGTTGAACGTAATAAAATAAACTTGAAATGATTTCATTGTAATTTTCTCATAAAGAACTTAAAACTGATCGTCATCATCATGATCATAACCATATTATGATTCAATTTTAAAGTCATATTTTCAGGATACAATGAGAAGGAATTGAAATTTTCAATCGCCTAATTAAATTATTTTTTTTTTTTTTAATTCTTTAAAATTTCTTTTAAATTATTATTTCTATTTTTTTCTCTCTCTGGTGATAAATCTAACCTTTAATACGACTTTTGAATCACTAAAATTTTAAATAAACAACAAGGTGATTAATTGGTGATTTGATAATAATGTTATAAATTTAAAATGAAATCAAAATAATAGAAATATTAAACACTTTTATTGATAAAACTACGTGTTAATCTATTTTTAAAATTTAATCTAAATAGACGATTTTGGGGTTTAAAATTTATTGGAGGATTTAAATGGTGTCTTTTTGATGACAATTGCTGTCATAAATTCTATGATTTTCATAGATGAGTTCATATAGAATTAAAGGCAATTTAATCCTCTCATTTGTATTTGGCGCCCTCAAGTTAAAAATAAATAATCGAAATTAATGGTTTGTTATTGTTCAGTTCAGAAATACACAGGATTTTAGCGATATCTGATCAAATTTAAACAATTTGGAATTTTTCCATAAACAAGTATTAAATTCCAAATGCCTTTCTTAACAATATATTAATAGTCTACCATATCTGAACCGATAGTAAAAACATTTAAAAATTTATATCGATTTTGATTAAAATTTTTTGATATGTAAATGTTATATCATCTCAGAACCTTAACTCGAAATAACAATCAATTCTAATTGCCCTACCTTAACAATATTATTCAAAATCTGTCATATCTGAACCGATAGTAAAAACATTTTTAAATTTAAATATCAGATTCGTTATAAACCAAATTTATATAGAATTTGATTAAATTGTTTTTTTTGATATGTAAATGTTATATCATCTCAGAACCCTGAGTTATTGTAGAATATGGAACGATGTTAGATTTTAATATCGATTTAAAACTGAACCCATAATAGTAGCAATTACAAGCATTTTTATGAAAAATTCATAAAAAAACAAATTTAAATTAAATTTATTTATTTTTTTATGTTTAAAAATTTTGTCGTTCCAAATCCCTAATCCGGAAATATCAGTTGGTTTTAAATAGTTATATCTGAAAAAATGAGCAAAATGTTACAATCTTCTCAAGTACGATATTTCACTTTAAAGCTTATCTTAAGTTTATGTCTAAGTTGAGAACTTAATCGACATTTCTTCTATAAAAAAGTCAAGATCAATGTTTATAGGGTCTGCAGAAATCGGTGTTTATAGCTTAATTTTTAATTGAGTTGAAATTAGTTTTATGGCTAAATATGTAAGACTTATAACAATTTTTATATATTATTGGACCATAATAAATTTTAATTCGATTTGATTTTTTTGGATTGGTTCTAGTTAAACGTGAAATTCAAAGTCTATAAAATTTATCTAAAATTTTTATTGCTCTCAAGACATATATTTTTGTACCATATCGAATTCTGTACCGATTTGCATATGTTAGCCAGATGATTTATTTTTATCCCCTATGTTCAACTAAATAATACAAACTCAATGAAATGTACTCAGATTGTTTATGTTTTCTACAGCAAATCAAATGAAGCAAAATTTCAGTGGAAAAGACCTTGAAAAAAGTAGAATCTAATAAAACTGTTTAATAAACATGATAGGTCCATATGATAGGTGATGTGGTTAAATATACCAGAAGATCATTAAAAATGTATAGGGATCTGTAAAAGTAAACGGTACTATCTGGATGTTCTGAATGTCCTTCAAGTTTCAACTGAAATATTATATCTGATCATATCTAACATCCACTTTCATCTGATAACTCTTTTATATAAGGAGAAAGATTTTTGTACACAATAGTTTCTTATTGTAACGTATGACTAAGTCCCTCTTATTTAAGGTCCATTTGATATTTAAAAATGAGTCTGATATCTTCACTTGATTGTCGTTCAATTACTTTTTTCATTTTTCTCGAGAATATTTTAGCAGTGGAACATCTTCGTCATGTTTTCAGAATCAAATCCCATATTGATTTAAAAAAGTTCAAGAAGATTTACCTGGACGGATATAGCTATGATCATTATGATATATTATGATCATTATGATCATTATGATATGGTCATTATGGAAAACAATTTTTTTGTGGAGGGTGTAGGGGCCCTAAATTGATTTCATAATTTGTAAATATTAAATCGTTATGGATATAAAACATTGGTCCAGCTGAGAAATTTTCGAGTTGATTTTAGTATTTCCGAGACGCCTAACTTTGAAAGGTTAACCACTAGCACCCTGATAAGTTGGAGTTTTGTATGATATTTTAAAAGGTTCCAGACATATTTTTAGGTAACACTAGTTTTCGGCAGGAGCTGAGATCAAAAAATATTTTCTGGAGATACCAGTGTTGGAGGACATGCGGTCTAGAGCGATAAAATAGTCTTATTTCTTTCTTATCATAATTTCAGAATAAATTTTAATATTTTTTTCACTCTTTGAAAATAGTTTTTATTGTTAAATTGACAACATAAATGTCAGTCATTGACACTTTTATTAATTTAATCTTGAAGTAATTGATTAATTATAATCAATTTTGCAATAAAATTTGCAATAATTTTATTAAAGTCCCTTTTATTATTGCAGTAAAAAAAAACGCTTGAAATATTCCAACAAAGACAACAATAAAATAATAGTTTTTTTATTAATACTAATGATCATTAAAATTATTGATTAAGTAAATGAAAAATAAGGTTATGTTAAGTAAATATTAAACTTTTAATTAAAAAAACTATTTGTCAATTAAATATTTGTTCACTATGGCAGCAATTTTGCTAAATGAAATTAATTAATTTTTGCTTTATTACAAAAAGTAAATAATTCTTTAAGCGTTTTGTTTTTCCAATAAACAACTTAATTGACATTACTGTTATAAACTCATTAAGAGAAATTCGTTTTTATCAAAGAGTATTTTTTTTTTACCAAAATTAAGAGTAATTCGACATTTTGAAAAGAGTTCTGAAATGCAAAGGAAATTGTTTTGAAAGTTTTTTTTTTTTTATATTTTCGTTCAATATTTTATTAGTTGCAAACAATAGAGTTCTTAATGTGGAATCAACAGTAAACCTCCACCATAAATATCGCTTTAAAGAACTTTCGAGAATGAGTATTTGTTTTTTTTGTTATTTGATTCTCAAAATTACTTTATTATTATGAGAACATATGAGCGGTTCATAAAAAAAATAAATATTTCAGAAATTTGCGCTTTTTTTGTATTATTTTTGTTGTTGTTTACCTTTTTTTGGCATTTATTTATATTTGTTTCTATGTTGTTTTTGTTGTCAATATACCAAGACCATTTAATTTTGAATTGTGCACCGATTATTGTCTTAATTGGTCTAGTAATTTTTATGAATGTTTTGTTGGTATTTCGATATTTGGATTTATTTTCTGATCCTGTTTTTAAGGTATTTTTAATTATTTTTATTGAAATTAAGTAATAAATTTCCTTTAAAATTAGAAAATTGGGATTTTATATTATTTAAGGTTATTTTTTGATTGAATTAAAGTTTTCTTTTTAATTGGATTCGATCTAATGTTTGCTTTCGCTAAGTCAATATTTTCAGTTGGTATTCTGAAATTACTAAAATGTTCTGTTGCAAATTTGCATTATAGAACTCTTTAACAAAAATTATACAATGAAGTCATTTTGACTGCTTATTAATTTCTATTAGAAAAATAATTAGAATTTATTACTTCAAACTTTATGATGTTTAATTACAAAGGCAGTACTCTCTCCTCCTGTCATTTTTCATCAAAGTATATGAGTTAAACCCACTTAGCCCAAAAGCAGTCATTTTGACTTTTTGAAAATTTCTTAATTATCAAGTCACAAAACTAAATTATATATTATATAGTCAATCCCTATAGACTATGAGTTACTATATTTTTATTTACTACTTCTAAACGTCATTTTGACTGCTTTCAGGTATTAAAATTATTCTAAAAATTTTTCTTTGTGTTATAGAGATCTTATAGTTTTGAAATAAATATTAATCGTTCCATTACAAATATTACGACTTTAATCTAGAAAAAAAATTAGAGTTCAATAATTATGAACGATTCATGGTCCAAATTAAATTACTAAATTATGATGACCTATTAACCCTTTGAAATCTCCCCAAACATCCTGCTTTCTTGTGAAGGGTATTTGTTAAGTTAACAACAAACAAATAAGTCGACTTTCCTAAAGTGAGGGCTATTAGTAAGAGCGCATAATGAAGCGGTAGAATATAGTTAAATCATGTTGGGTTCATATATAACACTGTAATCCGATATTTTTGAGGTTTTGAGAATCATTTCACATATCATTCTTGAACTTTTACTACTGAACCATTTTAGGTTTAAAAGATGTTCAAGGAAACATCAAACAATCTAAGCGAATTAGTGTTATAAGCTTGCGCAAGAACTTGTCCAAGAACCACGTATACCTTTAAGGAATCTTTCATATTTTGATTTGGGTCAAATTGAATTTAAATTCATTAAATTTTCCTTTTATCTTTAGGACATTGAATTTTATGCTAAAATAAAAGAAAACACTGCCATCTCGAAATTCCGATTGAACTTTATCTTTCATATAATATATTACAAACTTTAAGTTTTCGAAAGTTCCATTTTGTGTCATGTGTCCCTTTTAGTTTCGTTTAATAAAATATCGTTTATCATTTAAAACAAGTCTGAACTCTGTTTTTAAATTGGAACTAAATTATTACGCAAATGACCTTTAGTATGAATATCAAAATGAATGAATGCTGATTTTAAAATCAAATCAAACACTGCCATCTCGAATTTCCGATTGACCTTCATCTTTCAAATGATGTATTAAAACTGACTTTAAATTACAATTATACTTGTATTTTCATATGATCACCCTTTTATATTAAAGGGAAATCATATTATTAGGCTTATGCGCGTTGCTTTAAAAATGTTTCCGAAAGTTTTATATTGTTAACAGATATCGTTTTCCCTCTTATTATAAGTCTGTGTAAAATTTTGAAATAAGTTTTGAATGTTTGCTTATAAGTCTTTCTTAAGAAGAAATGAATTGTGTACAGATTCGTTACTTCAGCGTACGAAAATTTCAAGTCCGTTCTTAAATAGTCCCTTTATAAGCCATTTTAATTCCAGATCTGGTTATATTCGCTCTGTCAGGCTTGCGCTTGTTTTCTTTATTAAAAGTCCGTTTGATATTATAGAATTAATGTGGAGTGTATATTTAATACTCATTACAAAACGGTTACTATTCCTTTCATCGGTTCTCGAGAATATACCATCCGTTAGAAAGATTCTCCATTGTGAGCTAAATTATGATCCCAAATCTGATCATGTCATTAGACTAAAATCCCGCATAAGTTTTAAAAAGACCAAGAAAATATCAATGAAGATTTTTATTCAATTAGTTTTATTAAGTTAAATCTTAATGTGTCCTGATATACTTTGGACGCATGTAGCTGAACAGAGTCAGACGACTTTGATTGCCCATGAATAAACATTATGGGTTTTATTATTTTCCCAAATAAGATCTCTTGAATTTGGGTAAAAAAATCAGATTAAAAAAAATTCTAAAAATATAAAAGTATGGAAATAAGAGTCCACAATATCTTATATAATAACTCTTTGTATTGTTAACGCTACATTTTCTTTTTATATCAAAAAAAATGCGATACCTGAAAACTTTTCTATATTTGGTATCGAACATTTTTAAATCACAATAAATTCCCTTCATTTTTAAAATGATTTTAAAATTTTCAAAATTTCTATGTTTTGTTTCAGATAATACCAATTTTTTCTCTTTTCTTCTCTTTCTCCATTAAATTGATTGATTGATTGATTGATTGATTTATACATCAAATATATATTTTTTGAATGCATTTTATTCCAAATCATTGATTTTTATTAATAATAAAAATTATTAAATTATAGTAATTTTATATTCATATAATTATATATGTATATGTACATATATATAGACATATATATTTATGATATCAGTTTGTGGGACACACACATATATGACGTTAGAGTATCACTAATAAATTTATTTGGCAAATATTATTTTTATACATTTTAAATTATATATATAGTTCATTTTTAATATATACATATACATATAATTTTGTTGTTATTGTCAAAAGTCACGAGTAACAGACTCGTGTTAAAAATATTTCAGAAAGAAGATGAAAAAAAACTTTGGAAAAGAAAAACAAAATATTTAAATACGAACAAAAATGATAAATAATAAAATATAAGAAAAGATGTTTAAATAATATATTTGGTGATTTTGTTTGTTTTCATTGGTATATAGTATACAGATCTGCAATACGCACGTCCACACACTTTGTGACAATAATAAAATCTCTTTTTTATTTAAATTAATTTAATTTTTAAAAATAACTTTTTTTAAAAAATGCTCTTCATTATTATCACAAGCAGTAAAAGATGCTATAAAAACACTATAAAATATATTTTGAGACTATATAGCGGAATTCTAAAGCGATTTAGTTCGATTGAGATTAATGAAAGCAGATTGTTTAAAATTGTACTCAGATCTATAGTTAAAGTCAACAAGATTGTTTAATCAAGAGGCCATTTTGATTATAGTCAAAATTGATTTGGAATTAGATATACCTTCCGGGGCCTTATGTAGCTCTATACTTTATTTCCTTTTCTTTTATTTAGCTATTTTCTATTGTACCTATTTGGATTTTAATGTTGCAGAAAAGAACCACGAATAACCTAAGCGAATTTCTATAAATTTGATTTATTAATTTACTTGTCAAGATGACGGATGCTTGAGTTGGAATTTGTTTAAGATTATATATAATATTTAGGGCTCTTATATAGTCTGATATTTTGTTTCAACTTAATTGAAATCCATTTACTTTTCTTTGCAAATCTTTAGTTTTACATCGCCTTCTTTCATCTTATGTACTAAATCGATTCTGTTATTGTTTTATAAGTTAATTTATTTTATGAATCAAACACTGCCATCTCAAAATTCCGACTATACTTTGCCTCTCAAACGATTTATTGCAATTGAAAACTCTCAATAACTCTCATTCTCATCTGATCATGATTTTATAACGGAGGAAGAATAGGCTTCTGCTTATTTCTAACTTGTAATAAGTTATCGAAAGTTCCATATATATAGCCCACCTAGACCCGATTATTAGAAATCAGTTTGTCATCTGTTCCTAAGAATATTTTATCTGTTATTAAATTTAAACTAAACACGCCGAAAAATATAAACCCATGGTAGGATGTATGTACAGATATCTCAGAATGTAACGAACTGATCCCTCAATTCGAAATGGATCATTATCCAACTACAGCAATGCTCTATAAGAGAATCTATTATTAACTTTAATAAAATATGATTTGGAATCAGTTGTAAGACTTCCTAAACATTTATGCTCTTCAGTAATTTCTTTTTCTGATCTTATAAAGCTAAAATGATTCGAATCAATTTTTCAGTATTCAGTTTTCTGAATGACGATCTGAACACCCTAAATTAGTCCACAAAATTTGTCCAGATAATAGTACATATACACGAAATACACTTCAATTGATTCTCTTGAGAAAGTTTTTAATCGTTCTGTTTAAAATTTTCTGTTGTAGTTTGGTACAAATTCGAAATTTTCGAACGAAAGATCACGATCTTCATTGTCATTCATGTATGTGTATGTATTGATGTTCCTACCAGGATTTCTTTCAATTATTCCTAAAGTAAAGGGTAATAAGAATCCTTATAGACATTATGTCCATTTCAATTGACATATTAATTTTGTTGCACCATGGAGGGTATAAGATTCGCCGTAAAATATTCTAAAAAATATATGTCAAGAAATCCTTCAAATCTCCAACCCCTAAAAAATAGATCCCCTCCCCATATCTTACCTTTATTTGTTTTACATAAAACTACACCAAACCATGTTGTAATTGGTGTATTATTTTCATCTTGTGAATCCATATCATCTTCATCATCATCATAATCATCATTGTCCTCAACATAATGATGTTGATGACTATCATTTTGTTGATGATGACGATAGGCACCATTGGCCATTAACATTTGAACACTCGCTTGATGATGTTTACAAAATTCCTCAACGTCTTCGTGTTCATAACTGTCATTTGAGCTGGTACTACTACCGCTGTGATTCTGTTGCCGATGTGACTTATTCGAAAGACTTAATAAACGTTGACGTCTACGTTGTTGTTGCTGGGCCAATTTCCGGGCGACAGCTGCACTACTGCGTACTTCAACAATGAAGCCACACTCGACAACAGCACAGAAAATACGTTGTTCATCGGATTTAAACCATTTGGATTCACGTAATTTTTGTACAGCCACTGAACTGCCAAATGTTTGGGCTGTTGAGGTTCTATTGAATGATATGAGACCGCGTAAACCACCAATACTAGAGTTGTTGTGTGAGGGGGATAGATTGTGATGAGAGGCGACATTAATGGTGCCACCGCCACCACCACCACCACCACCGCCATCACCGGTATTACCATTTGTATGTGTTTGATTGTTATGATGACCCTGCAAGGGCCACCATTTTAAAGACCAAACAAAACTATTTGAACGATTCACATTCATTGCAGTGGTTGCCGTTTTGAAGCTTTTAAGTGAATTTCTTTTAGAAAAAAAGATTTCTTTTCAAGTGTCTTTGTTTTTGGATTTTAATGAAAAATTTGAAGTTGATTTTTCAAATTAAAATTTTCACGTGCGTGTGTTTCACAATCAAAAAATAAAATTTCGAAATAAATCAACTTTCTCTGGATTTTCCTAATTATTCCGATTGTTTTTATTTATTTTATTTTGCGTGTAACACGATTTTTGTTTATTTATTTTCTAAATAAATAATTAATTAATTAATTATTAAGTAAATTATTAATTTTTTACTTTTTAGTTTTAGTTTAAATATAAATGCACTGCACTTTTTAATTCTTGTTTTTTGGTTGGATTTGGTCACTTGTTGTTGTTGTTATTTTTTTAAATTTATTCACTAATTCTTCTTTCTTCTATTTATTTATTTTTTTGTCTCTTTACTTCACTGTTTTTTAAAGCCGTTAGTTTAGTTAGTTTTTTTTTCTTCTTCTTTAGTTTATAAAAAATTTATTTTCTTCCTTTTTTACGTATTTAACGGCATCAAAAATCACTTCTTTTAATTTTCCTCTTTTTTTTAGTTCCACTCTGCAAGAGATTCACCAGATAAATACCGAATATGTTTGGGAAATAGGTTTATTTAAAGCCGGTTTGTTTTGCCACTCACTTCATCACATAACGAATATTTTTGATTTCAAAATATTTTGTGCTCTTTTGTTTTTGCTTTATTTCTCTTTTGCTCTCTTTTCGTATACACTTTTGTTGTGTGAATATAACATTCACTTTACTTTACTTTACTCACCTCACCTCTTAAGTGAATAGATTAGTGGTGTGTACGTGCTCTATGGAATGCATATTAATTCGTTGCGTTTACGCTCACATAATTACAGTAATTCGTTTTAGATTATTTTAGTTATTTATTCACTTTTAAGGCTGTTATGATATGGACTGTTGCATTTTGCGCATTCTTTCTTTTTCAAAGACATGTGAAATATCATTGAATATTTTTCGAATCAAAGTAAGTTGAAATTCCAGGGAAACTATTAGAAGAATGTAGGCAATTCAATCAGAATAATAATCTGAAATTACGCAAAAGCGATAGGGAAATTTCGCAATAAAAAAACCGGTGTCCTCTTGAGGAGGTCTTCTCTTGATGAGTATTTAATAATTTAGCGTTTGTATTTTGTTTTGTGAAACTGATTCATATATTTGATTACACCAAGGGGTTGGATGATTTACACGTTCATTCTTGTTGTTGTAACAATTCGAATTTATATGGTAGTTTTTTACAGGAAAACAATTTCGAAATGATTGCGATTGATATATGTGGTGATACTTTAATAATCTTGGCTGAGTCCTTGTGGGGCGGAGAATCAATTGTCGTAGTTCAAAGTGCACAGCACTTAAAAACGTGTTACAAATGGTAGTTTTTATAGTCATTCTGATTCTCGTCACTCCAACGATCGCCTTAACCTTACAAGTGAAATAAAAGAAAAAAATATGGGAGGAAAAGAATACAATTCTATTTGCAGGATATTTTGCATTAGGAAACCGGAAAATATTCCTTATTTACATATAACTCCCACACAACAGGCGCTTAAGATACTACAAGCGCAGATAGATTGTTACCCTGGCAGCGGTACTTTGAGATAACATTTTTTATTTAAAGAAACTGGCTACTGAAAGCTATGAAACTCTTAGAGGCGACATATTAAAATTGTTTACTCGGCGAATTTTGTTGTCGAACACAGTTATAATTATGAATCCAAATACTTATGACATTAATTTTAAGCGTTTGAAACCATTGGAAAAAGAATTTAATATTAATAAAATTTGATTTTAAGTGAAATTTCCAACATAAATTACAGGAATGAAATTTTAGACTATTTTAGTGAAATTGATTTTCAGTGAAATTGAATTTAGTGAAAATTTGAATTTTTAGTTGAAAATTTGAATTTTTAGTGAAAATTTGAATTTTTAGTGAAAATTTGAATTTTAGTGAAAATTTGAATTTTTAGTGAATGAATTTTTGGAAATTTTTAGTGAAAATTTGAATTTTTTAGTGAATTTAATTTTAGTGAATTTTAATTTTAGTGAAATTGATTTTTTGTGAAAATTTGATTTTTTAGTGAAAATTGAATTTTTAGTGAAAATTTGAATTTTTAGTGAAATTTTAAATATTCACTGGAATTCTAATATAAGAGAAATTTAATTTTTAATGAAAATCGATTTTCTTTTATTCTGAAAAAAAATTATTTAAATGAAAATTTTCACTTTTAGTGAAAAGTTGTCTTATTTTTATTTAAAAATAAAATTTTTTGGTGAATTTTTTTTCTTGCCATTTTTTGCGAAATACTTTTTCAGTGGTTTTGATTTCATTCCATTGAATTCAATTTGCATCTCGAAGTGAGAAACTCCTTTGCTTTATAGTGAATATTCATTCAATGTTTTTGTCGTTAAATGTTTTTATCACCACATTTCATCTGAGTGTTGTGACACATTTGTTCGAATTTACTGAAAAAAGTGCATTTTTTCGAAATCTGAATTGGAATTCCATTTAGTGTTGGATTTTTAAATGATAAAGGATTGGGTGGGGGTTTATTTGATAGATCTTTATTGGAGATTTTATAAGCGTTTGTTTTTTCACTTATTCTCTGTTACATTTTATAGGAAATCTTTGCAAAAGAAGGAAAAGTGAATTTTTTGCGTTTACAAAATATTTTATTTATTATTTATATTTTTTTATTTATCTCTTATTATTTTTTATTACTTTTATTTTAATTGACAAAACCTTGTTGCTGGGGTGGTGAGATAAAATTCTTTAATTCTCTTTATATTTTTTATTCAACAAACCACTCCCCCCCCCTCCCAAAGAGCTTTCAGGAAAGAGAAAATATTTTGTATACGATTCTCATTTGTTGTGTTTATTTCACCATGTGTTATCACAAAGTCCATCCGTATAAATGTGATGTGATTTTTTGTTTTTGTAAAAAAAAGTGAATATATACATACTTACATACATATATACATACAAACTGTTGGATATATTATGTACATACATACAGATTTATATATATAATACATATGTATTTGTGAAATGTTTTTAATTTTCATATAATTCACGAGTTAATATATTTTATTTTGTTGTTGTTGTTGTTGTTGCTGATTTCAACTCGTCATTTGACAGACTTTGTGCACATGAATAATGATGTCTTTTGCATTTGTTGCATCAATAATTTTTTATTATTATTATTTTCTTTTGTTGTTGTTTTATTTGGATCTGTTTTAAATCGCCTTTTTGATGAAACTAACGATTCATATTGTTTGCTACTCGTTGTGAAATGCGAAAAGGGTTGTTGTTGTTGGTGGTGTAATTTGAGCAAAAAACTTTTTAGAAATTATTCGTTGAAGTGTTTACATGAAGTTTTGATATATTTACAAAAAAATCTCTGGTACCTAAGGCCCATAAGACCCATAGATGAGGGAGAATAAGTTTATTTGAATTATTCCCCAAACCCACTGTAACTCTTGAGAATATATTTGTAAATCTCAATTAAATGGTTTATTCTCTACTTAATGTTGCCATTACCAACTCCTACTTATTTCCAAAAATGTGTGGGTCCAAAAAAAATGTAACACTCATTTTTGTCTCTTAACTTTGTTTTGGAAGCGATATCGATATCTTGAATAAATATGTCACTTATCTCCACTTATATATTTTGGGAGTGTGATCAAAATGAGTGCCTATTTCAAGGTTTTATCATGGAGTCCAAAAAATTCAAAACAGGAGAATTAGATGAAAAGAATAAATTTCATACACCACCACCTGGTGGTCGATGGTCACAGATGTAGAGGCAAATAATGAGCAGCTTTCAATTCAATTTTGAATATAATTTTTTAGATTTTTTCCAAAATCCTTTAAGGAACTTAAAGTACAAAGTTAAAGTTTAGAAATACTCATGATATAGCCGACTACGAATGTCAGACGGGAATTCCAGTCCAGAAAATAGCCATACCAAAACATATATTAATAAAAGCATATCGAATGAGAATCTCGAAATGTTGTAATAAAAACGTTTGCTTTTCTGCAAATAATGTAGATCGGATAAGATCAGGGGAATGGTACACCACACAGAATAAATATTTATTAACTTAAATAATAAAGATATGTAATATTTTATAGAATTTTAAAGCCAATTTCTGATACCCCGTTCTGTAGTGAATAATATTCCGGTAAGAGCCTTCAACATCGATCTAATAAATGGTATTCAGTAGTATGATCTATAAAACGAATGAGCCAAAATTTCTTATTCATATGGGGTTATGCCCTCGTGTCTGGTAAAATTTTTTTGGTCGTATTATTTGATTGCTCTAAGGTCTCCCGTATCATCAGTTCCGATGTCTGTTTTTCAAGTAGTTTTATTTAATTTCGTAACATGTGTTCGCGCGTTGTCAATGTGAAGGTATAGTATTCGGTCGATTACTATGAATTATTCTTTTTAAATAAATTAACTGTATTCGGTATAGGATCCCTGCGACCGCTGGATCCATACACAACATCTTTTAGATCTCATTAAAAAGAGCGCATAGCCGTGGTGTATTTAAGTAAAGAAGTTCGAAGCAAATGGTCGTCACAGGGGATTTAAGGTCTAGGCAAGTCAAGTCAAAATTTCCTATTCCAAACAGCATTTAACTGGTCCTACAACATATGGTCGAGTGTTTTCATGATGGTATCAAAACTGTTTCTACAATTTGATGTCTCTCCAATAGTCTCTGGCATTGGTCTCATGTGATTATGTGAACCAATTTCAATAGCTCATAATACAAAACACTCCCACCAATTACAGGACATTATTTAAGCATCATGAAAAGTCGTCTTCGGTGTTGATTTATTTAAACTATATTTATAACGTTTGATCGCTCTCACCCGTGCAAATAAGTTATCATCCTGAACGAAGGGCTTTTGCAGCAATAGTCGCAATCCTGTAATTCTGTACTCAATTACTTCATCCAGACTACAGTTATCAACAGTTTGAGGACGGGACATGCTTCGGACATCTAAGAAAAATAAGAAAACGAATTTGTTTTTGGGACTAGTTTAACTATTGGCCACCTCGGTCACCTTAACGGTTTGACTGAACTTCCATTCGTTTTGGGGGTCTCTTGGAGTTACTTGCACTTATTATTAGTAGAGTTTCTTTAAGCATTCATCTGTCCTATGACAAGTAAAGCTTACGCCAGCGATTCACGTAAGTCAAAAACTTTTTAGACAAGTCAGGTTCGGAGAGTGAACAATTTTCACTGCCTACTAAAAAATTATCAGGATTTAATGAGTTAATGTCCGACGAGTTATTTGTCTTTGGACAAAATTTTTTCGAAAATTTTAAGAAGCTTCAATTCTTGTCATCTAAGTTGAAAATTCTTCATAATGACGGTAATGCAAATTCTGAATTATGTTTCCAATATCTTTTGCTCAAATTTTGTCGACTGAAGTCGCATATTCTGTGTAAAAGTGTCTGTTTCTTTTAAATGAAAGAAGGTTATTGAACATCATTTTTAGATACGAAATTTGACGTGTGCCTATCAAATGCCGAATTATGTCAAATGTTTACCCTTCAAATTTGACAGATATAATAGTTATTCGTTCAAATAATTCAAAAATTATATCTTGACTTATGACATTCTTGTTAATAACGTTCACTAAATATATATTATTTAAATTAAATAGAAAAACGATGAGCAGGGGTGGCTCTATAATTATTTTCTTAGGAACCATTCGTGGGTTAATATAATTATAGTTATTCCCCAGTTTTGTTTTGTTTTCTTTTATTTTCTTTTATTTATTTTTAATTTCGTTTTAGTTTTATTTTATTTGTTTATTATTTTAATTAAATTGATAGAATAAATAAATATACAAAATATACATCGATTATTTTTCTACATACAGACATTTATATAGAACTGATTGAAATAATTCAACAACATGTTGTTGTGCTACTTGTGGCACCATCATCAATTCAATGTGCCAGTCAACAGTTGTAGTTTTTCGTTTTTTTTTTTGTTTTTTTGCTTTAAATAGTTAAAGATTTTTAAATTTTAATTGAAAAAAAAAGGTTAACAAGTGGTCATTGTGTCAGATTTATTGTCTTTTTGCCTCTATTTAGAAACTAAAAGGGGGAAATGTCAATTAAATCTTAGAAATTTATTATTATAAATTTTATTAAAGATATCAACAGTTTAATTAAGAGAGAGAGAGAGGAGAGAGACAGACTTGATTACATATTTTACGGTTTTGTAAACAATTTACTCAGATTTGAGAAAGATTCCTTTAATCCCCTCCCCCCTTCAAGAGTATGTTTTCTAGGATTAAGAAAAAGCTTCTATTGAACTTAATGTCATGATGTGATGTTACGCAAAGGATTAAGGAGTTTTAACTGAAAAATTGATGAATAAAATTAAAATGTCAGTTGGTCAGGGTTGTATTTTGTCCCAACAATGAAAGATATGATTTTAAAAATAAGACTTGGGCAAGTTTTCATCAATACTATATATTTTGACATACAAAATATATCTAAGATATTATAACAATAAGTCGATTGCCAAAACATTCCTGGAAAACTGCTTTACTAGAAAAAATATACAGCGAATAGAATCGTATCTGGAAAACTAATTAATATCGCCCATTTAAAGCAAATTTTTCATACACTTTTTTAAATGAATATCATTCCATATCGATCAAGACACGTGGTAGATAGCAGGGGAGACAAATTCTAGGCGTTCTTGCAACATGTGTACGTGTTATAATAAAAGATTATGGTCTCGTATCCGTTCTATTGTTTTAAACGTTTAAGTACCATGTAATTGTCTGAATCAATTACATTAGATTAGTGCATTAAAAAACCGAAATTTTCAGAAAACCGGTTTACGAGTTACGAGTTAAAAAAACGCTTTCGCATACGGTTTTCTGTTAAAAAACCGGTGAACCATTTTTTGTTTGATTATTTTATATTTATAGAAAAATACTTATTTAATAGAAATTTAGAGTTTAACCAATAAAAAACATATGGTGAAATGGTCTTTATATAGAATGAAGTTGAAATAATGATTCCGTTTCAATAAAAATTTGTCAAATTTAGTTACAAATTTCTTCAAATTATCCTTGTGCTCTGTAATGCCCTAATTGGGTGAAATATAAAAGTTTTTCGTTAGTGTAATTCGGTAGCGTATAATGTGTCTAAATACCATGATGGTTCTTTTAAATCCATTACTTTTCCTTTGCAGAAACTATTTCTTAATTTCTAAATTATAGGTCCATATCTCTTTACAAAAAAATCTATATTGCTGAATAACAAATCTTCCAGAGTCTCATTAAATTATTTTCACTGACGTGATTATGTTAATGCAGATGAATATACCAAGATCGATTCTGAAATGTTATATATATTCACACACATGACAGAACATATAAATTTTCACTGAATATTTCAGTGAAAAGCTTAAAAGTGATTTCCATTAAAAACTGTTTAACCGACTGAAAAAAAAATCGAAAAATTCGAAAATATAAAGTATTTGAAACCAGTCGGTTTTCTGAAATCGGTTTTTGAATACACTACATCAGATCATAATCCAAAGAAGTTAATGTATTAACTTTGGGAATATCGGCTATGATTAACATAACCGATATTCCCAGATATTCTTAGTCTGGAGAATTTAATTCTTATATCCATTTGTATCCATGAATAATTCTATCTGTAACTTGAGGAAATTTCAGGGTCATGAATATTGAAAGATCACATTCATTCCATTCAATTTCTAATACAATTGTAAAAGTAAAGATCTTGTCTCTTGGTATGCAGATCGATCATTTTTATGATCGTTAAAGTTTTTTTTCGAAAGATCTATTACCTTTTGATTAAAGTGATTTCTCGGGAATTAATTATTAATTGTTTTCTTCAAATTGTTCTAAATATAATTCCCAAAAAGTTCCTGACAAGAACGCTGAAAAACATTTAGAGGCTAAAACAGAGCACAAAAATTGAAAATCAAGTTTTCAAAAAAATTTTTTTGTTGCAAAATAGATGACGAAACGGCAGATTTCTCGCAATTTCCTGGTTGAAACAGATGCTCGAGGGAATGTTGAAAAAGTAAAGGGCCCAAAAGCAGTCAAAAATTTTCTAAAATGTTTTTGTATGGCGAGCTTTATGCCACAAATGTGGCAAAAGAAACCAACAATTTGTTTCGATGGGCTCTATAAATACCGAAATTTATATGAAGCAATGCTTACAACAAAGGCTGCTTTCATTCATAAGACTTCACAATGTGTTCACATATTTTGCTTGGATTGACTTGTCATACTGTTATTATATAAACAGGAATTAATTATTAATTGTTTTCTTCAAATTGTTTCCTAAATATTTTTACTTTTTGTTGTTGCTGAACAACATTTGATCAATTTTATTGTTGTTACAAATAAAAACGTTCATTTTGAAATCTAAAAATTTATTTATATTTTTTGCCAAATGAACTTATTTGACAATTTTGTTCACAAGCGTTTGGTTTTGTGTGTGTGTCCTAACTTGTCCGTTAATAGAAAACCTCGTCCAGGTAAAAGGAATGTTCTGCATGATGTTTCTGAAGCCAAAAAAGAATGGAAAACATTTTCAAATGTGCTACCAACATAACCGGTAGGTAAGCAGCCTGGTTAGCTAAGTGCTTGGACTATTTGGTACGAAAAGTTAAAGCTAATCCCGGTTAAAAAACATATAATTCCCAAAAAGTTCCTGACAAGAACGCTGAAAAACATTTAGAGGCCTAAAACAGAGCACAAAAATTGAAATCAAGTTTTCAAAAAAATTTTTTTGTTGCAAAATAGATGACGAAACGGCAGATTTCTCGCAATTTCCTGGTTGAAACAGATGCTCGAGGGAATGTTGAAGAAAAGTAAAGGGCCCAAAAGCAGTCAAAATTTTCCTAAAATGTTTTTGGTATGGCGAGCTTTATGCCACAAATGTGGCAAAAGAAACCAACAATTTGTTTCGATGGGCTCTATAAATACCGAAATTTATATGAAGCAATGCTTACAACAAAGGCTGCTTTCATTCATAAGACTTCACAATGTGTTCACATATTTTGCTTGGATTGACTTGTCATACTGTTATTATATAAACAAGTTCTTGAGTGGTATAAGAACAATAATGTGGTATTCGTACGAAAAAAGGCAAATCCTACAAACTGCCCGGTATTAAGGCCAGTGAAGAGATATTGAGAGTTCTTTTTAAAAGAGTCTTGAAGAGCATAAAACAGTGTCCAAAAATGTGGTAGATTTTTAACAGAGCTTGAGTAGGTAGAGTGACGGAAAGCACTTTAAAACGATGATGGAAGGGTTTCCCGAAAAAGGTTCAAAATATCATCGCTAGTGGTTCTAACTATCAAAAATATTTATTTTTGTTTTTGAAAATTGTAATAATAATTTCAATTTAATAAAAATCTTAAAAGTGTAAGAGTATTGCTTTCGTTTTTAATAACATTTATGTATGTTAAGAGCTTTTCAAACTCACTCCTTATTATACATAATCTCTTGTTAATTATTTTATTTTATTTATTTTATTTTATTTTATTTATTTATTCTTTTGACGGATTAAATTTCATTACATAATTTCTATGTTTTATATTGAAGTAATATGAATACATTAATTCATATTACATATAAATAATTACAAATACATTTACAATTACAATTATATTCCATTTTATTTAATCACATTTCGCTTTTCAAGTATTTATTTATTAATTATTGTTATTTTCAATAAAATACTGGAAATTTTTTGAATAAAAAACTTGATTCTACAAGTAAAAATGCTATAATCGGCTATGCCGAATTTCCAATACACACCACATCAACTCCCCATTAACACATATACCCATACATTCACAAATGTACACACTGAAAAATCAACGTTGAATATAGTTATTTAAGATTGAATAATTTTTTTTCATTTCGTTTAAATTAAACGTTTTTACTTTTGTGGTGAAATATTAAAATTCTTAACAAAAAACTGTATTTATTGTGAAACAATGTTAAATTAACATTTTTTATCTATGGAACAAAATCATAACTGGAAAAACTTGAAATTCTTTCTATTTTAATTAAAGTTTTTTTTAATATGATTAACAAAATTTATTATATTTTTGGCTTTAACTTTTTTAACTGAACCGATTTTGATAATTTTTGGAATGAACATATATAACTTAATATTAAGGCAAAATATCATTCTAATTTATCGATTTAGAGTTGAAAATTTTATGAAAGTACGTCGCTTGAACTTAGGGGTTGTCACAGATATCGGTCTATATCTTTTAATATATTAAAACTTCCGGTTTGAAAACTTTTCAAGATTATAAGAAATACTCACATCAAATTTCATTAAGCTCTGTCAATTATTGTGGATGTGTGCGTGCCAACAACAGACAGACAACTAAATCGACACAGATTTTGATATACATTATGGGGACTGAGGTGATTTCTTTTTAGCGTTACACACGGCATGATAAAGTTAATATGTCCCCTTCACCACTTGTGTTGGTGGAGGGTATAGAAATTATTGTTAATGGAAATCAAACATTGTGGTCAATTGTTAATATTTGTCGATTTAGCACTTTGGTTAAACGACCTTGTTTAAATAAAAATATTTTAAAAATATTTATTTTTTATTATAAAAAAATAAAAGAATAACAGAAATATTGTGGGCGAAAGAGAAATTGTTATTTTTATAAAAAGATGAGAATTATTGACGGAGGTCTTATTTCAGATATTTGCTACCTATTTTTTATATTTATTTATATTTATTATTCACAATAAATATAAATAAATTTATTCTTATTTATTTTGTGTTTAAACAATTTCAGTGGCACCTGTGAGAAGTTCTTCTATAAATTAGTATTTTTGAACCGAAACTTATTCTAAGAGTTCAATGGAATTTCGTTAAAGTACTTGTTATTGTCTTTAGAAATTTTCTATTTGAAACCAAATAAATCGGTTCAATTCAAGTTCATTTTTTGAAACGGGAAGTTGTATCTCTTTTACCAACGAATTTGCATTCAGTATGACTTTGTAACTGTTAAAGACAATTTCAAGAAAATTTGGCACATGAATAAAGCTTTTTAACAAATTACTTTGTTATATTAAATATTTTATTATAACCATGGCGGATAGGGCAGAGGTCAAAGGTCAAATAATTATATAGATCACGTAATTTTGGTTTAAGATACGGGGAAAAGGAAATTTTAATATTTTCTAAATTGATCGTGGTGTATTTTAAAAGATTCTTATTTGTCTTTAGTATTTTAAGTGTAGAAGTGAGTTATGTGTGTGAACTCTCTGTAATATTTCATGGACTGATCTTCTTGAAGTTTGGTATCTAAATTAATTCTTAAATGTATTTTCACATTCATTTTTTTTAAACTAGAGATTTTCACCAAAAATAAAAAATGGCTTTTTTTAAAAATTATGCTCTTCCGAAAACTATAAATTCACAGAGTCATTTAAAACCATATAGGAACCATATAGGAAGGCGGACATTAAAACATTGCACTATTCGAAAATTCATAATTACAAAAGTTATGGAGTTATTGGTTTTCAAATTTACATTATTTGATTTATCATTATAAAAGAAAATTACCAGTTATTTGTACAGGGATATATCTCCAACTTTTATATAGTATATTTTGTAGTCAGATGTTGCCACTTAACACCAAGTTTTGTAAAATATCTTGTCTGATGTGTGAGTCGATATAACTATATATGTTCGATCATCCCTCCGGATGGGTTTTTATAATTATAAAAATAATAGAAGATGCTTTAGTTAAATTTGACACACATACAGATTGTGTCAGTTAATCCAAGAAGATGGGTTCGTAAATGATTGTAGCACCATTAAGAACCCACTTAGGAAATTCACTTTAAAGTAATTGAATCTCAAAGAAGTGTTAGTAAAGTGATCATATTTTGTGTTAATTTTAAGATTTATACAACCAGAAAATACATTTTTAATATCTGCTACGATCGGTCTATAAGCTCTATTAACGAAAATCATCGCAATTGTAATTAATCGCAAATAAATGTGAGTCCCTTGAACATATTTCAAATAAGTATGTTTTATACAAATACAAATCATAAAATCAAATACTCTCGGTCCATAATTGGTGTAAGTTACTACAAAGTCTTAACCGACTATTGACCTAACGTCATTCCCTCTGACAGAAAGATCTCAGCTATTTTAAACGATAAGAAAAACAAGTTAAACTCATCCAATAAAATTTGTGAAATTATTTAATGTCTCAGGGAATTCGATCGGTATCTGTTTAATTCTAATTCAATTCTCTAAATATTTATACATTAAAAAATAATGACTCAATTCAATATAATTAGAAATCAGGTGTTAATAACTTAATTAAATCATTTATTTTTATACCCTCTACCAACACAAGTGGTGAAGGGGTTATATTAACTTTGTCATTTCGTGTGTAACGCTAAGAAGAAACCATTTCAGACCCCATATTGTATATATATATTCTTGCATCAAATCAAAATCTGAGTCGATTTAGTTATGTCTGTACATCTGTTTGCCTGTCTGTGTGTCCGCCTATCTGTAAGTCTGTCTATCTGTTGTTGGCACGCTTACAATCACAATAATTCACAGAGCTCAATGAAATTTGTCCTGAGCATTTATTATAGTCCTGAAAAGATTCCTATTTAAACATCGTCTTTGTATATAAAAGATATAGACCGATAGATCTGAGGCAACCTCTTAGTTCAACTAAAACACTTTCGTCGTATTTGTGAGTGTGTATGTGCGAAACATAACGTAAGAGTTAGATCACAGATAGATTTCAATTAATTTATTGGATTTGTGGGCTGAAGACATGAAATGAAAATATACTGTAAAACATATTGGACTGGTATTGCACTGATTTATTACAATTTTTTCCCCGAATTTAATATTTTTAAAATTCTTCAAAATCAGTTCATGAACCACCGATATATGGACTTTCTTTAAAAATTTAGTTCCATGTGGCTGTTGTTGTTTATAACTATAGGAAAATATAGGTGATTTCGGCCGTTCTATTAATCCCTAAACCCTAATTTCTGACCCATTATTAATGGGTCAGAAATATTCTTGTATATTTTTCATAAGAAGACATAAATTCGATTGGGCCATTAGTTTGTGAGATGTGGGCGAAAGCTTATTCTGCCGTTTCTGGGGCAGCTACGGACCTAGTTGCCTCGAGTTTTGTTTTCTTTTTTATTTTTCAAATCGGTTCATAAATTGCCGATATAAACAATTCTTAATTTTCATTTCGGAGACATAATTTTCGTACCAGCAGATGAGAAATAATTAGGAGAATTTTTGTGTTAATCGGTCCATTAGTTTCCGAGTTATAGACAAAAACGCATTTACCGATATTTTGAACTTCCTATGGGATATATGGACAAAATTTTAATACCCAAAAAATATCTATTTTTTTTTAAATTTTGATTTTTTAAAATTTCAATATCGGCCCATAAATAGCCGAGTTATATATTTAGAATAGTATTGTTTTAGTGAAAGCGAAAACTACTCGTGAATAAAATTTTGCATGCATATTGAGTGCTCTTGAGAATCTATGTTGACTCATATAAAGGCTTTAGAAATGACTGTCATTTTCTTCTTCCACAAGTGATGATATTATGAAAGCCTATTTATAACAGTGACTTAACCCAAAAATTCCATATAAGCAAAAATGAAGTGTATAGAAAATTCGGCACGGCCAAATTTAACACTTTAACTTGTTTTTATTTAACTTATTTAATAGACATTAATTACTACATTCTATAAATTTATTTACAATAAAATTAATCAGATATTTACTATATAATTAATACTATATATATTAAAAAATCTATTAAAAGTAATACGATCACTTTCATAGGTCAGTTTTTCTTTTTAATTTCACATTTATTAATACAAAAAAGTGAATTTTCAATCAGATTTAATTGAAATTGAAATAATTTAATTAATTAATGAAAAAATATACTGTAAATGGTGATTAAAATAATCTTAAATGGAGTCTAATTAACACATTTTAGTCTTTATTGTTTTTGCAATTAATTATGGACAATTGTTGTTGTTGTTGTTCTTGTTCAAATAAATTTATTTATAATTGTGTTGTTGTTATTGAGGGCAAAATGTTTATTATTATTTGTTTACATTTTCTAAGCGAAAAGAATTTCAGAGAGTGAGAGAGAGAGAGAGCTTACTAGAAAAATGATCATTAGGAGAGCGAGAAGAGTATAGGAATTTATTTATATTTGCTTAACCACCTGCCCGAATGCAAAAAAAAAAAAATAAAATTTAATTGTATTTGTCTTATTTTCTTTTGTGAATAAATACATAAATAAAGTGTTGAAAATAAATAATCATAATGAAAAAATGTCACGTTAAACGTATGTATCCACGGAAGCAAGAAACGAAAAAGACGTTTGACAGACAGTCACTTCTGCTATTTCAACAAAATATGTAGTTAAATTCGAAATTTATTCATTTATTTATAGCTTTAATCGGAAAAGAGTCTGAAAAGAAATTAAAGATCTTTAATTTTTTTTACTTAAAGCGCAACAAATATCCGAAATGCTTCCGTTTGCAATTAGCATTGTTTACATTTCCGTATGGAAGTGATTGGGTCTAAAATACAAATCTCTGTTCCTATTCTCCCCTACATTTTGTTTAATTAAAGAGATCAAAAGAAAATTTAAAAACTCTTACGGCAATAGTTCAATTTATATTCGACCTTTACCCAATGTCCTAAATTTTATTCAACTGTTTCATGAATTGAAGCCTATTTATTACCTTCAGAGTCTTTAGAAGTGCTAATTGTCTTGTTGCCAAACTTAACGGTGGTCGTATCACGGGTTGAGTACAATGTGCAAACCAGTGCCTCACATTCCTATTTGTGGATACTTAATATCTCCACTATTGATAACATCTATTGCAATGTAACAGCACATCGGATGCTTAATCTACTCACACGCGATAATAGTCCACACCATAGTCAGCACGAAATTTCCTGAATGGCCTCAACCATAACCAGTCCAATATGACAAGACCGACTAAAAAATGTCATTTAAGACTTAAGTAACTAGAGAAAATTCGAAGGTTGTTATTTCCCTGTTTAGTCATTAGACTGTTTGGTTATTGCTTTACACTCTTACTTCAATAATTATACCACAATCGAAGTTGCAGATTAAGGTCACTGGTGTAACTTCGATGGTCGTTATCTCCCCAATTTGACACCAGACTGTTTAGTTATTGCTTCACACTAACTTCAATAATTATACCACAATCGAAGTTGGGGAATTAAGTCACTGGTGTAATTTCGAAGGTCTTTATCTCCCCAATTCGACACCAGACTGTTTGTTTATTCCTTCAAACTAACTTCAATAATTATACCATAATAACAGTTTAAACGATCCATTGTAGAGGCTTCATGCTCTTCTACGTATAACTTTTGTCCAACCAGGGACTTATTCAAGAATGTGAAGTCCCGTGGAGGTTTAAGTTTCCCTAATGCATACTGTGAGTTTTATTTGATTTATATTCAAAAACCCTTGGAATCTATTCCTAATACAAACTGATTTATATATAAGTTTCCGCCACCAAATTAAAAAAAAATCCGATCATGTCTCTATTTGTAGCTAATTCCTCTTGGCGTTGCCGTTCACTCCTGTCCCTAAATGCCATTTCTAAGTATATGCTATTTCAGCGATATAATTGGTCTGTTTTTCAAGGATGTATCCGATCAAGCACAATTAACAATTTAATCACCAAGATTTGCTCTCCAGCTGTACCTTTTGGAACTCTTCAAGAATGTGCTGTAATTTGCTTATACCAATTTCAATCGTTAAATACTGAGTTTTTTATTCCCCTATTCGAATTCTTGTCCATATCAATTTTAATTACATCATTACATCGTTTTTTAATTGGTGTGTCTGATAAGTCGTAATTACCTATTCCTAATGCCAACATTTGTTAATCAGCTGTTCCTGTTTGTACTCTTCAAAGAATGCGCTAAGCTTCATAATCCCTTGTGCTTTGAATTCCAATCTGTGTCAATTCTAGCGAAATTATCAGACTGTCAATGTGATTTCTCTTCCACTATACCCCAACAGGTTCCAGTCTATGGCAGTTCTGGTGATATCCATTTGCCATTGAAAGGCCGTTGGTTTTCCCATTCCAATCGCTGCGGTTTATAACTTTTAACTTAAATAGAATCTTGCGCATATCACGACTGTCTGCATTCCAATCCGATTTTCTTCTGATGGCGCGTTGAACGTTAAATCCTTTCAGAAATCTTTTGAGTTTACTACCAAATAACGGTGAAGGTATACACAAAAATGGTTCACATAATCCAGAACGTTAAGGTGACGACGAAGAGGTGCTGATAGGACACAACCTTATCGGACTCCTATCCCTGTTCTTACCGCTTTACATTATGGTGCATATTCGGTCTTCTTTAACCTTTTCAGTCTCACCATTTTGTTTATATTTTCCAAACCTCTTCGTTTGCCCTCGTATTGAGATTTCGAAAAAACAAGTAAATTTATTTATTTCACTTTTTTCTTCTGTTTGCGAATTTTTTCTTTCTTTTTTTAATTTATTTTTTTATTTTTAAGTTTTTTGATATTTTGCCAAAAGCTGTTAAAAAAAAGCGGAAAAAATTTTATAAAAAAATTTATTTGCTTTTTATATATTTTTTTGAGATCTAAAAATAATATAAATTTTCTTGCCAAATCTATTTGTCTGTGAATATTATTCACACAAAAATATTTACATATATTTGTCTGTCTTTATTAAAATGATTGAGTCCAAGTTCACTCAAAATTTGATGATTCTATGTAAAAGAATTTTAATTAATTTTATATACAAAAAAATGTTAATGAAAAACGATTAAAAAATTCACGGTTTTAGAGTTTAGAGAGGAGTATTAAATTATAGATCGCTCTTTGCAGTAAGTCATGTAAATATAAAATCAGAAAGCTATCGAATGATCTTAACTTGGTATAGATGTTTTACACTGATCGATTCCATTTTGAAAATTCTTTGAAAACGCGATTTTACAAAAATTTTTCCCTTAAAATAGTTTTTCGAAATTAAAATCTCTTATCGGTATATAATCGATCATAGGTGATTACCTATGGGGTCAGCTTAAAGCTGTTATAAGTTTATTTTAAATGTAGTTTTAATCTAATTTTACACAAACGATTTATTTTTAAATTTCAAATATTTTTATGAATAAAGCGACAAAATCGAATGATTAGACGTTTAAAAACCTCAATTTGAAAATAACGATTAGAATATAATAAATTTCAAAGTTTACTCTCGATTATATTTTTAATAATTAAAAAATTATTCTGAATTTAATATTCGGAAACGATATTGAAAATTCTTAACTTATGAATAAGACTCCTGAGAGTTTTTAAAAAAACTTGTAATTCAAAAGTGATGATGAATTGAGTCCCTTCTCGTCAAAGATTGTTGTTATTGGAACTCGCAATTTGAATCACTACGTTCAAAAGCAATGGAACTCGATAGTATCTAGTTAAAAGATGTTAAAGCCGGATGTAGATGGTGAAATCTCTGCCAAAGCGCAATATATAATACTCTTCTTATTGTCATGGATACGCTGAAATTAGAAGAGTGATTTGTGTTATAAACAATTAAATTGGGTCAGATAATAATTAGAGAAGTTTATCGAATATAATAGATTCTGTGAAAAGAGCTTTATTCAAATACTTCTTCAAAATCAGTGACCAAAAAGTCTTTGTTAAACTGCGTAATAGCAAATCGATACAGAACATCATTACCGAAATATGCTTCTCTTCAGAACAGTGTGTCAGCACGGGGAACCAGCCAAATCAGCAAAGAATTCGAATAATTAGAACGCCAAGGTATTGCTATACACTATATGGAATCAAAAGGTTGTTTTTATTATGAAACAGCTCATGATAAAAAAAAATCGGATGTGACAATGACAAGGAAACTATAACGGTGAAGGTATACACAAAAATGGTTCCCATAATCCGGAACATTAAGGTGACGGCAAAGTGGTGCTGATAGTACACAGCGGACTCCTATCCCTGTTCTTTCCACTTCGCATTATGGTGCAGGCTTCGTAATATTATAACCATATTCGATCTCCCTCAAAATCGGATGTGACATAGGCAAGGAAACTATACGAAAGACGGTAGTTTTATTTATAGAGAGAGCAATAAACAAAAACGCAGGGTTATAACCTTCCAACATGGTAACACTCTCCACAAATGATGAGAAATTTTCGTTAACCCGTCTTTCATCTCATACCTTGTCCTTTTTGATTACCATTTGTTACGATCCATTTATAAAGCTCTGACAGGAATACGATTGAATTTCAGACAAATAAATTCTGAGGCCTAAAACTCGTCCCTTCTGACTAGCATTTTTTTCAGTCCAAAAGAGGCTTATAAACCAGCCACATCAAGGCCGAAGAATTTATAACCGATTTAGCGATCAAAGAGCATCTGTACCAATCAAGTTTGATCAAAAACTGTTTTAAAAATACCAACACTAATTACCAATACTTTCGGTTACCATTTGTTTCGATCGATTATTTTTATTATGAGCTTTTTAAACTGAGTTTGAATATCACAGGAGATCTGATACTTTAGTACAGATCTCCTGTCTTTAGACAATTGATTCCCTTTAAAGAGCAATCAACTGAAATGACCAAAGTTCCTACGATCGGCCACGTTTTGCAAGACCGTTTAAAATCTTTCTATTGGAATATAAAATAGGAAGTTTTGGCTCGAATTATGGCCTTTACTTCATCACTTGTCACAAGCTTTAATATCGAACGATATATAGAACGCCTTTTCAAATATACAGATTCCAGATTCCATCTGTTTCGATCAAATGCAGAAAGTCTCTACTTAAACTCATAATCGGAACAGTTCTTTCAAATCTGGATACATATGCTACCAATATTTTCGATGTCATGTCTGGGTATGCTCCACTTGTATCTCTTTTTGGTATTTGCTTTAACTTCATTATTATTATTATTATTTTTAACCAGAAATTATAATGAAGTTAATTTATATTACGTCTTAAATCGTTCAAGGTCTCTCTCTCTCTATATTAAACAGATATATTAAATTTAATATAAATAACTCTCTAACACAAATTAAGTTAGTATTTCTCATTAATTTAATCAAATAACTGATAAATAACTACAAAACCTTCATCAACACCGTTCCAAAACAAAACGAAAGTTATTATTATGACAACTACGAAATTTACATTGGTTCCACACGGGCATGGAATATAAGCGCCATTCTAAACGATTTTCTATGAATAAAATATTAAATAACTTTATAAAGTGAAATCGTATTAGATTCTAGTACACTTGTACTCACTAATATCTATGAATGTTCATCAAATATTCCATATCTCGATATTGCAAAATACAATCATGATTATTTCCATATAAACATGGGTACAGTGTATAAAATAAGTCAAGCTACATGTAATCATTTTATTAATTTATTTCTAATTTATAATAAAATAAAACATCTCTTTATATTTTTGCACTGCAAAAGTGTAGTTACCATCTGAAAGGAAAACTAAATAAAAAAGCTTTATTATATTAACACTTCCCTTAAGGTTAAGAACTCCATTTGAATGTCATTGGATTGCAATAGTTTTTTCCAATAATTCCACAAATGCTAAAAAGAATTCCTTTTGAGTCTTATTATGCATATAGAGAGTATTGCAGACATGCTCCATATTCACATCAGCCGTAGATTATATAGGATCATTGGTCTGTTAAAGGTAATAACCAATAAGGATTCCAATTTTTTAAACAGTTTGGTTGTGATTGATTTGTTTGTTATTTTCTCAACAGACAGACTGATATAGTTAAATCGACTAAGTGTTAGTCCTACTTAGTTTTACAAACTGAATGGCAAAGTTAATACACCTTCTTAACCACTTTTGGTAGTGGAGGTTATAAAAATATAATATTTTTATATCTAAAATATAATATTTTTATACCCTTCACCACGAATCATTTCAGACCCCATAATGTATATACATCTTGCATCAAATAAAAATCTGAGTCGATTTAGCTGTGTCTAACCATCTTTCTGTTAGCAAGCTCACATTCACAATAATTGACAGAGCTCAATGAGTATTTGCTATAGTTCTGAGAAGTTTCCTATTTAAAATCAGGTTTAATATTTCAAAACATATAGATCGATCTCAGAGGCAACCTTTAAGTTTCAGCGAAGAATTTTCATAAAGCTGTCAATTAGAAATCGACTAATTAGAATAAGATTTTGTCATATAAAGTTATATTTATATAAAGTTGTATTTATTTCATTATCATTTCAAAAAGTGTCAAAATCGGTTCAGTAGAAAAAAGTTATAGTCAAAAATATTATTAATTTTATGACTCAATAAGTGTTCCCTGTTATATGTGTGTTATAATATATCTGAGTGAATTTGTATATACAAAACGTTATGTATTTTCTTACACGCTTTTGTGGTGGAGGGCATTGAAGATTCGGCATAGTCGAAAATTTTTACATGTTTTAAATTTCACTTCAAAGTTATAAAATTTTTGCCTCAAATTAGTGTACCACGACTTATGCTTTTCACTGTATGTATGTATGTATGTATGTATGTATGTATGTATGTATGTATGTATGTATGTATTTTCCTCAATATCAGTAATAGGAATACAATTCTGAAATAGAATATGTAAAATTTGCATGTTCCTTGCCTCCCATACCATTCCATCCCATCCCACTCTTTACTATTGACATGCATCTGTTAAATCGACTATAAATTAACAAAAACAATTTTATAAAATATAAAACAACAACAATTAAATGTAGACAAATAAATAAAAAAATATTTGTTTTTTTTTTCTAAAACATAATAAATAATTTAAAAAAAAATTTACTAAATGAAAAAATAAATAAATGTTTTTTGTTTGTTTGTTTGTTGGTTCATTTGTGGTAGGTTACAAATACAAATGCATATAAAATAAATAATAAAAAAAGCCAAATCTATTTTTAGATTTTATTTGCAAAGTAAAACAAAAAAAAACAAATAAAAAATAAAAAGACCAAAACAAACAACAACTGGTGGAGCACATGATGATAACCGCAAAAAGATATATAAATTATATACACTTGTATATATGTAATACATATATATGTATTCAAAAAATGAAAAAAATAATATCTTTGCATGTATAAGTGTATGTAAATATATAATAAACTTATTTCACTCTTAACTGGTTGTAACTTGTACTCAGTTGAGTACATTTTTGTTTTCTCATTTTTTAATAGTTTTGTTTTTGGGGCCAAATGTTTTATTTTTTGACAATGTTGCCAGATTTTTTTATTATTACTTTTTTAAGAAATTAATTTTTTAAATCATATGAAAAAATTTGACTTGTGGTAGAATTGACTTGATAGTTAAACAATTGTCGTAGATCGCGACAGTTTCTGTTCAATATCAGCGATGGGAGAATGGGCAGTTTTCAAATACAGAAATCATGCGGTAACTTGAAACCCTGGACTTTATGGCGTCTCTGTGAATGTTATTCTTAACTGCAATTTACAAATCCCTGTAAAATGCTATTGCACATACCTGAGTATGCTCTGTCCATATTAACGAGGAAAAATAAAGGAAAATGATCATTCACACAGAAAAAAAAACATGAAGCAAAATCAATGTTGAACATAGTTGATTTGAAAATGAATATTTTTTTCATTTGAATTAAATAAAACGGTTTTACGTTTGTGGTGAAACATTTGAATCTTTCGTATTAATTATTTAAAAATTAATTAAAAATGTTAAATTAACAATTTTGTATCTATGAAGAAAAATCATAACTGAAAAAGGTCAAATTTTTTTCCATTTTAATTAATTTTACATTAATTTTTTTCTTCGTGTTGTTGCAAGTTTCATATTTCGTGCAATGAAAAAATGTTGGATTTCGGTGAGATAACCACTCACCAAACCACATACTTCATCAAATCTATGGCCCGCCATAAAAATACAGTCCTCCGCGTAAGTAATCAATTGGAGATGCTGGAATTTTCTAGAGGTAGAAAATAAACAATAGTGGGAATAGTACAAAGTCCTAAGGAACCTGGTTTGGCAAAGTGGACTGTCGAATGTCCAGTGATAGAGACAAACCATTCCGAAATTAATTTCCTATTATTTGAGTGACCATTATTCGTTGGATGAATTTCGAGACCGAAAATTAAAATCCAATAGAATAAAATAAGAAGTTTCACAGAGCCTCCATGCAGAACAGACGTGATGGACTTAAGAGCTGCTAACTTGCGTGGTACTGGTAAATGGTTATCAAAGCGAAATCCACAATTTCTTCGCTTTGATAAGCTAAGAGCTACTGACAAAGAAGTTGACAGTAGCTCTTAGCTTTGACAACTGTACAATCGGAATTTCTTTCAACAAGAGAAACAACCAAACTGTTACAACAACGGCAGCTGTCTTACTCACCTGATCAAAAGAGCTAAATACAAGTTCAAGCATCGTAGGCGATGAAGTACAAATTTTTATTTTTAAACACCTCTTGTTACTACAATCGCGCGCAAAGTAGGGATAAAGTCCTCAAAGCCTTAGCCAGCAGTACGTGTGGTATAAGATACTTATAAAACGATTGGGCAGTGATGAATTATACTGCTACAGTATGGATTCCCTCGCTAATTGATACGAAGTGAAAATAATGCCAAAACGATTGTCGCTTCTTCTTAATTTACTACATGAAACATCAGCAATATTGGAACATTGAATATTTTTTATGAGGTTTTATCCTCAGACATGACAGAAGTTGAGTGATGATCCTATACGACTGATGAATTTTAGATTATAAAGTCAAAATATGTTGGTACATTATCAAAGTGTTTTGGATTCCAAACCAAAGGAATTCTTCCAGTTTTATGTTGAAGAAGAAATCGAGCGAATTTCCAATCGCAAGTGCTCAACTTTTAGAATGTTACGAAGAGAGATTATGACCTTGTGGCTGTTTAAATAATCTGCTAGATTTATTTCATTCGTTATTTGCTCTCTTTGATTGAATTTGACTTTTTTAAGGGTCACAAAACACCCTTCATATTCCACTAAAATCGGAACATTTTCTTGGTATCATGATATATGATTTAAGCTTTTATTTGACTGGTTAGAAAAATAATTTTTTCCTTAAGGTTATTGCAATGCATATAATTTCATCAAAGATTTTTCACCAAAAAGGTAACTTAAATTCAGCAGAGAGTACAAAGTCATACATATAGGATTGTACTTAGATAGATAATCGTCCAAATTGTCCGTTGCTAAGACCAAGAAAACTCTTAAAAAACATTTTCAAAATAGTTTGTTTAAAAAGATTTCGAAAACTGATTGATTAAAACAAATTTCGAATATAAAATTCATAATTGAATTTAAAATGTTTAAAATGTTTCTTGTTTAAAAATAAAGTCTGGCAACTCCAGCCAGTCTTTTATACGTTTTTTCGAAAATAAAATGCATCAACAACTTTTAAGTTGATATTAGACAGACATGAAAATATATAAAATATAAAATTAAATCACAAGCGATAGTGGACCCATAAACCAGAGAACAAAAAAAAAGAGTCACATACAAACATACGAATATTTTTTTTGTTATTAAGTATGGGTTTGTTGTAAATCAAATAAAAAAGCAACAACAACAATAATGTTGTTGTTATTTTTTATTATTTCTTTTTGTTTATATTTTTCGCGACTTTACTACCGATGTGTTATTCACCTCTTTTCAACGTTGAACATGATGATGATGATGAAGATGATGATGATTGTTTTTTTACACTCAATAATATTTAAAACATGCGCCAGTTTTAAAAATTCCTTAATTTTTTTATAAAAATAATAATAAAACTTAAAGATATCTGACAAATTTATTGTTAACATCTGACCATAATATAATTAAATTTATTATACAACAACAATAAATAAAGTAAACAGAAAATAAGTTAAAATGCTAAATTCGGTTATGCCGAATCTTCATAATACCCCTGCACCACAAATGCGTTCAAGTAAATACTTTATGATTCGTACATACTCACACATACACTCACAGGTATATAAAATACATTTAAAATTGATTTTGCTGATTTTAAATAGGAAACTTCTCAGGACGAATACTCAGGCCAAATTTCATTGAGGCCTGTCAATTATTGTGTATGTGACCGTGCCAACAACAGACGGATGGACAGTCAGGCAGACGGACATAGCAAAATGGACTCAGATTTGATGCAAGAACATATATACAATGGGGTCTAAGATTTTACCTTCTCAGAGTTACATACGGAATGAAAAAGTTAATTTACCCTGGTGGAGGGTATAAAAACAAATAATAAATAGTTGTTACACACATGTAGTACATATGTATGTGTGTATATATAATAATAATTACTTTATTTTGTTTATGTGATGATGATGACGAAGCACAGTGTGTCGAAATCGAATTTTTTTAGTTATTAGTCCGTTGCTTTTGAACCGTTAGGGATATCGTAATTTCAAATAGTCAGAGCTTAGGTGAATTTGAATTGACTTGGAAGAACACATGTGGTCAGAGACATAGTCAGTAACCCTCTATACTTGATCACCTCGCGTATGTTGATTTTTTGAAAATTCCCAAAAAAATTCCGGTGCACTTTGCATAAAAATTTCTCCTCAGTCCAAGATCTCGAAAAAAATTCTACAAATTACAAATCGCCATGCATTAAAAAAAATGTTATTGGAACCAAATTCTCGCTATAGATAATCAATATTTGCTTTGTATGAGGGCTATTTCTCCCTTGATTATATCCGTCTTAAATTTTGTCCTTAAAACAGTTCTTTGAGGAAATCATTGGGACCAAATTTGAAAATTCTCGCTGTTACAGTTCTTAAGATATTCTATAATCAATATTTGTTTTGTATGGTGATTACTCCTTCCCTTGGCCCTTAATATTTTATGTATTAATTTACTACAACAATTTAATGTAATTCTTTCCTCGATTCAACTAAAATTTTCGTAATTTTAACTTAAATATGGTATTTAAATTGAATAATATTCATCAATATAAAGAATTTATTTTTGTCAATTTGAATAATGTATTATTTAAATTGAATAATGTTTCTTCAAATTAACCCCATATTGACAATTTTTCATCAATTTGAAGAATTTATGAAAAAATAATGAAAATTTTTGTTATGATGAATAGAGGTGATTCTTAACCTACTTTTTATTAATTCTACACGCTTTTTCGTTATATTTACTACCTTTTTTGGTTCAGTGTGCGCATCCGTTAACACTTTTTACATTTTTTATTAAGTTCTCAAATTTGCAAAATTGGACTAATTTTTAAATTATCCTTAGTATATAGCTTCACAGCTACAAAGTATTTTCTGCCGAATGGAACTTGTAATGTCAAGATCATCTTTTAAATGAAAAAAGTACATTTTTTTAACACGTTTTATAGGAATTGAGATTTTTGGCACTGTCGTATGGAAAAGTGGGAATCTTTTAAATTTCCTAAATCATGGATAATTTAACAAACATCATATGAAAATTTCAAATTTATGCCGTTGTTGATTTGAATTAAAAAAAAAAATTTAAATGAATTTTTTTTTTTTTAAATAGAGAAAATTCAAAATTTGAATTTATTAATAGATTTTTGGTGTCAAATGACTTTCCATTTTCTTTTTCTTTGAAAATTGTAAATCTGTCAGTTCTGACGTTTTCATAGATACCAAATACATGTATTAAAAGTTTTTAACTTGGCTGAAAATCCACACTAAAGTTAGTTTCCTCTAGTAAAATTTAACTATTTTCTATTCAATTCTTCAATTCAATTGAAAACACCTCAGCCTCTGTTGAATTTTATTACGATTTTTCTAACGGCTCAAATGTTACAGAATCTGTTTTCCAAAAAAAAAAAAAAAAAATCGATTTGGACACACTGTGCGATGATATAGTTTTTATTGAAATTCCTTTCTTTTATCCATTAAATTTCTCTTATTATCTTTCTTTCTCTTTTTTTTTTTTGAGAGTTGAGTATCTTGAATTTATCTCTTTTTGTTTTTTCATACAGTAAAGAGTATTTGTTATTTTATTATTTGTATCTTTATTTTGGGGCTTGTTCGCTCGCATACCAAGAACAATAACAAAACATCATGCTGCCACACACACCCCTTTTTATTTCCACATTGTTGTTAGTATTTTTGCGTTCTTATTTGTTGTTGTTGAAATTTTTGCAAAAATTTATTTGTATAATTTTTTTTGGAGAGAGAGTATGTGTATATGTGTGTGAATCAGTTTGTTTATGTGTTAATTATTTACATAAATAAATTATTTATTAAAAATTTTATAGAAAAATTTAATTTTTCAAATATTTTTGAAATGAATGTTTTAATAATTAAATCCACCACCATGATGAATAACAAATACAGGGTGTGAGGTTACAAATGGACTGGAAGGGAAAATGTCAAACATTGTTGTTGTTGTTTTAGGTTTAACAATAAGGATGGTTCGTAAGTATCTGGTAGTGAGATAAATACTGTTACACAGAGTTTATTATACGTTTGTGCTGTTGTTTGTAACATACAGCAAAAGGGCGTTACATCCTTTACCTTTAAGTATACTGTTCGACTCAGAATGACTTTCTGCGTTAATTTAACTATATCCGTCCATCTGTCTGTATGTCCGGCTGGTTGTCCATGTAAACGTTGTAAACCCTCGACAGGTCTCAATTTTTGAGATTATTATGACCCAAGGACGAAGCCTATTGAAATTGGCCATATTCGGTATAATATTTCAGGTATCTCCCTTAGAAATGTCCTCCCGGAATTAAAATTGAATCTCATAAAAGTTCAAAGTATTTAGTGGTTTCATTTGACAGAATTATATCTTATTACATTCTTTACCATTGTGCCAATTATGCAAGAGTCAGTCCATTGCTTCTCATAGATCCCATACAAGCTGCCTTTCAAATATCTCTTTGAAGGTTTTTAATCTCATATATACGTTGGTATTGTATTAATAATTGTCCAAATTAAGATGAATATAGACAAAAATCGATGTGCAAAACTTTACGAGTATTGGTCCATAATTTCTTGTAGCTCCCATTTAACTGACCCACAAAAATTAATTTTAAAAACATAAATTTTCCATAGATATTAATATCACAATAAAGAATAAATCAGAAAATAAGATTATATGAGAGTCGTTCATTACTGTTTCTTAACTACCATTTATAACCAACATTGTGGTGTAGGGTATAACATAGTCGATCTTGATCTATAACATTTTTACTTGTTTTTCTTATCATTTGATTCGCTTAAATAGTGCATCAATCCAATTTCTGATATCCCGATCAATGTAATAATGCATTTTGCACCGATCAAAGGAAAAGTTAAGTTCTTTCCGTATTCGACAACAGTTCTAGTTAATTATAACTTCCAACTGCTTCTCTTCAAACCTTTTTGACTAACAAGGCTCATCCTTGCCTCCTGCTCTAGTGATTTCATCTCTTTTTAATCGCGCAAATAATCGTTGAGAGTTTTATGAACTGGTATATGTTGTCTGTAAGTTTTCACCAACAATCGTTTATTTTTAATTGTTGTTGATGAAAGTTATCACCTTTGATTGTTTGTTTTGGACATATAGACTGCTATAGACACAGAAGGATCCCCATATGCCCGAAAGTAATGTAGGCTTTACAAAAATTTCGATAGGATCAGGGGGAATTTTTATTGAATAACTTTTTCAAGGAACTATTTTACAAGACAAAATGGAGGGCGGATAGAATCACGGTGAGGGGTAGCCCCCCTAAAAAGCAAATAATGATTATCGAATATGTAAAGAACTCTAACAGTAAATGTTCTAAAATTTGGTCCCAAACAGTTTTACTGAACAAAATGTAGAACGGTCAGGATCCATTCAATGCAATAAATTTTTTGGAGCGAACAGGACCAGGGTTATTTGTGCAAACGTCCATTTTTAATACACGTTGTGATTTGTGAAATTTCTTTTGAGATCTTGGACTGAGAAGAATGTTTGTGCAGCAAAGCGTAACGGGTGAAAGCCAATTTTTAATAAAATAAAGCATATTTGCCAAAAAAATTGGATAAAATTTGGACCTGCCTTAGCATAAAAACATCGCCAAAATCGATCAAAAATTTTAATTTTTAATTTTTGAAACAATTAATATTGTAAGTCTTCCTTATTAGAATCCACTCATATACAAATATTTAAAATCGGTTCAGATATAAGGAAACTGGATAGTTTTTTTTTAATATTTATATCACCCGAGGAGACCAATTTGGGACCCTGTGTGAAAAATTTTCTTACACTTAGATTATTAATATGAAAATGTTCGTTGAATATCAAATAAGGCGTTCGGATGTTACAGATTTATTACCATTTAATATTGAATACTAAATAATAAGAACAGATATTTACCCTACAAAACACCATATTAATTATTATTATTATTATTATTATTATTATTATTATTATTATTATTATTACACGTTTCCTAAATCATTATTAACTTGTATACCCAACATTGCAATAACTGTGTTCACTTTTATAACAAAATATTTAGGTTCCAATATTTTAGAATCCATTTCCGGATATGCTCTTTAACAGTGTTTATATTTTGCCATGGATCTGTTGAATTGTTTGAGAGAATATATTTTCTATAAAAATATTTTAAATTCATTCCAATTTTTTCCTTTTAAAATTTAAATAATTTTTTTAACACCCAAATGTATTCAAATATTATTCTCTTATTTTTACTAACGGTATTTATTCTTAGAGATTTTAAGAGAGAGAATTATTAATTAAATTTGTTGTAATATTTTTCATTTAACCGAACATAAGAGAGTGACTCGTTTAATTTAATATGTGTCCTTCTTCTAGACATCGTTTATAATTTTATATATAATATTTTTGTTGTTTTTATTAAAAATAATAAATAATATAAACAAAATAAATAAAAATATTTAAATTTTTGTTGTTATACGAATTAAATATTTAAAATTTTTATGGCACATTTTTTTTAACGTAAGACATTTAGCAAAATGTTTAACACAGTGTAACGAATTGTAATTCTTTTGGGAAGAACTTTTTTAAATCACATGACTTTATTTCATAATTCTTGTCGGATTCATTTTTGTAATAAGAAATTTGATTTCATTACAATTCAGCAGTCAATTGACCTAAAAGTGAAAACCCACTAATTTTAAATCACTAAAGTAAAGTAAATTTTACACTTTCGGGAAAGTCTATGTTCAATAGTCTTCCATCCATATATGTTGAAGCCAAGAATGTTGACGCTACAGAAAGAAGTCATACTTGCAGTGTATTGCTAGTGGTGCTTAAAGTCATTTAAAACTACTCACCAAATTATTTGATGGGATCGGAAGGTTGTTTTGGTTCTAAAATCAGACCAGAAGTTCGCATTAAAGTCAATTGTTGCTTAAAAAAAAAAAACAATTTAGAGCAATTTTGAAAAATAAGCTCAGTCCTTGTCCTCTTCTGGCTAACATTTGTTTTGGTTGATGAAAAACGTCTTTACTAGAACGCATTTCACTTTAGAATGCGTAACAGCCAACCAGTAAAATAAACGACTTAGCCGAATCTCAATGACGCCTTGTAATGCTTTTGCTAAGAGCTACTAAAAAAAGAATCAGGTGATCAATAAAACATATAATGAAAACCATGGTGGAAAAACTCTCTCACGGTGACAGTATAAGTTCAGCTGAGTATTTTATGCTCTCTCTCTCACTCACTCTCTTATTACGTTTCTGTCAAAGTTTGTTTACATTTTTATACCCAACATCACCATAGGTGGTTGTGGTATTATGCGTATATAAATATAAGTATACCGTTCAAATCAGGATCACTTTCAGAGTAGATTTAACGATGTCTTAATCAAATTTGGAATGTGTTATTATTTTGGCCCAAAGCCGATGTCTATTAAAATTGGTTTAATTAAAATGTTCCTCCCGAAATAGAGATTTTAGTTCACGAAAGCCCTAAATATAAAGCGAAATTTAGCACAAACTAGTTTTTTTAATATTCTAAGTAGATGTATCAAATTATACGAGGACTCTCCTTCAAAATATTACTTTGAAGGACCTAAATCTCACATATACGTTGGTACTACAATAAAAATTTATGTATGAAATTTTTCAAGGTTCGATCCATTATTCGTTCGCTTCCATATAACGACCACATAAAAACCCTTTAAGAATACACTAATCCCACATAAATGTTATTATCTTTAAAATAATATACGAGGGTGGTTTATTAATTTTCGGTAGCTAACTCTTATAACAAACAATGTGGTGTAGATTATTAATAAATCAAGCTTTGTTTTAGATTGATTTTGATTACTCTATGACACGTTCTGCATGATCGGTCTATAAAATTATTTTTAAAAACAGCAAAGATGATGCAAAATATTCTCTCATCCGCCTCATAGCATAGTTATTGCTCCTTTCGACCACCACTTTCATCGATCGTTGTATAAAACAGTTGTTGAAAAAGGCTTGATTTTAAATTAGGGTACTATAATCTTTGGCGCTAAGGTAATGTTTCGTATTTGATAGCATTAGAATGTAGTTTTCTATTATGAACTTCTGAAATCGTGTCAGATGCGTACAAGGAACCTATAGTTTAATTGATTCATAACAACTCTTGAACTCATGTTCTCAGAATTCAAGAAAGCAGATGATGTTAAATGTTTGACTCTGAGACTTATAGCTTAAACATTGCCACTTCTGAATAGCTTTTGTTTCGGTCGTTGCTGATGTTCATTACTGGAAAATGCTGAACTTTTTATGCCAAATAACTATGACACCAAGATAATTCCTTTTATTTAATGCGATCATAAGATTGGTTTGTCTTATGAGCTATTGAAATCGGGATTGGCCAGATTATTCGACCGAGCACGAGATTATAATCATTGGTAATGGCAAAACTCAGCCGCACATTGCAAGACTGACAGAAAAAAACTATTTAGAAATAGTGTAACCACAGACTTCTTCACTTCAGTTTTGGTTTCGATCCTTTTTGAAATCCTTTATGGAAAAGGCATAAAATAAGGTATAAAAAATTAATAATTCGGCATTGCTAGCTTGTATACCCAATAGAATACAGTCTCTCTGAATAAATTATTTCGCTAACAACAATTCGTAATATCAAAATTACCTTAAATCTATTTAATTTTTTTTAAAGTCGTTTTCAAAAAAAGTACAATTCAAATTGAATTTGGTAAGGTCGTCGTGGGACCAAGACATTCAAATTATTAGCACGATTTTGAAAATTATTTTATTTGAAAATTATTTATACTGATTTAATAAATTCGAAAATTCACAAAATAAAATTAAAACAAATAAGAATGCTAGACTCGGCTATGGCGAATCTTAAATATCCTCCATCAATAACATTCTAGAAAAGGGCCTAATATGGGAGTTATAACCAAATATTTACGAATATTTGTAAAATAATTTAGAAACAGTAATTGTGCCGCATTTCAATAAAATAGGTTCATATCCGGGAATAAGTTTAACATGAGATATGGACCGTTATTTATTAAATAAGTTACGTATTTTTGGCTTAGTTAGAGAGTAATTGTGACAATTTTTTCATAAAATTGGTTTGTATTTGTATCCCTATTCCGAGAAAAGCCTTTTGTGAGATCTTTAGAAAATTATGGACCCAAATATATCGAATTAGTAACATAAATTTAAGTTAAAAAAATATTAATGTTGAATTTCAATAACATTATTTAATATTTATGAAATTTAGAAGGTTAAACCACTATTCTGGGAAGCGGCTTTTATCAAATAATTGCCCCTAGTACAGTCAGTTTTTTATTTTGCTAAATTAGGACTAGATCAAATAATGGCCCCTGTACAATCAATTTCTTTTTATTTTGATATATTATTGCATCAAAATAAATGGATTTGACAAATTTCTGAAAATTATTTATAAAATTGCGACCCAACTGTTTACGGGGTGTATCAAAAATTTTCATATTTTGATCCTATTACACCTAGAAAAATATCAATGTAAAATTAATTAAATTTCTATTTTAATCTAACTTTTTCAGTTATGATTTAGCTTCATAGATAAAAAACTGTTAATTTAACATTGTTTCATGGTTAATACAGTTTCTTGAGAATGTTCTTGAAATTTTACTAATTAAAATTTCTTTTTAAAAATTTATCTTTGTATAATTTTAAATAATAACGAAGGATTCTTATATTTCACCATAAACGTAAAAACGTTTAATTTAAACCAAGTGAAAAAAACACATTTTTCAATCTCAAATCAACTATGTCCAACGTTGATTTTGATTCATGTTTTTTTTTTTCTGTGTGTATCTTTTTTATAAACTCCACCAGCACAAGGTGGCGTTTATAAGTTTATGTTGTGTGTAACGTTAAAATTGAATCATTTTAGATCCCAAAATGTATATATATTCTTGCATCAAATCAAATCTGGATCGATTTAGCTATGTCCATCTGTCTGTCTGTTTGTCTGTTTGTCTGCCTGTCTGTCTTTTTGCAGTCCTCCGAAGTTTCCTATTTAAAATCAGTAAAATCAGTTCAGTATATAAAAACATATAGACCGATATCTGAGGAAACATCTAAGTTCATGCAAAAAATTCATAAATTTGTAAATTTTTATATATTAAGTTGTATGCAATTCATTATTATTCCTCACACGGATTTGTGGTGGAGGGTTATCAAGATTCGGAACAGCCGAATATAACATTCTTACTTGTTACTAATTTGTAGAATTAATTAGTTAAATTCTTTAAAAAAACATTTAGTTTTAATTGAAAAAATTTAGAAAAGTTTTTATTCTCAATTTTGTTGTTGTCTAGATCGAATAAGTTTTTGATTTGATGTAAGAATTTATATACTTTATGGAATCATATCTAATTTCTTCTAAGAGTTACAAATGGAATGACAAATTTAATATATTTCATCATCACTTGTAATGGTGTAGGGTATACAAATCATTTGGGAATTTAGCCAAAAAAAAATTCTAATAATTCTGTTGACTACAAAGTATTTATTTATCTTGATTCGAAATTATTTTGAAATTCTTTATTGTTTTTGTTGTTGTAAGATGTTGCAATTAAATGTTTTTTTTCTTCTTCTTTATTAAATTATTTATTTTGTTTTTATTAAAAGAAAAGAATTAATAAAATCAGGAAAATAATTGTGTCTGATATTTTTGTTTCACTTTTTTTGTATTTCCTCCATTTGTAAATTATAAACGGACATATTTGCATAATAAAATTTATATATATATAAAACAATTAAAATTTATTTAATATAAATTTTAAATATATAAAACAATTAAAATTTATTTAATATAAATTTTGTAAATTTATAAATTAAATAAAATTATTATTTTTTTTTTGTTAATAATTATTTCCAGTTTGTGCGAGAAAGAAAACAAAGAAAATATAAATTCTTGATTAAAAATTTATAAATAAAAAAAGGAATGTGGAACTTGTGTAATAATTAGTACAGATATCTATAAGTCCATATTTAAATTGGCGACAATATAATCTTTTAATTACACCAAGATTCTGGCATTATTTGTATTATGATCATAATAATTTTATTTTATTCGTTTAATCAGTTCAGTTTGAAAATCTGCAAGGTGCTACACTGAACCAAATGTCTTAGGTAATATAAGCGAAAATTTTTCGTATAACTTTAACCAAACAAACAGATTTTTATTCTAATTAACCAAATTTTTCTTCAAATTGAAGAATTTTCTTCAAATATACGAAAAAAAATAATAAAAAAATGGTTTAGTAAAAGATTTAAATTGACTAAAATTTTGTTAAAAATTATAGAAAAATATGTTATAGTAACAGATATTTTGCAAACGACAGTAACGCATCGAACAAAATAACACACAAATTTATTTAATTCTACATTCTAAAATAATATTAATTTGAATAATTTTTTTGTTAATTTAACAATTTTTTTCGTCAAATAATTTTATATATTTTCTTTGTCATATTAAATGAAATATGAAAAAATGTGGACTGTACATACAGAGAAAAAAACATATTCTAATCAGTATAATTGAAATTAAAAGAATAAATAATAAATTCATGAAAATGCAAATGGAAGATCAGCTGATCAACAAACGTGGCAGTAAATATTCATCTGAAACACAAGCCAGCCCGACCGGGTTTTTTAGTAGTCTGTTATGCTATTTACACTATTGAATTATTATCTAAAAATAGCTTTTACCCTGTAAGCTTTGCTGTACAAAAAACATTCTTTAGTTCTAGATCTCGAAAGAAGTTTCACATAACACAAATCGCCGTGCATTAAGAAAATGTAATTGGGACCAAATTCTCGCTAATCAATATTTGCTTTGTATAGGGGCTATTTCTGCCCTGATACTATCCGTCTTACATTTTGTCCAGTAAAACAGTTCTTTGAGGAAATCATTGGGAACAAATTTGAAAATTCTCGCTGTTACAGTTCTTAAGATATTCTATAATCAATATTTGCTTTTTATGGCGATTACTCTTTCCCTTGGACCTTAATATTTTATGTATTAATTTATTACAACAATTTAACGTAACTATTTCCTCAATTTAACAAAAATTTTCGTAAATTTAACTTAAATGTGGTAGTAAAATTGAATAATATTCATCAATATAAAGAATTTATTTTTATCAATTTGAATAATGTATTATTCAAATTGAATAATGTTTATTCAAATTAACCACATTTTTATTAACGCATTCAAATAGTCATATTGACAATTTTTCGTCAATTTGAAGAATTTACTCGAAATCAACGAAAATTTTCGTTATAATGATTAAAGGTTTCGTTGGCTGATATTTAACTTACTTTTCTTCAATTTTACAACCTTTTTTATTTTATTTACTACCTTTTTTGGCTCAGTGTACTTTGACATTTAAAAATCATAATGTTTTTTAAAACTCTCGAATAGTACTTATCTACTCAGAACAGCAAGGTCTCATATTCGGGAAATTATATGAAATCAAGTTTGAGTTTATTTAAGAGTTGGTGTTGAGTTTTGCTGGAAAGCTCTCGGTTGGTTTTATAGCATAATATTGTTCATATTTAGTGAAGGCTTTTATCATTCATGTGTGCGATGGAAACCCTACTTTTTATTTTAAATCGTTTTTGACTATGGAAATCAGTTTAGTTGAAAATGGTTCTCGTTACATGACCTCTACATAGAAGAGGTCATATAACGAGTAAACACTAAAAATTAAATTCACAGAATTTCAATGTCTTGTTAAGTAAATTGTGGCACTTCGGGGCAAGCCAAGTCCTTTTATAAAAGGAAGACTTTTGTATCTCAAATATTTCCCTGCGCATAAGAAAAATACTAAATTTGAGAAGGAACCTGCGAAAATTCAATGGTCACTTTGGTTTCCACGTCAATTATGTAATTTCCAATTTTTTCAGCTTTTAAAATTTGAGGAGTTAATCGAGTTGCTGTTCTACTAAAGCACTTTGGAACTCTTTTAATAAAATTGATCTTTTTGCTTACCGAACCAAAAGATGAGATTCTTCTTTGTCAACAGATCGTTTATTATTCAAAATATTGTCCATCATTTTCCAATTATGAAGTAAAGAATGAAACAATCTTCCTATACTGGTAAATGGAGATCATTACCTTGGCGTCATGAATATTTTGATTGATATGATGTAAAGTCGGTTTTAATACATATGGACCTTATTTACATACTTCTCTATGTATCCAAATCATGGAAGCAGGTATATAATTGGCTTGTTGTGTGACTCCCAGTAACAATTAAAAATAAATTTCCAAGTACAAATAAAGCTCTTCAAACTCTTTCTACGAAATTGTTATCTGAGGACTTGTGACGAAAATAATAGATTAATTTGAACAATAAGTAGGAAGCGAATATTCGAATTTTCGACCAGAAATGAGTGCATAATCTCCATTATGACATTGATTGACTATATGTTGCACAAACTAACAAAATCCTTTCAGTGGAAAATAAGCTATTGACCAATGTCTAAAACAAACACAATATTCCAATACTTTTTTAAATGATCCGATATGGTTCACTTCAGAACAGGGTACCGGAAATTAATTTAATTCATTTCTTTCCACATAATCGGATTAAAAGCTACTGGAGTATTTAATTGGAAAATAATAGGTCGGAATATAAGAGAAATTTAGTATCTCTTTCGAGAAAGAAGAGAATTAAGTTGTAAATATGTTTAGGAATCTGATAATTTATGAGCTCAATATGCTTCACTTGATCATTTATTTTCACATAATCGGAGCAACTGGAGTATTTAATTGGAAAGTGTGAAGTGATTCACCATTAATCAAGCCAATATGACATAACTACTTGGTGAAAGTATGTTGTTGGTGAAATTTCAAAGACTTTTTAATCGCCTTTGAAATTTGACCAGCATGTATGACACTAGAGCCGAAGCCTAATAAGATTTATTTAGTTAATCTTTCTTAATTATTCTAAAAATAAATTTTCATCGAATTTGTTGAAAATATTTTAACGTTTTGATTTATCTGAATAATAAAATTCCGAAATATTTTTAAAATATTTTTAATAGTTTTTTATTGTTTTTTTAATGGAATAATAATAATAATAATTATTATTATTTTTTAATTTCATCATAATTTTCTTAATTTACAATTTGAGAATCTTTTGTTTTTTTTTATTGTTTAAATTTTGTAAATTAAATAGATTTCATCAAATACGATATGGAACACGTTTTAATTATAAACTAAATCTTATCTTTATTAAAACATTTAGAAATTTTGTAAAAAAATTTTCCTTTACGTAGTTTTTGTTCTGAACGTTAAATTTTAAAGAAAAAAATTATTTTTATAAAAATTCTTATTGTTTTTTTTTTGTTTTGTTTTTGGGTGGTAAATATATCTTATCAGTTCAATATTTCTCTATAATAATGAAAATAACTTATTACCCCAGATCATTATTATAACGAATACCGTTATTATTCACTAACTCTTCGACCTTAACCAAATTTTTAAAGGTTTTTTTATCGAGACCAAAACGTGTTTCATTTCTTATCTTAAGATTATTTTTTTAATCAATTTTATACCCTCCACACTACCACAAGTGGTGAAGAGGGTATAGTAACATTGTCATTCCGTGTGTAACGCTTAGAAGGGATCATCTTAGACCTCAAAATGTATATATATTCTTGCATCAAATCAAAATCTGAGTCGAATTAGCTATGTCTGTCTGTCTGACTCTCTGTTGTAGGAACGTTCATTTCGACAATAATTGACAGAGCTTAATGAAATTTGGCCTGAGTTTTTGTTATAGTCCTGAGAAGTTTCCTGTTTAAAATCAGTAAAATCGGTGGTATATATTAAGAGATTAATTTCGATAGCTGAGGCAACCTCTAATTTCCAGATTTTCAAAGAATTATCGTTAAATGCCAATGAGAAATCGACAAATAAGAACTAGATTTGGGCATAATATAAAGTTATATGTTCTTCATTATCATTCCAAAAATTTCAAAATCGGTTCAGTATTTATGATGGAGGACATTGAAAATTCGACATAGCCGAATATAGCATTCTTACCGGTTTTTTATTTAAGTTTATGCTTTCCACCACCACAAGTGGTGAAGAGTTTATATTAACTTTGTCATCATTCCGTGTGTAACGCTAAGAAGGAATCATCTCTAAGTCCATAATGAAAAAAATCAAAATTTGAATCGATTTAGCCATTTGTGTCTGTCTGTTGTTGGCACACTCACATGCACAATAATTATAACAGATCAATGAATTTTGGCCTGAGTATTTCTTTTAATCTTGAGAAGTTTCCTATTTAAAAGCAGCAAAATCGGTTCAGTATATTAAAAGATATAGACCGATATCTGAACAAGTAATAAATTCAAGCGAAGAGCCGAAGAGAATTGTCAATTATAAATTGACAAATTGGAAAAAAATTTGCCATAAATCATCATCATCATTACTATTCCAAAATTTATCTAAAATCGGTTCAGTAGAAAAAACGTTATAGCCAAAAAAATATAATTAATTTTATGACTCATTAAGTGTTCTTATATACGTTTATGATTGTATGTGTGAGTGTACATGAGGGTATTAAAGATTCGGCATAGCCGATTATAGCTTTCTTATATTTATTAAAATTGTTACCCTTTGGCGATTACAATTCCGTTATATATTTTTTATGATCGTTAATAATCACGCTTTTAGTGTGACAATTAAATGTTTTTGCTTTTATTTTATGATTAGAAATAACTAGTAGACCCGGTAAACTTCGTTTTGCCAAAAGAATGTTGCTTTGTAGGGGTGATACCCCTACCCCTGATGAATCAAACTATATTAACGTTTATTCGAGAGTTTTCCGATTAAAAATAACACGTGATTTGTTATATGATTTCGGTAAAAACTATGGGTGTTTTTCATAGATGATATCTAAAATTGTTTTAAAATTGTGTCCATTATTTGTTGTCAACTTTTAATTAATTTTTAAAATATATTTTTATATTTTTAAAATAGTTAAAATGACTAAGAACTTGATATCATTTTAGTTTTTATATTCTGCTCTTTTTTCGAAAATTAATAAAAAAATTGATTTATTGTTCTTTGGAAAAAAACTGACCTTTTTGGATACATTGATATCACCTTAATTTAAAGACGTCAATAATAATAAAAAAATACATCCGAAATTTGCCTTTAATATGACAAATGTGCAAATAAGTGTTGCCGTTAAGTCAAATAAAATTAATGACAACTTCACGAGCGGATAAAGTCAGCCAAATTTTGACGATGGTTTTAAATATTCGCCTGACTTTTCAAAAAATTTCATATAAACATGCAACTCTTCCGTCGACTTCAATATTTCTTTTACATAATACAATTTTTCTTAAATAATAAATATAGTATTTTAGAGGGTAAACATCTTACTTTGCGGAAAATTCCGATAATCTTCTTCCATTTAAAGTGAAAAAAGCTATCAACTTTTGATGAAAGTTTACTCATAAAACGTGTGAATGATGGTTTCAAAAATGGTGATTTCGACTAGACAACGGAAAAGTTTGGTGTTAAATTGTTGTTCTACACAAGAAGAATTTGCTCCATCATTGGATGCACACAACAAGCTCTAATTAAAAACACTTTGGAATACAAAAGCCGGCAATACGGGAGATTTTAAAATGTCATTTTGTAAGTCGGAAATTATGCTTGAAAACTACAAACGAAGGTAATTTTGCCTTCGCATTATTACTGGCGATTAAAAATGGATAATTTTACGATGTCCTCAGTCAAATTAATGCCCATGAAAATTGGATCTTCGCTGCGTAACGATCGCACATGTACTCGGCAAAACATTTTCAAATCAGCGTTATTTGTATTCGATAGTTTTTAACCAGGAAAAATCTCATCGATACAACCAACTGTTACAATAACAACACAGGAACTGAATATGCATGACGTTTAGTAATAATCTGTATTTTCTGAGATCAGGAGTTTATAATCTCAGGAGACATGTAATGAAGAAAACTGATTCGTTTGAAGAGAGTGGTGAACGAAAAACGAACATCCATCATGGTCACTTTTAGCCAATTGTTGCAAGATCGGTCAAACACTTGACGTCATGATTTGATTCTGATGAGAAGTTTTGTAACACTTGTCTTAGAGTACACATCTTGCCACTTATAACCACCATTTATTTCGGTAGAAAAAGCTTATTTTTAGATCCTGCTAACTAACAAAAACAATAGCAGAGATCAATTCAAATGATCTCAATTTGCGAAAATTAACCAGAATATCCCACCAGACACGAGGTAATAAGAAAAAGCGATAAGAAAACTATTTGGAAAACACAGAGTGGAAATTTGTGATTCACCCTTCTGAATATCAATTTTCCTTTAAATATATATTTCAGAACGGGATATTTGAAATTGGATTGATTCAAAATTGGCATCATAACGGAAGATCTGTACTGAAAGTTATTGTTTCATCCGAATAAAACAATCAACCGAAGTAGAATATTCGAATACTGATCAAAAAGTATTTGAAAAAAAGTAAATGACAAGTTATACATTTTAAGTCCAGAAAAGGATTGATTTATTATTTGACTCTGAACGGGTGCATTTTTCTAAAATCCTATAACGAAGTAAAAATCAATCAATTAGAAAAAGCAGAGTATTCGACCCGATACAAGGCTATAAGCTTTCATCATTACAAATCTTAGGCGCATGTTACAAGACCGGTAGATGTAGAACGCTGTTAGGGGAATACGCTTCGCTTCAGAACTGGACATATAGACACTAGCTTGATTCAATTTATATCCTAAAATCGGCATTGTTTAAAAGTTGGAAAGATAATGATCTTCAGGAAGCCTTAAGAATCAACAATTTTAACAAAGATCCGATAACTTGGAAACCAATATTTAAGAACTCTCAGATATTTAAGAACTCCCCATACAAAGCAAATATGGGTTATGGAATATCTAAAGAACTATAACATCGAAAATTCTCCAATTTGGACCCAAAAACTTTCTCAAGAAATTGTTTTAGTGGACAAAACATAGGACTGGTAGGAACAGGAGGGGGGGGGTGTCGGCCATACAATGCAAATATTGATTATCGAATATCTAAAGAATTATAGTCGGCCCTAATCACCCTTAAGGGATCTGTTTTACTGGCCAAAACGTAGGGCGGATAAGACCAGGAGAGGAAGCAAATTTAAATTACTAAAAATTTATATATGAATCGTAAGATAATACAACACTAATGTTTGCTTAGGGAAAGTAACGCTATTGGCTATAGGAAGTTTGCCGGGTCTGTTAGTATTCGATATTTATACAAGTGGCAACCCATCAATATATTTTCAAGACGTAAGAATTCGAACGTTTTTACTCCTGTTTTAATTTAATCAATATTTCATTCGTCATAATTTATGTAAATAATCAAAAATGCAGACGAAACGAGTAAAATTCTCGATTAAACGAGTTCTGTTTTTAAGATAAAAAATATTGAAAATAAAAAAAATTATTAAGCAGAGCTGAATCTTCAGTACCCTCCACCACAAATGCATGTGAAATAAATACGTTATGTTTCTTACATACACACTTACATATACTCTCACGGAGGTATACAATATATAAAAGTTTTTCTTAAATTTAACACAGAGAAATTTAAAGAGTCATAGAATACATTAGGCTATAGCTTTTTTTGCAACTTAACCGATTTTGATAATTTTTGGAATGGCAATGAAGTGCATAAAGCTTAATGTCATGGTAAAATTATTTAAAATTGACAATTTTACGAAAGTTTTTTGCTCGAACTTAGAAGTTGACTCAGATATCCGTCTATATCTTTCAACATACAGAACCGATTTTGCTGGTTTGAAATAGGAAACTTCTCAAGATTAAAAGAAATACTCAGACCAAAATTCATTGATCTGTGGGAATTATTGTGCATGTGAGTGTGCCAACAACAGACAGACAGACGGACATAGCTAAATCCACTCAGATTTTGATTTGATGCAAGAATATATATATTATGGGTCTCATGGGATGATTCCTTCTTAGCGTTATACGCGGAATAACAAAGTTAATATACCCTTGTGATGGTGGTGAAACAGATTCTTTTACATTCCCATTACCACCTTAATTTTCATAATACACACAATTTCAGTGTATGTATGTATGTATGTATGTATGTATGTATGTATGTATGTATGTATGTATGTATGTATGTATTTTATTATACCCTACACCACCATTAGTGGTTGTGGCATTATGCGTTGTGCTGATATGTGCAGGAAAAAATGGTGTTACACCCGACTTTTAGTATACCGTTCGACTCTGAATGATTTTCTGAATCGATTTAACGATTTCCGTCCGTTCGTCTGTATGTCTGTCCGGTTGGCTGTCCATGTAAACATTGTGAACAGTCTACATGTTGCAATTTTCAAATATGGCTATGAAATTTGGTAAATATTATTATTTTGGCCAAATTATGAAGCCTATTGAAATCGGCCATATTCAGTCCAATATTTCAGGTACCTCCCATACAAATATTCTTCCCGGAATGAAGTTTTTAAGTTCATAAAAGTCTTAAATACAAAGTGATTAACAGGAAATTTGTCACAAGTAAGACTTACAATGCTCTAAAACGATGTGACAAAATATGTGAGGGTCGGTCCATTTCTTATGAGCCTCATACAAAACCCTTTCCAAATATTACTTTTAAGGCCAAAAATCTAACATATTCGTTGGTATTGGTCAAATTGAGAAAAATGTAAGCAAAAATCGATGGACAAAATTATACGAGGGTCGGTTCATTATTTCTTGTAGTCCCCATATAAACACATTCCTCCCCCTCCCCAAAAAAAATTCATTTAAAAACTGATAAATTTAACTCAAACATAAATCAGAAAATAAAATTATACGAGGGTCGTTCGTTAGTTTTTTCTTAACCACTATTTTTAACCGACGATGTGGTGTAGGGTATTAGATAGTCGGGTTTGATCGACTACACATTTTTACTTGTTTTTATTGTTGTATTGTCATTGAGGAAAAAATGATTGTATGTATGTATGTATGTATGTATGTATGTATGTATGTATGTATGTATGTATGTTAATATGTAATGAAAACAACAATAATACACTAACACATGCCTACGTGCCGACTAACATGTATTTTTTATTTATTTTTGTATTTGTTTTTTTGTACGTTTTCAATATTTCAATATCAACAGTGTTATTGACGGGGAAAAAGAAAAACAAAAAAGCAAAAAAAAAAAACAAAAGCAAAACGTAAATTCAAAATCAAACTCATAAAACTGGAACTGGAAGTTTTTTCAAATTTGAATTACTTAAGAGCGTAATAACAAAATTCTCTTAGAAAAGGTGTGGTGTAATTTGCTGTACACAATTCTCTTAAATTATGATGTTGTGTTCAAACAAACACCATTAAGAGAGTCAATTCCTTTAACATAGAAATTTTAAAGAGAATTTAAATCTCTTAAGAATGTCGAATTTGAATTCGCAATTTTACAAATTGAGAGTAACGAGTAGCAGTATAAATAAATGGAGGAGATTGTCCTTAAGAGAATATTTTTAAAATAGTCCTTTATTTAAGGATTCTCTTTAAGGACATAAAAAGCATCTCTTACATGATGTAATTTGTTAAGTGTGTAATTATTTTGCAATTTTCTTTGTATAAAATTATTCATTTTTATTCAAAATAATTTAATTTTAGAATCCATGGATTTCCGAAATCTTTGAAGTCAAGTAAATTAGGGCTTGTTATGGATACCAAAGTGTATTTGTTTTAAAATGATGTATAACCCATGGAGCTTTACTCTTTCTAAAGAAATAGCGGTAGATTTCAGATGTTATCAATATAATTAGTCGCTTCTTGAAATTCCTTAACTTCCTAAACAAATAAGGCCTTTGGCCAAGTTTCAAACACCTTTCACCAGCAGTTCTTTAAAAAGATTCAATCTTCCAATCTAAACAGTTTTATTGGACATTTTATTTTCTGTAACAGTTTAGACTTGATAATCACGAACTGAGTCGATTTAACGCTGTCCGTCTGGTAGATTGGCTGTCCACGCAAACCTTGTGAAGAAAGTACATATATCTTCATTATTTTGGTCTAAAGACGATGCATATTGAAATTAGTAATGATGGAACCGTTCTTTCACCCAGCAACAAAATTTGTCAGGAAAAAGTCATATGATATTCCAAATTAATATGCCAAATTATACAAGGATCGGTCCATTATATCTCATTGGTCTCATATAATATTTTTAATTGCTCTATAATAACTTAACGCTTTCCATATGAGAACATGAGACAATAGTATCACGTACTATTCACCTACCAATGTCTCAAAGTATAACAAAATTATATACCAGATTTATATTTGAAAAAGGCTTCTCCTATGAACAGCATTTACTGTAGGCTAGACTACAAGGTGACACCGTCAAGTCATCACATATAAGAATAATAAAAATAACGGTAAAAGAAATCGAAATTAATGTTGGAACTATCAAAACTTCTGTCACTTTAGTGGTCACTTCTTTTGCATTAAAATTAAAAATTGAAAATGTATCCCAATCCCTACGACTTTAATTTAAATTACAGCCCACTTGTGACACTAGAAGTGTCAATTTTTACAATAGACTGTTATGGGTATTGGTTCATCACGTATCTCTCTATTTCAATAGTAAGAAGAGAGACTCTTGTACAAAGAAGCATGATAATCTCAAAAAAAAAAAAAAAAAAAAAAATGGAGCATTTTGAACGATCTCGAAAAAGTGTGAAAAATAAAGTAGACTGCGCTCAAGACATTCCGTTCACAAGAAAAGATGATAATTCGTTTCATCCTCCACATTTTCATAACTCCTTGAAAAATTGTTTAAACGAAGACCCATTCTCGCTACATGTATTCCAAAGCGACAGTGTTTAGGAAACGGAGCAACTTCTTATTATTTTTTATGATAAAAGAGAATAGAACTCTTCCTCTATACAATCTGTTCCACAAAAAATTTGAAATTCAGATTTTTTCGGCATCACTCCTAAGGATTGAATTTTAAAAAGTGTTTACGAATATTTTACTTTGGTAAATCTCCATCTCTGTTGAAGGATTTACTTCCTTAAAACAAATTTCTCTTCAAACAAATTCAAGAGTCAAACAACATTTAAGAGAATCATTCTCTTTCAAAAGGACGAAACTATAATTTTTACATACAAAAACTAAAAAAAAAATACTAAAACTCAATAAGTAACAATGAATTTCCTTGACCCAATTACCTCCAATAATGAATGGCTTTGAGAAGGAAATCCTTTATTCAATTAAATCCTGTTAACAACTTTCAAATGTTTTACTTTATTTACAGATTGTGGCCAGACGTCGTGATTTAAAATTAATTGTTACCTCTGCCACTATGGATTCTACAAAATTTGCTACCTTCTTTGGTAATGTACCCACATTTACCATACCAGGACGTACTTTCCCTGTTGATGTTATGTTTAGTAAAAATACTTGTGAAGATTATGTAGATGCGGCCGTCAAACAAGCTTTACAAATCCATTTGACTCCTAATGAAGGCGATATGTTAATATTCATGCCAGGTCAAGAAGATATTGAGGTGACATGTGAAGTATTGGCTGAACGATTGGTAGAAATTGAAAATGCTCCTGAATTGTCAATACTGCCCATTTATTCGCAATTGCCTTCAGATTTGCAAGCGAAGATTTTTCAAAAATCCCCAGAAGGTTTACGCAAGTGTGTGGTGGCCACTAATATTGCTGAGACCTCGTTGACAGTAGATGGTATTATTTATGTGATTGATTCGGGTTATTGTAAACTGAAAGTGTATAATCCTCGTATTGGTATGGATGCTCTACAAATCTATCCCATTTCCCAAGCCAATGCCAATCAACGTTCTGGTCGTGCTGGTCGCACTGGTCCCGGTCAGGCTTATCGTTTGTATACTCAACGTCAGTATAAAGAAGATTTATTGCCTTTAACAGTTCCTGAAATACAACGTACTAATTTAGCTAACACTGTGTTATTGTTGAAATCTTTGGGTGTAGTGGATTTGCTGCAATTTCATTTTATGGATCCTCCTCCCCAAGATAATATTTTAAATTCTCTATATCAATTATGGATTTTAGGAGCTTTAGATCACACAGGAGCTTTGACTCCTTTAGGACGACAAATGGCTGAGTTTCCCTTGGATCCACCACAATGTCAAATGTTAATTGTTTCTTGTCAAATGGAATGCAGTGCAGAGGTTTTGATTATAGGTAAGTGATTTAAAGCCATAAGGAAAATTCTTGATTAATAATTTTATTTTTTTATTTTTCAGTATCCATGCTTTCTGTGCCATCCATATTTTACCGTCCCAAAGGTCGTGAGGAGGAAGCAGATGGTGTACGTGAAAAATTCCAAGTACCTGAATCCGATCATTTAACTTATCTTAATGTGTATTTGCAATGGAAACAGAACAAGTAAGTCTTATGACCTTAAATGCAATAAACTTTTTTATAAACAAATAAGAAGTGAGATTGAAAATTTCTTAACATACATATATGTTTAATAAATACCAAATCTGTAAACGGCCACTGGCCTTAGCTCCTAGCAGTTTGGGAGATTTTTCCCTTTTGGAACGATAGCACATTGTTGTTCTTGTATCACTAATGGTGACCTTAGTGACAGGATGCCAAATCAGGGTAAAAATAAGTTGACAGCTGAATTTTTTGTAAACATTCCTTTATGTAAATTTCGGTGTTAATGGGTCCGTTGTAAAATGATTGGCTTCTTTTGCCTCTACTACATATTGCTTGCCACACATAGAACTTATTGGCAAATTTTGGCTGCTTTTGGTCCTAAAATCCTACCATTTTGGTTGGGTCCATAGATCTTCAGGACAGATTGAGTTTGAATTGGACTGGCAGTTGAAGAGATGTCGTGTATCATGTGGTACTTGACCACAAGCAGGACATAGGTTTTGGGCGACACGGTCAATACGAGATCAAAAGGCATTTAATCTGTTGCTCCATACCGATCTCAGATGTGCCAGAACTTATCTTGTTGACAGCAGCAAAATCTACTTATTGTCTGCAATGGGGCGGTGGGCGGTAACTTGAAACCGCGGAATTTTAATCGTCTCTGTTAATGTCGTTCAAAACCGTCATATACGAATTCTGACCTTAACGTTCAAGCACATATCTATGTATGCTATGTTCATATACATGAATATCATTTCTTACATGCCTTGGCGGTAGCTTCAATTGTGTAGTATTGAAGTTAGGATGGTTCCTTCGATGACATCCTAAAAGGAACTGCTTACTTAGTATTTCATTATGTTCCTTTATTGGAAGAATCTTTGTTTCCTCATGTAGATGGTGAATTGAAGACATTTGTATACAGTCCGTTGTGGTTCTTGAGGCTGCATAATTCGCCACTGGCCGGCAAATTGTTTTATATGTAACAAATAAGGTTTCTTTATCAATACCCCAAGTACTGCCGGCTAATGCTTTGAGGACCTTATTACTACTTCGCATCTTGTGCGTGATTGTAGTAGCATGTGCGGAAGATGTGAATATCCAATCAAATGTAACTCCCAAATTTTTTGGGTTTGGGAATTTGCGCTCCATCGATCGTGATGCCTAAATTCACATTCACCTATTTTGTTCAGGTGGTGAAGTGTCGCAGTTGATTTCGCTGGTGAAAGTTTCAAGTTTCGTGCAGTCAAGAAGTTTCGATAATTTCGCTATAAGTTTCGTCATCCATTATGCATTAAGAATATTTCTTAGAATATTTAACTTCAATTCCTCTGCTCTGTTTTTGGCATTTAAATTTTTATCAGTAATCCTGATAGGAACTCCTGGAGCTTTGTTTTGAGCTTTTTTCATAGCAAATGGTTCGAACACTGAGGTAAATGGGGCTGCTTTCCTACCGAGCGTATTGGGAGCTCTTTCCTTTTTAACTGAACCAGGTTTTCTATCAACGGACAAGTTCTGCCGTTACTGTTTCATAACTTTGAAAACAGTTTGACGGCAGGTCTTTGCATGCCTGATCAACTTTTTGTAGGACAAAGTTTGGGTTTAGTTGAAAACATTTCATAATTTTAGTACGCACAAAATTTATCAAAAAAATCAAAATAATTATTCGTTTTAAAGTTTAAATAAGAAATGTGTGTTAAGAATTTTTCGATCTCACTTCGCACATAAATAAAATAAAAAACAGCCATTAAACTATTTTATTGTTCTTTTCATGTTCTTTTTTATTTAAATAAAATCCCCCCATAGTTACAGTTCAAATTGGTGCAATGAACATTTCATTCATGTCAAGGCGATGCGTAAAGTACGTGAAGTACGGCAACAACTGAAAGATATATTAATACAACAAAAATTGAATGTAAAATCTTGTGGCACCGACTGGGACATAATACGTAAATGTATTTGTTCGGCATATTTCTATCAGGCGGCACGTCTTAAGGGTATTGGAGAATATGTTAATTTACGTACGGGCATGCCCTGTCATTTACATCCCACCTCAGCTTTATATGGTCTTGGCACAACACCCGACTATGTAGTCTATCATGAATTGGTAATGACTGCCAAAGAATATATGCAATGTGCCACAGCTGTGGATGGTTATTGGTTGGCTGAATTGGGTCCTATGTTCTTTTCGGTTAAGGAGACGGGTCGCAGTGGACGTGAGAAAAAGAAACAGGCTGCAGAGCACTTAAAAGAAATGGAAACACAAATGCGTTTGGCTCAAGAAGAAATCGAAGAACGTAAAATTAAAGCTGCCCAACGTGAAGAGCAATTGGCTAATAAACAAGAAATTGCTACACCAGGTGCTTCAACACCAAGACGTACCCCAGCACGTATTGGATTGTAGTTTAGCCATATGGATTTTCAAGAATTTGTTTATCATTTTTTTATTGTATTTGGACTAGTTTTAGTTTGAGTTTGAAAATTAATGTAAATTAATTGTAATAATTCTGCTAAGAAGGTATAAATAATTAGAAAGCGTTTTATTATTTTATATTAAAGAGAACTAAACTATATTCAAAATATATTTGTTAATAATAATTAATTATTATTATTATTTAATTTTTTATTAATTTTATATAAAATTTCAGGTGAATGGAAACTGAATTGAAATGAAGTTAAAAGTAAGAGAATTATAATGGAATAACATTATTAGCAGATTCTATAACAAGATCGTTTTTCAAGAATTCTATAAGTTTTATCAAAATTTCAAGTAGTCAGCAAGCAAGTTCAAGGCATAAAAATATATCAAAATAGATCAGTTTATCAAGAATTTCTAAAACTGTATGAAATTTTCAAGCATTCAAGAAGCAAAATTTTAATTCAAACGAATTGAAGTGCAGCAAATAAGGTAAATTTTTTATATTTCTAACTAAACACAAACAAATTTTAAACAAAACATATTTTGAAATATTTTCCTTGAGTATTCCATAAATATTTTCTCCTCCTGTTTAAATAATTTGATTTGGTTTCTTTTATTTTGTTTGTACACATCAGACTTTCAGAACTTAGAATCATTTTGTTCAAAATTGAGTTCTAATTTCTGGAAGTTTTCATTATAAATGCTTTAAAAGATTTTGTACTTGTAAATAATAAAAGAAAAATTCTTAAAATTCAGATTTCGCTCATTTCTTGAAAGATCGTCATAACTCAAAATTCGCCAATTTCGACTTAAAATAAGTAGTATGGCAAAATTTTGTGAAAAAATAACAGAGGGATTTCGACGAAAACATTTCATGCAAATTTTATAATTTATTGATTATTCGCGGAAACAAAGCGTTATATCAGTTTCGCATCGGTTATTTTGAATACTTTAAAATGTATTCAAAAAAGTCGGCGATTTTTTCCGAAAACCGGTATTGGAGTTTTTCGATAAATAGGCTTTTCAAATAACCGGTTTCGAATATGGTTTAATGTTAAAAACGGTTAATCGGTTTTTGTTTTATTATAAATTTATAGAAAAAATATTTAATAGGAATTTTTAGAGAAATTTTTAAGTTTAAAAACATTTTTACCTCATTTCATCCTTCATATGAAATGAGGTAAAAATAATGGTTCCATATCAAAATAATCATTTGTTACAAATTTCATCATATGTATAATGTCCTAAATGAGTGGAATATCAAAGTTTTTTAGTGTTTTTTTTAGTATTGTATTAAAATTAAAATGTCGAGATACCATCATTTTATTTAAATCCATTATTTTTGCTTTACAAAAACTCTTTCTGAAATGTCTGAATATGACTTAATTATATATCTCTTTACCTAAAAATGTATATTGTTGAATATAAAAACTTGCAGAATCTTATTTCATTATTTTTATTGACGAGATTTTGTCTAAAACAGATGGACATAGCAAAATCGATTCAGAATATGATGTCAAAGAATGCAAACAATATTTTGATCGTCTAACACTCGGAATGAACAATTTTATATATTTACTCAGTCATGGCGGAATAACAAAACTTAAGCTGAATTAAATAGCGAAAAGTTTAAAAGTGACTTGTATTTAAAACCTGTTAACCTGCTGGACTGAAAAAACAGCATGTCGAATAATTCGAAAATAGAAATTATTCGAAATCGGTTGATTTTCTTTCTTTAAAACTCTTCCATTAACGTTATTAAAATTCTTTCTGTCACTTTGCACGTTTAAAATCTCAGACACTTTTGGACCCCTTTTTTGTACTCTTTAATTCCATTTTAACAAGATTCCAATATCTTTCCACTGACCTTAGTTCCTGGCAATTTAAAAGATTGGTAAAAATTATTGTTTTTGTATCACAAAAGGGGCTCGTGGAAAGTAGTGACAAGATGAAATGTTAGTAGTTAGAAGAAGCCTTTTTTGTAAACATTCCATGATGTTAATTTCGGTATTTATAGAGCCCGTTGTAACAAATGATTGGCTTCTTTTGCCGCAACGGAAAATTACTTGTTTAGGTGCTTAACTTTTTTCAATAGTTCCTTAAACATCAGCAACATAAAATTTTTGACCAGGAAGTTGAGAAAAAAACTTCCAGAACATACGTTTCTTTATCAATTATGCAGCAAGAAAATTTGAATTCAATTTCAGTGCTCAGTTTTTGGCCCCTTGATGTTTAGCGGCGTTGTTGTCAGGAGCTTTTTGAGCCTTGTTTATTTTTAAAACCTCATTAGCTTTATGTTTTTGCATCAAATAGTACGAGCACTGAGTACGGACTGCTTTCCTACCGGAAGTATTGGGAGTTGTGCTTTCTATTCGTTTGGCTTTTGAAACATCAGGTGGATCATTTCTTCTACCTAAACCAACAGACAAGTTCTGTCCGTATTATTTAATAACATTGGAAACAGTATGTCGGCAGTTGGCTTTTGAACCGCCTTAAAATATGCTAATATTTTCTTCAATATACGTTATTTTGTACAGTAAATTTTTCTTCGATTTGAGGCAAAATATAAGTAGACTAATCTCAATAAAATGCATTTTATTTATCGTGCAATTCTAAAAAAGTGCATGACAACTCAATAATAACACAAATTCCTATTCTGCAATTCCAATCCATTGACTGTATCCGCCCTCTTTAAATCTGTTTGCAATCTAATCTTTTTTCAATAATTTATAGATTCATTGAAAACGCTTTTTGGTTATCAATTGTAAGACATAATAAATTCTTGTTGTTTTTATTTATATATCAAAAATACTTTATATACATACAAATCAACAAATAATATACTTATAATGATTAAATACAAACAAATTGATATCTAAGCCAATTGCTAACTAACACACTCTTTTTAATCTTAAAATCAATTAAGAATTTTTCGAAATATATAGAATTTTCCATGTATATCCTACACTTCAGTCACGTTCAGCCATACATTTTTCAATTTCCTCTACGGTACGTGGTACAATAGCAAAGTTTTCATTACCATTATTGGTAATAAGTACATCATCTTCGATGCGTACACCACCAAATGAACGGAAACGTTCAAATACCTCTTTGACAATGAATTTGCTCAGTTCAGGATTTGATAAGGCTTTGTCCATTAAAATTTCTACAAAGTAACAGCCAGGCTCTACGGTTACATACATGCCTTCCTTCAGGACACGGGCAAAACGCAATTTGCTAATCCAGGGCTCTGAGGGACGAGGAGGTTGATCGGGCAAATAACCGCCTACATCATGAACATCCAAACCAATAAGATGGCCCAAACCATGGGGTTGGAATATACCGGCCAGACCAGCTTTTAACATTTCATCAACATCTCCCTTCAACATGCCACCTTCCTTAAGGGATTCCAATAAAACACGGCAGGACAAACGATGCATATCTACCCAGGAAACACCATCTTTGGCTTCTCTGAGTACAGCATTGCGGGCAGCCAAAACAGCATTGTAAATGAATTTTTGATCTTCAGTAAATTTGCCATTTGCAGGGAAACTGCAGGTGATATCGGCAGCATAGCCACAATAATTGGCACCCATATCGAATAAACACATATCACCATCTTTAACAGCCTTGTCATTGGGAGCAGCAGCATGACCATAATGCAAAACAGCAGAGTTAACACCACTACCACAGATGCAAGTGTAGGAAGTGTGACGACAGCCTCCCACAGCATAAGAATGATGCAAGAATACCGATTCACCTTCATATTCACTACGACCGGGACGCATAAATTTCATGACTTTAATATGGGCATCCGACGACACCTTGGCTACGTAACGAAGAACCTCAATTTCTTCTGGAGACTTGATAACACGACATTCGGCAATAATGGGATGTAGAATATCACAATTGACCACATATTTTTCTATGCCTTCAAATGTGGCCGGTTTGGAGCGTAAACCACTATCGGTGTTCAAACCACTCAAAGTCAAAATCAATTTAGGTGAGGCTTTTTCAAAGAATTCATTCAATTGATCCACATACAAAACACGATCAACTTCATACATGGATTTAAATTCTTCCAAACTAAGCAAACGGCCCATCCAGGTGGCATATTCTTCGGGAAGACGTGGCACAAATAAAACTGATTCCCCATTGTCCACATTTAAGACACCATAACAATCAGGTTCTTTGACACCAAAACAATATTGGAAATAGGATTCTTGGCGGAAGAGATAGTTGATATCAGTGTCATTGAAACTAACATCTTTGCCACCCTCCAACAAGACAAAGGAACCCTTTTCCACAGCCGAACTTTCTCTTAAGGCGGCACATAATTTCTGACGATTTTTACGAAACAAAGCCATGGGAACGGCAAAGGTTTCGGGACCCATTTGAAAAGTAGCCATATTTGTTAGGGAACTCTAAAAATATTTGGTTGTTTTATTAGATTTTCGGGGTATTTAAATGGATTTTTAATGGAGTTTTATTATTGGCAAAAACTTACTTTGTTTTTTTCTTTTCTTTTTTTTTGTGCGGTTTATCTTTTGAACTCTTCCAATAACAAAAACAAGTTTATTGTTCTCTATTTAATTTTGCTCTAATCAATTTCTAACGAGGTTCCTCTTCTATTCTTTCTATTCTAAGTGAATTTATCGCCGTTCAAATTGCAACTAATTGATATTCGTTGCTGGAATAAAATTTATTTAATTAAATATGCGATGGACTACAAACAAAAGTGGGTTGGTTCTATTGTGGTTGTAATTTTTATTTTAGATAAAAATTTTTTGATTTCTTTTATTTTGTTGTTTATTATTGTTATTTGTTGTTGTTGTTTTTGTTATCAAATAGTTTTGGTGGAGAATTTGGTGATGCCACATTGTTGTGTTAAATTTAATTTGTATTTCATCAGGGTTTGAAAATAAATAATAATTACAGTCGCAAAGCAGCTCTGGGTAAATAGATAACTCGTGTGTCACTGCCATCTCTTAATGTTGGTCTTATGTATTTAAAAAAAACGACTTTTTCAGAACATTGGTTTTAGAGTTATTCGAAAATAGGCTTTTCAAAAAAAACCGCTTTCGAATAGAGTTTTATGTTAAAAAAACGGTTAATCGGTTTTTGTTTTATTATAAATTTATGGAAGAAATATTTAATAGGAATTTTAAGAGAAATTTTTAAGTTTAAAAACATTTTTACCTCATTTCATCCTTCATATGAAATGAGGTAAAAAAAATTGTTCCATATCAAAGTAAGCATTTGTTAGAAATTTCATCATATGTATAATGTCCTAAATGAGTGGAATATCAAAGTTTTTTAGTGTTTTTTGGTTTCGTATTTATCATAAGATGTCGAGATACCATGATTTTATTTAAATCCATTATTTTTGCTTTACAAAAACTCTTTCTGAAATGTCTGAATATGCCTTAATTATATATCTATATCTCTTTACCTAAAAAATTGTGTTGCTGAATATAAAAAACTTGCGGAATCTCATATTATTTTTGCTGGCAAAATTTTGTCGAAAATAGACGGATGTAGCAAAATCGATTCAGAATATGATGTCTATGAATGCATACAATACTTTGCTCGTCTAACACACGGAATGAACAATTTTATATATTTACTCAGTCATGGCGGAATATACAAAAATGAAGCTGAATTTAATAGCGAACATTTTAAAAGTGAATTCCATTAAAAATCGGTTAACCGACTTACAAAAAAATGCATGCCAAATAATTCAAAAATAGAATTTATTCGAAACTCGTAGGTTTCCGGTTTCGGTTTTTGAATACATTATGTTGGTCAGACCGAAAACTGTTTAATTTTCCTTTAGAGTTTTACTTCTCACCATGCATTGACTATGTGTTCGACATTGAATAACTGTACCGCGTTATTGTTTTCGGAGGTCAGCATTTGGCTGATGCTTCCGTTTTTAACCTATAATTTGATTGAGGACTGGTAGAGAACCATAAGAACTCGAGTTTATAATATTATTTGGATGTTTACCCTGGCAATATATGTAAATTAGCACCGCCATTTTAAATATTAGAATTTTAAAAGAAATGTAATTAACAGTATACTGTTTACTGTTACAGTATACTGTTAATTTAAATTTATTGAAATTTTGATTTGAACAAAAGTTTTTATACCCTCCAACACCACAAATGGTGAAGATGCATGATTTTCATCCGTTAAATCAAAATCTTAAACGATTTAGCTATTTCCACCTGTCTGTCTGTTGTTGGCACGCTCACAGCTACAATAATTAACAGACCTCAATGAAATTTGGCCTGAGTATTTGGAATAGACCTGAGAAGTTTCCTATTTAAAACCAGCAAAATCGGTTCAATATATTAAAAGATGTAGACCGATATCTGAGGCAAAAAAACTTTCGTGAAATTGTCAATTATAAATTGACAAATTAGAATGAAATTTTTCAATAAAAAAAATCAAATTATATAAATTTCATTACCATTTTAAAAATTATTAAAATCCGTTTAGTAGAACAAAAAAGTTAAAGTCGTCTTATTTTATGATTCATTAAGCGTTCTTGTGCAATATTTAAGAAAAACTTTTATATTTGTAAAAAATTTAATGTAAAAACAAATTGAAAAACCAAAATATTGATTTTCTGATAAAAATTTTATTGTGAAATTTCTAGTGAAATTTGAAATTTTTATTAAAATATTAAATTTTTAGTGAACAATTTGTTTTCTTTGGTGAAATATTGACTTTTTGTGAATTTGTTAATGAAATTTTATGAGAAATATTAATTTTCATGTGAAAATTTATTTCTTAGTGCATAATTAAATTTCTAGTGTAATTGAGAATTTTTAGCGAAAAAAAATTAATATTTCGTGAATTATTCACTTAAGTGAAATGTTTGATATTTTAGTAAAAATTCAAATCGAAAGTGAAAAAAATGAATTCTAAAAAATGGAATTTTAAGTGAAACATACATTTTCAAATAAAAAACAATTACGAGTGTAATAAACAAATGAAATATCAGCGAATTACCAGCTACGGTCATTTACAGATCGATCCTCCTAAAATTTGGCACGTGGATTGAATTTGCGACAAATTCAATTAAAACAAGAATGCATTAACGATTAAGCCCCACTATTTAATACCCCACAACACATTTTCGGTTAAAAATGACAGTAACGAAAAATTAATGAACGACCCTCGTATATTTTGATTTTCAAATTTATTTTAAGCGTGTAGTACATTATTGTGACACTAAGATTTTTGTAAATTTATGCATTTTAAAATAAATTTGTCTGGGAGGTTATATGGGAGAAATTATAAACCGATCCTCGTATAATTTTATACATCGATTTTTTGCCTATATTTATCTTAATTTCACCCATTATTATTACAATACCAACGTATATGTGAGATTTATGCCCTTATAAATGATATTTGGAAGGGGATTTGTAGGCGACCTGTGAGAAAGAATGGACCGACCCTCACATATTTTAGCACATTGATTTAAGAATATTAAAAGACTTATTATAGAATATTATAACAGTTTTATGACTTTGAAACCCCATTATGGGAGAAACATTTGTATGGGAGGGACCTGTACTCTGTTCACAACGTTAAATCGACTCAGAAAGTGATTCTGAGTCGAACGGTATACTAAAAAATGTAGCACAATTTTTTCTGCATGTTTCAAACATCAGCACAAACGCATAATACCCCAAACACCTTCGATGGTGTAGGGTATAAAACTTCATATGTGAGTTATGCGATCGTAAAACCTATTCCGGGAGATCATTTGCATAGCTGCTACATGTAATATTGAATCGTTCGTGAAGAACTTCAATAAGATTCGTTCTTGAACAAAAAATTATTAAAATGAAATATCGACCTGTAAGGGGACGGATGGACATCGTTGAACCGATTTAGAAAGCTGATGCTGAACTAGTCGAAATATATCCGAAACTAGAAACTTTACTGAGTAAAATCGTTCTTTCAACTTTTCCATTTTCATTGAAAAGATATAAATAATTACTGTAATATAAGTACAAGGATATTGATCCTGACAGATTCTAAAAGTGGTTTCTTTAAGGCTCTAAGCTCATGATCATATATTTGCATTATCTTGAAAATCACCTTTCTTTCACAACTTTAAAGTTGACTTTATATAAAATCTGATTCATTATGAAAAATATTGTAAAATACCGGTTTTATCCATGAAGTCCCCGGATCCATGCTGGAATGAACTCACTTATTGGCAAATATTGTTAAAATTTAAACAAGTAATTCGAGTAAAATTAATTCGAAGGTAAAAATTATCCTTAATCGAATGAACATAGTTGTCCTCTCTCGAAGGTACAACAATTACCACGTGCCAATTGTAAAACTCAGATTAAAATTAGATAATTCCAAGAAACGAATGTGAAACAAGTACTTACATCATGTCACTTCAAATAAATTGCAGGTAATAAGTAACAATAAAATTGAAAAAAAATATTGCAAACTAAAATCCTTTTAAGTGACAATAAAATTTTACCCTAAATTTTAACTAATCAGATAAGATAAAACTTAAAGCAGGTAGATAAAAAATACCTCTTCAGGATCACCCAACGTAAGTATAAAATCCTTAAACATTTTCGAAGAAGTAACACAATAAGAATTTAGTAGTCAAAGTGTGAACAACGTTTGGAAAAAGCAACAATTAAGATAAATTAAATAATGAATATTTTAAATACTGCATTTATAATAATATTACCAGTGTATTTAGTATACTGTCAAGATGTCACCGAAATTAAGACAGATTTTCCTTATGAATCTGTAGATCACATGCATAGTTTACATACGGAAATCAAACAGCCTAATGGTTATGAATTTGATATGGTGGATTTATTGGGTCTGGGAGAAAATCATCATGAGAGACTTAAGCGTCAACCCTCCCTAAAGAATTCGGCTTCGAAATTTCTTTTGGAAGTCTATAATGACATCAGTGAAAATGAAGCTGAATTGGATCATGTACGAGAGCATTTGGCTCATGGTACGCGACAAAGAAGAGCTCTAAGAGAAGAGAATTTTATAACGAAATTCGATCGCATGGAAATTGAAAAGTGTAATAATATTATAACATTTTCCAGTAAAAGTAAGTTTGTTTTTATTTTATTTTGTTGTTATTTGTTATTAATAAAATTTCTTTTTTTGGAACAGAAACTTTAAAATCTAATACCCAACTTGTGCCCGATATACCAATTGCTAGTGATATGGAAATAGGTTTCAACACCAATGATGTGCCACGTGATTTACAGTTAGTGCACTCAGCCTTAAGAATCTACCAACAACCAAGTCTGGGAAAATATGTACAAAACACTGATATCCAAAAGGCCACAATTTCCATATATCAAAGAGTTATGTATCGTAAGGAATTTACAGGAACTTTAAGAATTTTAGCCTCCATAAATACCACTACCAGCTACAAGGGTTGGTTGGAATTTAATATGACCCGTATTTTGAATAGATGGCTTCAGCAGAAATCCTATCAACCCAATCGTATTAATGAACTCTTAGTGGGTGTTACTTTAGACATGGATAATGCAGCCCATGAGACCAAATCTATTGAAATCTTAGCCAGTGATATGGGTTTGGTTAAACCTGACACCAGTGAGGAAATGATAGATTTACAACCATTTATCATAGGCTATTTCAATGGTCCCGAGTTAATGGCCAAAATCCAGAAATTACGTTTTAAACGTGATGTTATTAAGCGTAAACGTAAAGCTGATTTCTATATGCCGCCACCACCGCCAATACAAGAAATCTATAAATTACCCAAAACCTGTGAACGTTTAAATTTCACTTTGGACTTTAAAGATTTACACATGCACAATTGGGTTATAGCGCCTAAGAAGTTTGAGGCATACTTTTGTGGTGGTGAATGTAATTTCCCTTTGGGTTCTAAAATGAATGCCACCAATCATGCCATAGTCCAGACATTAATGCATTTAAAACAACCCAATTTACCAAAACCATGTTGTGTACCCACTGTTTTAGGCTCCATATCGATATTACATTATCTCAATGAAGATAGTGTTAATTTAAGTAAATATCCCCAAAGTGTGGCCAAAGAATGTGGGTGTCATTAGGAGTTTAGACAAGAAATTTATGTTTAAGTTTTAATTTTATTGTTTATTTATAATTTAAATTATAATTTAATAGAACTTTTTTTAAAGAAGAAGAAAAAAGAACTTCATTTATTTTATTTTTAAATAAATTTTATTTTAATTTTCAACTTAAGTTAATTTGTTTTTTTTGTGTGTGTGTGTGGGTGCATTTTATAAAAATTGAATGATTTAACAATTCTTAATTATAAATTAGTTTATTTTAAATTGAAAATATACAAAAATATATATAATTTAATAAAAATTGGGATTATCTGTCCTTTTTTTTTAACTTAAAACTTTTAAAGTTGTGTGCTACATTTAGATGAATTTTGATTCAAATTTCATTAAATTCATATAAAGAATCGTTCGGTTTTCTTAAATTAAGATTTTATGAAGATTTTTGTTAAATTCTATTAATTTTTTTTAATAAAAATTCAAATTTAATTTCGAAATTAAATTCGATGATTAAGATAAAATTTTGAGAAAATTATTTTATTTTCTTAAAAATTAATTAAATTCTTAAAAAGTTTAAAATGTAGTTAAACAGATAATATGATATATATACTTTGTAACGGTTTAAATAATGTTTCTTAGAAATTCTAAAAAACCGGATCATGATTCTGTACAATTGGCCAAAACCATTTTCAAAACCGTACAATTTCTGTGTGGGCTCGCGTCACCATTCTGTTTTGCTCTGAACCAACGAAGAACAATCTTCATCTACTGATGAAGTTTTTTTACAAAAAAGTTAAGACGAGATCTACAAAGATGTTTACACATTTCCTATAGATCTGGTTTGCAGAAACTCATGAAATCTATTCCCACAACAATTGTTTGTCGGTACCAAAATTCACAGTCTAAGGGTTGCCATCCCAGCTACTAGAATAAGTAAGTCTTTTACTTCAGATTAAGATTTTCCGGCACTGATGCTCTTCATCTTTCCGATGCCAGAATTTAACGTCCTTTCTGGAATAATTCTTATTTCACAAATTTGTTTGATTCTATTTTTTTCCACAGTTCTTTTGCGGAGAATTAAAAGGGTGTGGACCATGTATTATTATGTACCCAACATAATCTTTGTGCCAAATTTTATAAACAGTCCACAAATTTTTATCTAGAAATTTTAAATCGAGGCTTCCAAAGTACATGATCCTCAGAAATCATGTTAATTAGTATAATGGGTTCGTGTAAAATCTTGTCGTATGTCCGATATTAATATTTTGATGAAATTTCGTATTTATGACAAAATCTTTTAAAATTGCTTATGATCTGTCCATTATTTTATATAACTCTATACAAAAGTTCCTCCTGGAATAAAATTTATAGATATGAAAATAATTTACAATATTTGTTCATATCTCATCGTGTAGAGTAATAAAAAATCGGTCTTAAACGATTATTAAGACGAGTTTTTCTTATTTGATTCGATTTTTTTCAGAGCGTATTTTTAACAAATATACAAACACAAAGTACCAAGTCTATTTTTATAACTCGAAACCTATAACTTTAGATTCCTCAGCTGTGTGTTGATTGGGGGTTACCATAATTTCTTGTTTCTCGTATATGGTTGAGGATTAATGTGGTTGGAGTTATGATTTCAACAACTTCCTGCATTACGTTTCCATTGTCCTTGAAACATTTCATTTGCCAATGTTTAGGACGATCTTGTAAACTGTAGTTGCATTGAGAGTTGCGAAAATTTATTTAAAATTTAAAAATGACATAAACAATTGACCCATTTCTAGTTGGCCAAACAGACCATCAATTTTTTTATAATTCGGCTTGTGGGCTTTTATAGGAGATTTAAATCCAATTCAATAAATTATTGTTTGTTATATTTGAATACCTGATTTGATATGCGAGGATGGGAGAAGCTTCGGAAATTTCTGTAAAAAAGGTCTTCAGTGTAATAATATGTAATATGTTCACTTCTTTTTAAAAGAGTTTAATCCCGAAGCGATAAAAGTGTAAGTGTACTAAGTGTAATATATTAAAAAAATAGTAAGAAAATATAGTCGGTCAAGTCCGACCGTCTAATACCCTACACCACATTGTTGGTTATAAATGGTAGTTACGAAAAATAAATGCTCGACCCTCGTATAATTTCATTTTCCGATTTATTCTTAAGTGTGTAGTACATTATTGTGACACTAAGATTTATGTTAAATTAATGCGTTTTAAAATGATTTTTTGGGTGGGGGTATATATGGGGGCTACAAGAAATTTTTTAACCGACCGTCGTATAATTTTCATATCGATTTTTGTATTTTTTATAATAACTTCACCAATTTTTATTACAATTCCAACGTATATGTAAAATTTTTGCCCTATGAAAAATAATGGATCGACCCTCGCATAAATTGACTGATCGTTATTTTGCGTCAAATTTTCGATTAAATCGCTTGTTATTTATTACTTTTATGACCTTTGAACCCAATTCCAAGAAGAAAATTTGTATGAGAGATACCTGAAATATTGAGCCGAACATGGCCAATTTCAATAGGCTTCGTCCTTAGGACAAAATAATCATATGCACCAAATTTCAACGAGATATTTTAAAAATTGGGACTTAAAGACTGTTCATAACGTTTATATGGACAACCAGCCCCACAGACAGACGGACGGGCATCGTTAAAACGACTCATAAAGTGATATACTTAAAGGTGGGTGTAACATCATTTTCGTTGGTGTAGGGTGTTTAGTATAATCATGTATTAAATTTACAATTTCATTTTTCAAATATGAATCGCATTTTTTAGAACCAAAAAGTTTCGTAATATTTTCTAACCTAAAATTAAGAGAAATAATTTTAATAACTAAAATAAATCAATTACTAAATATAGCACACATTTAATGAAGAACTTAACTAGATAAAGATTTTAATTAAAATTGAACATTTAAAACAGGACTATTTCATTTGTTGTTGGTATAAGAGTTATTATTATTATTTTTTTTTTGTATAATAAACAAAATAATTAATTAAATTAAATATTAATACGAGTATATTTTGTAAAAAAAAACAAAGAAATTAAAATAAAAATAAATTAGACTAAACAAAAGTTATCTTACGTATAATTTCATTTCTTCTTATTAGCAATAATTTGTCTACAATCAAACCTGATCTATAGAATTAATTAAGTAATTAATTAATTAATTAATTAATTGATTGATTAATTAATATTAACTGTTAACACCTCAGAACACATTTAATCCAATCGGACATTTCAATTTCTATGACATTATCCTGATTATGATCTTTACGTTGGAAATAATCAAAAGCAGCGGTTAAATGTAAAACTGCCGAAGCAAAATCACTTAAACGTAAAGTACCATCTTTGCGTATGAAACGTTGCATTATGCAATTCATAATGTCCGTACTCAATTGGAAGCCCACATCGTAGAGAGCATCTCTTAAACGTTCTGCTCTCAATATGCCAGCCTTTTCTTTGGTGTACATTTTAAAAACTCCCTGCCAAGATTTTAAATTGACCATAAATGTTTTGAACTGTAAGAAGTTAATGCGTCCGGTGCCGGTTTTATCTTGTAGCGCTATAACCTGGCGACATATATCGATATTGGCGCATCCTTTAATATAATCATTAGGCAGACAAGCATCCAATAGTTCATGTAATTCAAAACAATTTATAGTTTTATTCTCATCGGCCAATTGCATAAAAACTGGTTCATATTGACAGACATTTTTGATTTTGGTAGAATCTGCTTCATTTTTAAGTAGCGGGAATGGATCGAGCAACATTAGGGTTTGTGTTTCCAGCAAAGATAAACGTAAAGGTACTGTTCCCAAAATACGCACAGTAAAACTAGATTCCTCACCCGGTTCATAGGTGGTGGGCATTAGAACATATTGTCCCACCTCCAAGGGACAATGGCAGGTGACATGCCGGGTATTACCATAATCCGAATTTAAGAAACTTACTTGGGTTTTGAAAAATTCTTTGGGTAAACATTCTGTAATCTTTTGATTTACTTTTGAACCTGCTATACCACTTAGTTTGTACATAGTGAAGCCTATAACTTTAGGTTCCACGGCAGTATGTTGATTTAGAGCCACCACAATCTCCTGTTTCTCAGGAATGGTTAACAGCAATTGGGGATTTATATGAAAAGATTCATGATTTCTGCAACCTCCTGCTGTAACGCCACGTTTCCATTGTCCCTGAAACATTTTCATTTGCCAACGTTTGGGACGATCTTGTAATGTTAACTCATCTTTAGCCGTATCGGCATCTAGATAAATAACCTCCAGACTTGAGAAGGTTTGTGTGAAATCCAAAAATGACATCCAAAATTCACCCACTTCCAGTTGGCCAAACAGACGATCACGTTCTTGTACTGAAACTCGTTCCCAGGTGGGTGACATGGCAGACCAATCACCTTCATAATCATTGTTGTTGGCAAAAGCATTACAAGCTAAAGGATCTTTAATACGCACCAATTGTACAGCATCGCCGAGAAGAGTTTCAACTTTGTCCAGGGAGCAGAGTCTGAAAATGAGAGAAAAGAGAACGTTAGAACTGTTACAATTTTTAATGGTCAAGGGAGAGTTTAAATTTGTAGAGACTATATAGATATAAGGCGAATTAAATTCGCTTTAATATGAGTTTCGAAACAAATCGATTTTTTTAGTTTTAAAAAATAAAAATCAATTCAAAATTCTTTTACAATTTGAAAAAAAAAACTCGCTCTATTGTTAAACAAATTTGAACTTGGTGAATTGTGTTCGAATTGTTTGCATATTTTAACCGTTTAATCACTTATAATTTTAATTCTTTTATTTTATTTATTTTGTTTAACTTTATATTGCAAATGGAAAGTAATTCGATATAAATTTTTCAAAATTTGTTGAGTTCAAAATAAACTTGATTTAATAGATTTAAAAACTATGACCTCTAACCTTTAAAATAATGCAACCTTAAAGCAGTTTTTTATTTCAATTCAAATCTATATCAACTTGATTTCTAGATCATTTTAATAGTTTTTTTTTTTAACATGCAAACTTTCTGAAGAGTTTAGATTTGTAAACCCTTCACAATGAGAAGAGAATAAACTGTCAGCCTTAACCGACAATAATGTGAATTGATTATCGTAGAATATATTTTATGATTTGTGCTTGTCATTTAAGTTGATTTTCGGAAATTAGAGTTATACAAAGGCCACTTAAAATTTTGGTCTTATTCTCCCTGTTTAATTCTTAAATATACGAAACCTTTTCGCAATATTAACATGTTTTGTGATTTATGAACTTTAAAGTGAATTTCGGAAATGAGTTATAGTAAAACTAGCAGACCCGGCAAACTCCGTTTTGCCAAAAAAAATAGGACGTTGGTGGCCCTAAGCATTATCAAACGATTAAAATGAAATATTAGTAATTAAAATTTGCTTTGTGTGTGTGTGTGGGGGGTTATACCTCTCCTTCTGCTCTTATCCGTCCTACGTTTTGTCTGGTAAAACAGTTTCATTACATTTTGTACAGTAAAGCAGTTCCTTAAGAAAGTTGTTGGCACTAAATTTGAGAACTTTTGCTGTTGTAGTTCTTTAGATATTCGATAATCAATATATACTTTGTGTGGGCAGTACCCCTCTTCCTATTTTTTATAACCCATATTACTTTCGGGTATGTTGCATTTTGAGCATTTTGTGAACATTTCATCAAAATTAACTCAGCCGTTTTAGAGTCTCTGCACACATCCTTTTTTATATATAGAGATATTTTTTATGGGTTTAAGAGTCCATGCCAGGAAATATAGGAGCTATCTGGTATATTAGAACGATCATCATTAATTTTATTCATGTCTAAAAAAATCTTCAAAATTTTCGAACAGGCGATCGGACATCCTTTAAATGAACTCAGAAAGTGATTGTGTGCCGATTGGTAAACTTTATGGAAGCATTATTTGTAGAAATGCACCCATTTTTTTTTTTTTGGACAAGATAGATTTTTTCGATTTTGCACGGAGTGAAATTTTAATAGAAAAAAAAGAGTTTTATTTTTAATCTTCGCAAATGAAGATTAAAAATTGAGATCAATGGAAAATAAAGATTTTGCTACGAGTTTTTCCACACTCTGGTTTTCACTTGCAGTGCACAGAGTTTTCAAGATGATTTACATGCTGATGTGAAGGATTACAGGTTGTCAACTGATTTGGGGGGATTTGAAAAGGGCATCCAGATTTTATATTAAAAAACAGTCTTTTAGAAATCTCATGGTTTAATTTTTTGGAAAATTATTCTGTAACTTCTGAAGCGTTAGAAATATTTTAATAAAATTCAACATGATTGCAGCTGAGCTGTTTTCAATTTGATTTTTGAGAATGACACATCCCCAGCTGGTGAGGGCGTTAGTGGTTGGCTTTCCAAACCCTGGCCATCTTGCGTATGTTGATTTCTTAAATTTTGTATAAAGTTGGTCCTTATAAATCTCTTATAGTTTAAGAAATATTGAAGAAGAAATAAATTTTTAAACTCTTTTATATTTTCTTAGTTTAACAGGGTCAATATGCACCCTATAGGAATTCTTTAAAAGATTTTAATCTGAAGTTAGAACATTTGAAAAAATGTTCTAATTTTTTTTGGAAAATACAATAAAATTTTGAAATTTAAGTTTTTCTTGAAATTCTTTTACTAAATATTATTTTACTAAATTTTTCTTTATAGATTTTCAATCTAAATATTCTAACATTTTCTTGGATACCAAATTCCTAAGAAAAAATTGTATATCATTGTCTGAAATCTTTCTAAATCCAGGGTTCCACAAACTAAATATTGTTATTTTGTTTTCAGTGTGTTTTGGTTACAAATTTTTTACCAATAAAAATTTGTTTCTAAACCACTGTGCACTGGTCAAATTCTTTAGATATTGTTCTTTTGATAATGAATAGAACATCAAATATAACTGAAAAATTCTTTTATCAAAAGAAAGCTCATGAATTCTTTTATATATTTTTTTGTCTTAAGAAAAAAATATTTTGCTTTCGTTTTTTTATAAATTATTCATAAGAATTTATAATCTGTTCATATAAAATACGATGTGTGTATGTATGTAAATATGTCTGCATGTATGAAGAATGTAACGTATAAAATCTAAAACGGCTGAACCAATTTTTGATGAAATTTTCATAGAATGAAACCAAAAAAACACGAAAGTAGAAAAAATCCGATAGGACCAAGAGGAGAGGTAGCCCTAGTGTATTTTAAAACCGAAACCTTAAATCGGTTAACCGGTTTTTTGCATTTCAGAAAACCGATCGGTTTTCGAATAATTTCTATTTTTGAGTTATTCGACATGTCGGTTTTTATCAGTCGGTTAACCGGTTTTTAATCGAAGGCTCTTTTAAGTGTTCAGCTTCCTTTTTTATACTCGGCCATGACTGAGTTAATATATACATGAGTATTATATGACTTATGTACAGAAATTTACTTCAGACATCATATTCTGAAACGATTTTGCTATGTCTGTCTGCTTTAGACATCATTACGTCTATAAAATCAACTAAATTAAATTCTGTAAGATTTTTTTATTCGAATATAGACCTATAATTTCGATATATTCAGAAATTAAAAAAAATTCTGTAAAGGTTAAATAATGGATTAAAATAAAACGATGAACCATTATTTTCAATACGATACCGAAAACACTACCAAAAAACTTTTATACCCCACAAATTTGGAACATTATACATTGCAAGCGTAATTTGATGAAATCTGTTACAAGTGGTTATTTTGATATAAGAACAAAAATATGATGGAACCATTATTTCAACTATATTCCATATAAAAGGTCTTTACTCGGCATAGATTTTTTTATTCGTTAAACTCTAAATTTCTATAGAAATATAATAATCAACCGATAAACTGTTTTTTTTTTTGACATAAAACCGTATTCGAAACCGGTTTTTATGAATATCCCATTTTTCGAATAACACGAAAACCGGTTTTTTGAAAATGTCGGTTTTTTTTTCAATACACTATGTACCCCTCATATAAATTATCGAATATCTAAAGATGTATAACAGCGAGAGTTCTCAAATTTAGTCCCAACAACTTTCTTAAGGAACTGCTTTACTGGACAAAAGGTAAGATGTATCAGATCAGGGGCAAGGGTATCGCTTATACAAATTAAATATTGATTATCGAATATTTAAAGAACTATAACAGCGACAGTTCTCAAATTTGACCCTAATCACTTTCTCAAGATTCTGTTTTACCAGACAAACTCTAGGATGGATAAGATCAGGGGAAGAAGTATCCCCCATAAAAGGCAAATTTAAATTACGAATAATCTATTTAATTCAACACTAAAACACGATTAGTGCCAGCAACGCATTAATTTTGCCGGGTCTGTTAGTTTTTTTTTTAATTAAGACTTAAGTGAAAAAAATGTTTAATTATTAATTAATTAACTAATTAATTTATACAAAAAAGTGATCGCTGAATGAGTGATTTTCTCAATTTCAGGTGATTTTTTCTAATTCGAACAACCAACATATGTTGATCGTTCTAATGATAAAATAATAATTTCTAATAAGAATTTTATTTAAAAACTAGACGAACCAACTCCTACACTGGTAATAAATAATGACAACAAATGTGAATGAACACAGGAGAGTATGGGAAAAACGAACATAGTAAAATAATCGGGGGGAAAATATTAAATAAAAAATGAAAAAATAATGAACTAAAAACTATCATCGTATGTAATTGGGGTTTAACGCTTTTGTGCAGATGTTAATATGGATCGACTTAGAATCCCTCTCTGAGACGATTTTACGATGTCAGTCCGATCGTCTGGCTGTTAAGAAAATTGGATAAGGTGACAATTTCACTGATATTCTCATGAAATTCGAAATATATGAATTTTTTTGGTTTAATTCGGGGAATTTGGTGATAATCGGTCTAATATTTCAAGAAGCTCCCATAGGAGTGCCCTCACGTAAAACACATAGATTTAATTAAATTAAATTTGGAAAAAATAAATTTTGTATTTGACCAAATTCTTATGTCAAATTTTAAAATGATTAGGCCACAAGTGCTTATAGCATCTCCAGAATCCCTCTTCTGAAAATCGCTTTAAGGTTCCAAAATCTTTAAATATTTCAGTATTGTAACAATATTCACTTAATATCAGACTTATTCAACCATTATGGTAGAAATATATAAAATAGCTGAATTTGATTGGAGGTAGCCTATTTTGGCATGGATTATAAATAAAGTTATAGATTTTTATACCCTACACCACCATATGTGGTTGAGGTATAATGCGTTTGTGCTTACGTTTGTAATGCTGCCACCTCTTTTAAGCGTACTCAGAATCACTTTCTGAGTCCGTTCGTCTGGCTGGCTGTCCATGTAAACCATGTGAACAAAATGTAGGTCGCAATTTTAGAGATATCTTGATGAAACTTGGCAAGTGTCATTATTTTAGCCCAAGGACGATGCCTATTGAAATTGGTCATGATGAGACTATTTTTTCGCCTAGATCCCATACAAATGTACCATCCGAAATTGAGTTTTGAAGTCATAAGAGTTCGAAATTTAAAGCCATTTTCAAAAATAATTCTAGTAATATTCTATTTCTCATAGGTCCCATACAACCCCCTTAAAATAACACTTTGAAGGGCTTAAATCTCATAAATATGTCCATAATGTAAAAAAGAATTGGTCAAATTTGGATAAATATAAGCAAAAACTACGAAATATTACGAGGGTCGGTCCATGATTTCCTCTAGTTATCGTATTATATCACCCAGAAAAAGTCCTTTTAAAGCGTACAAATCCTACATACATATTAGTACCATAATATACTGCACTTTTAAGCAGGAATTATAAAATATATCTATTTGTTGTAGGGAATTCATTAGGGCGGCTTGTATGATGTATAAAAATTCTCCATGAATCATAGAATTAAAAATGAGATTCCCAATTTCTCATACGGAAATACCCAAAATCTCAATCCGCATAAATCTTCTTTGAAATTTTGACTTTTGTATTGAAATTATCACTCTGTCATTATATATTCTAAATTTGCTAATTTTGGATAGGGCTTGTGGACAGACCTATGCCTCGAATTAATCCGAATTCAGTGTGCACACATTTCCGTTCAGATTTCTTTATAAACCAATAAAATATATAAAGTTTGGTGGAAATATGGTTTAATTTAGCGAATAATGCCACATTTTTTGGAAAAAAAATTCCAAAAAATTATACTTTTTTAAATTCTAACTTTTAAAAAAATCTAAAATGGGGAAAAGGTCAAAAATGAATTAAACGTTTATTTCGACTTGAATATTTCTGAAACATGAAATCGTATTCATAAATGAATTTTTGGTGAATTTTAAAAAATCTACTCGAGGTAACAAAATTTGAAGGATCATCGGCTACGTTTCTGGCCAGATAGAAGTCAATACCTCTTCAAATGAATTTAGGAACAAACACACACACCTTAGCTCCCAACATGTTGACATCTCTCACGATCGGAAAAATACCGAATTATTTTCCTAAAATAAAAATTGAACCTTTAAAATGGGTTTAAAATTTATAACGATCTCGGAAACTATAAAGGATGCAAGGACTATTTGTATACAAAATTTCTTTTTTGGCGAATTTTCAATAACTCAAGCTATCCGAGAAGGCCACCTTCTGCACCTTCGAGCATCTGGTGGTCTCTAAACCTCTAAATCAGTTATAATTATGTAAAATTATATATCATGATCACGTTTTAAACTATAATAATTAATGCAAACTTAAATCATTAAATTAAATTATACGAGGATCGGTCAATAATTTTACATGCATAAAATTATTAACTTTTTTTCGTTATTTAATCTATTAACATTTTTAGTTCATAAAAAAGGGAAGAAAAATATTTATTTTTTATAAATTATTTGATTTAACCAAACTTTGTCGTAATACGAATTTAAAATATTAATTTAAATCCGATAACGATTTAAGAATCATGTTTAATATATAAAAATTATATTTCACATAAGTTTTTAAATGATGATTCGTCATATTTTATGTTTATTTCCCGTTTCCGGCATTTAAAATTTTTAGGAAGTAAAAAGTTTTATTTATGTTCACATTTCCTACACACAGAAAAAATCAATGTAAAATTAATTAAAATAGAAATAATTAAATTTTATTCAGTTATGATTTTGCTTCATGACAAAAAAAATGTTAATTTAACATTGTTCTACAGTAAATATAGCTTCTGGAGAATATTCTTGATTTTTTTTACCTCCTGAAATTTTAGTACTTAAAAGTGATTTCGAAAATTTATTTTGAGATTTTAAAATGTACAATATTATTTCATCACAAATGTAAAAATGTTCAATTTAAACTAAATGAAAAAAAAAACCAACTTTGTTCAACGTTGATTTTGCTTCATGATTTTTTCTCTGTGTAAACGTTGTTAAAACGTGTGTTATTGCTAAGTTATTTTTCTAAGTGTCGTTTTAACAAATATGGCTTAACTTTATTTGTTATACTAAAATAATTGACACTAAAAGTTTGCAAACATTTTTGATTTCATTTTTTCATATTTGGAATCGTGTGCAAATTTGAAATAATTTTCTATTCGATTTATTTCGATGGCTTTTGCTGTAGAAATCTATATTTATTAGAAACATTTTAGGTTAATTAAAGGTATTCACTTCTATTAATGCGAAAAGCCATACACAGAGGTTCCAAAATTATTTTATGAAAATATTTTTGTAACTTTTGAGACTTAACTTTCTTAGTTGATTCGAAGGATTAAAGAACCCTAAATTGTTTTCGTCAAAACCAAATTTACGATGTGAGGAAAAACTGATTATTCATATTTTAAAATCGAAAAATGTTTGAACACACTTTTAATACCCTACACCATCGTAGGTGGTTGGGGTGTTATGCGTTTGTGCTGATGTTTGTAATATAAAGTGGTGTTACACCCATTCTTAAGTATACCGTTCGACTCAGAATCATTTTTGGAGTCGATTTGACGATGTCCGTCCGTCCGTCTTTCTGGCTGGCTGTCCATGTAAACGTTGTGAACACTCGATCTCGATGAAATTTGATACATGTTATTATTTGGCCCAAGGACGATGCCTATTGAAATTGTCCACGTTCGGTCCAATATTTCGCCTCCCGGAATGGGGGCTTTATCTCATAAAAGTTCTTAATGTAAGCGATTTTAACGAAATTTGACAAGAATAAGTGTTATGATATTCTTATATCATTTAATCAAATCTTGCGAGGGTCAGTCCACTACTTCTTATAGGTCCCATACAAAGTCCCTTATAAATATCACTTTGCAGGGCATTAATCTCAAATATACTTTGGTATTGCAATAATAATTGTCCACATTAATGTGAATTAAAGAAAAAATCTATGTGCAAAATTATACGAGGGTCGGGCTATAATTTCTTCTAGGTACCATAAAACCCCACAAAAAATATTTTAAAACTCCTAGTTTCACCATAATATATTGCACACTTAAGGATAAAATTATACGAGGGTCGTTCATTAATTTTTCGTAACTGCTATTTATAGCCAACATTGTTGAGTAGGGTGCAGAAGAAAGTGCGTACTAAAATTATTAAATACTTTCAACAAAACCCAACTTGGACAAAAAGTTGGCCAACCATTTAAAGGTCTGGCATCAAACTGTTTCCAATGTTATTAAATTGTATCAGGAGAATTTTTTGCATCTAAAATTTTTTTTTACAGGAACTCTGTTAAATTCTGGCAGAATTTTCGCAAAGTCCTGGTTAAACATTTTATTTTGCTGAAGAAAGTTAAGGAACCGATAGCATTCAAAATACCCTTTAAATGGGTTTAAATGTTCTTAATTATATAGCTGTCAATGTAAGGTAAACATCTCAGCAAAATGATCATCCTGCCGGTCCAAGGGCCATCTGGGAGACGGTTGATAACATCAATGAAAAAGTCAGATTTTATATTTTACATGGGTGGGGATTTTGGGTATTTCAGTATGACAAAGTGGGAATTTGTACAACTTGCCGATTTAAGGAGAAGTCTAAATGGATTATTCTGAAATTTTCAATCAATAAAGTCATTTCTTTTAAGTTAAAATTAAAATTTTACTTTTTCAAAATTTCGGCAAAATATTGAACATTTAAGTTCTTTTTTCAAATTCTATGATTAAATAACATTCTACTAACATTTTATTACCACCATATTAATCTCTTTATTCTAACGTTTTCTTAGATTCCAAATATTTGTATAAAAAGTTTATAATTTGGCCTGAAATCTAATAAAAAATGAGGCCTCCCCTAAACAGATTTTGCTCTTCTGTTTTTTATTTCATTATAAACATTCGTTTTACCTGAATTCTAGTGTAAAGTAATTAACACCTCTAACTAAAAACTTACCTGTAGTTAACATTGAGTATTATGCCATTTGGTAAACGTTCAGGTGTATTTTTATGTTGAGCCATGGCAGCACTTGTTGCTGCTATACAAGTCACAATACAGGTGGTATCCAAATATGATTTCAATTGTTGAGGTCTTACCAAATCCGATGTACTGGTAGCTTTCAAGGGAATACATTGAACCACACCACCCAACAAATCACTAAGACCATCTGATCGTGTACCATATTTAAGAGCCTCATAAGAACCATGCAATTTGGCTATAGCCTTTTCCAACAAAGAGGCCCAATAACAATTTGATGTTTGAGGCTGTAAAAATGCTAAACGACCATTTATGGTGGGAAGACGATCATCAACTAAAACCTCTACCCATTCACCGCACCACCACAAACGAAAACGAAAAACACCATTAGCCTTATCCAGACTTTGATCGGCAGGAACTACACGATAAAATAAATTGCGCAATGAATGTAATACGCCTAAACAGGAAACCAGCCAACGATCACCCATTTTACCTGGGATCACATCAAAATTTTCCGTCTCATTGACAAAACAGGCATTGGGAGCATCGGCTATTTCGGAAATACGGCGCCATTGAAATGTAAATGGTGGTGTTTGATAATAGAAAACAGACTGTTGTACAGCCGGAAAATCTGGATCTTCCCATAAAGTATTACGAGCACGACACTCATTTTTAATACGCTCATATTTTGAAGTCATTTTTGAGGTTGACGTATTAAAATCCTTTTTCCTATGATTATTGTATTCTTTTTTTTTGGAGTATTTTTAAGAGACTTTTTCCAAAAATAACATTAACTCTTGTGTGTTACTAGTTGTTGTTGATGAGTCCAGTGGATAGTTAATTTGCTTGGTTGGTTAACCCTCTAATTTTTTGCTGTTTTTGGTCAATTTAGGTGGGCGTTTTCTTATGTAAATTATTAATATTTTTTTAAATTAATATTTTTAATAAAAATGATATTTTTTATTATAAACAACACTTCTTTTATTATTTCTTCAGGTTGCTGCTCGTGCTTGACTTGACACATTAAAGTCACCAACACTTATTCTATTTTTTAATGGATTTGTCGTCAAAACTTTTTCCACTTTTTTTAGGAATATTCTGGTTTTTTATCACTCTTTTTTTATTCTTTCTTTTCACCACACACTCTTCCATATGAAAAAACTAAATAATTCCATTAAAAAACGTTTCGTTTCCTTTCTTTTTTTATTAATAAATCTAATTAGATTTTTAATCACGTCTTAATTTCTTGTACTTGTTTTATTTTCAGTTGACTTTTTTTATAATTTTTTCTTTTTAATTTTTAAATTTTTATTAATTATTTTTTGTCGTTTTCTTATTAATAAAATTTTTATTGTTGGTCTTGTGTATGACCTTGTTTTCGAGGAAAAATTCAAATTTGTATTGAAATATTCAGAAAAAACAACAACAACAACTTCAACTAGAGAATATCATTATTCCGATTTACCAACTTCTATTACCACTGGAAATTGTTGAACAAAATAAATAAAATAAAACTAATGAAAAATTATGAATTTCGTCCAAGTGCACACAAAGTGAAAGTTATTTGGATGGAGAAACAAAAAAAAACATATATCCAAATGAAAATAATAAGACACACACTCTTCTTTACCACCACTGGGTTATATTGTACACGCAAAAATATTTTGTGTAGAATGCGAACCGTATGGACTAACGAACGTTTGAACGAAATGAAATAAAAAGAAAGAAAATTTTATAATGAATAAAATGGGGAAAAAAATAATCAAAAATATATAAAGATAATGGTTGTTGGTTGTCTGGTTGGTTAGAAGTTGGACGAGACAAGTTAAGAGAGAGTGAGAGAGAGCCTGAGCCAGTCTAGTAGTTTTAATGGTTTTTAAAAGAAATAAACACATGAAAAGAAAACAAGACATGATTAAATAAGTGTGTAGCCACCTGGTTATTTGTTTTACCTGTATTTGATTTCTAAAGAGCATGCGCAAACGTTTTATTTACTCTTCAGGTGTTACCAATATGAAAAACGTTTTTTTCTATTAAATTAAATTTATTATCTAAAAAATACAACACTGTATTAGATAAAAATTGCTAATAGCAAAACGGAAATTATCTAATTGATTTAATAATTTCACTAACAATTTAATTTATAATTATTTTTCATTATTTTAATTTAATTAATTTTAAGAAAAATTCAATGAAATTAAAATTAATTTCAAAAAAATTGCAAATAAATTAAAAAATAGTTTAGTTACAGTGATTTTAGATAAATTAAATATTTTATTGGAAAAATAATTCTGGTCCAGGCTCCAGACAACAGATAGAATAGTCTTCAAAGTGGAGATGGCGTTTTTCCCAGTGAAAGTGATTTTTAAATTGCTGTTTTTTTAAAGTGAATGATTTTTGAATCATGGAAAACAACATTTCAATAAAAGACGACAGAGGACATTATTTTCTTTAAATATGAGCGTCTCCATAGAGTTCACACTATGCAACGAAGCAAATCAATAATTTTAATTACAGATGAATCGTGAATTTATGCTCAGCGCCACATTTAAGTTACTTTTCTGCCTCAAAATAAAAACAAATAGATATGAGTTTGCAACAAAATAGCAAAGAACGACATAATTAGTATTTTTTACTTCATAATTTCAATCACTGTAGTTACCAGTGACTTACCAATCACAGTGATTAAATCACAATCATGAAAATATCGCTCATCTTCACTTCAAAGAAACAAGAAAATTTTATCGATGGACCTACAATCACTTCATGAGTCAACCATGTCTTTACGCTCATATGATTTGTATTTGAAAGATTTCTGCAATTTGAGGTTATTTTCGGAAATGGGGGTTTTCTGAGAGCTATAGGAAACTATGAACTGATCATTGCAAATTTTGATTGAATGTTTTCGGGTTACATTGATCATAAACATACGATATATTATCTCAATGCTAATGTTTTTAAGACCTTCGCACTTTAAAGTGAATTTGGACCGATACTGATATTAGACTTAAATGAATCATATTTAATTAAATTATATTCACATCTATGAGTTTCATAAGGTTAAATCCTATTCCAGGAGATCTCTTGTATGAAAGCTACCTGAAGTCCTTGGGTCAAAATAATAATATATAAAATATCATTAAGATATTTCGAAAATTGCGAACTGTTGAGTGTTCACATCAGACAGACTGTTGAGTGTTCACAGCAGACATATGGATGGACATTGTTAAATGGTGGTAGCAACATTTGGACCATTGTTAAAAACAGCTGCCGAAGAAACAGTTTGTTAGTTATGTTTGTTTATGTTTTGGTTCAACTCCAGGCTAAGAAATCGCGCGACCTCCATAGCTAAAAGAGTGGTAGGATTGGTAGTAAAATAAACGCCGTCTATCATGCAAGCACGACATTCATATCAGAAAGGATTGACTTGATTGACACAATCAATATAAGTCTAGTAGGCGTTGAGCGAAGTAGTCCACACTGGAAAAGCATAATTCATCACTGACCAGCCAATTGAAGTAAAGTTTCTCAAATTTCTGGTCAAAGTTTTTGTATTGTTGATGCTCGATGGAATGTTGAAAAAATTAAAGACCCAAAAGCAGTCAAAATTTTCCCAAAAATTCTTTGTATGAGAAGTAATATGCAGTTGCGGCAAAAGAAGCCAAACATTTGTGTCCATAAATACCAAAGTTTTTATCAAGGAGTGTTTACGAAAAAGGCTGCTTCCATGCTTAAGATTTTATACTTGGGATTCTGTCATTATGGTAAACAAACCCTTGAGTGGTATAAAAACATTAAGTGTGCCTCCAAACTGCCCGAAGCTAAGTCCAGTGAAGAAATATTGGGCTGTTGTTAAAAGAGATTTGAAGAACACATAAAAAAGTGTCCAAAAGTGTGATAGATTTTAAATGGAGATGGACTATCTGTTTCCACAAAAATTGGATTCTCGTTCCGGAACAACCCGAGTCAAACTTGGCCAAAGATTTTGAACCCAATGACAGCTGCATCTGTGGGAAGTTTTTTCTCCAAAAGAACAACCAAATGCAGCCGAATTGTTACAACAACCTGTTCGAGCAAAGTGACTGAATGCATTATAGAAAATAGTTTCCAAAAAGGGTTCAAATTTTCAACACTAATGATTTAAACTATAAAAGTATATTATTTTTACAAATTGTAATAATAATTTTAATCAATTAAAAGAATAGAGACTTTAGGTTCAGTACTTTCGTTTTTATTAACACATATGTATGTTAAGAATTTTTCAATCTCACTCCTTAGGACCGTTATAGTAATTAATGGTTCTATCATCTTATTTGATCAAATAAATTTATTTATTTTTAATGAAATTTTAAAGGTTTTACCTATTTCTAGGGCATCTCCCATCTCACACTATTCTAAGGCACTTTATATTTCTTAGCAATTTTGAGAACAATTCAACGCTCTTTCAATTTCTTTTAAATTTCTCTTTTAACATTTGACTTAACTCACATTAACTCACTCTCTAATTAATGGAAAAATATTTTTGCACTACATAAATTATAAAATAATAAATTATATTCCATTTGATGAGCATTGATGCGACGCTCTGTCAACACCAAAGTTTGTTGTAACTTTTCATTTTCACTCTTCTGCGTGGCCGCCACATTGGTATTCATTTTTATATTGCTATTTCCCGCTTTATTGTTTATTTCCAATAGCATTTCTTTTATTTTTCGTCTCTCAGCTTCAAAACGTTCTAAAACTGTGGAAAACCATTGTAACGAATTGAAATCTTCAATTTGATTTAATAGTTTTAGAATGTAAGTGAGACCGACAGCAAAACCATCATCGAATAGAACTGCTTCATCACGATCTTTTTTATTGATTTTAGATTTAACGGCCAACATATATTCAACATAGTTCATGATAAGAGCGGGAACAATTAGAAAGAAGTTGCGTAAATGTAGATTGTGGGGATTACGGAAAAACGGTTGAAAGACTTCCACTAAAAGCTGGTTAACAAAAAAAATGATTTTAATGAAATTGAACCTATTGAAAAGGTCTCAAGTTTTACCTTGAAATAATCTGTATTATCAGCAAAACTTTTTGCTAAATTTTGTATATTCGTCTCCACATTTTCTGCTGCCCTTTGTACAACCTCACTTAAATTTTGTTCTTTAGTTTGGGGTAGAAATTTCAAGTTCTCATCAAATTTGGGTAAATATAAACTGGCGCTAAAGTTGGCATGGATACTGCCAGAACGTACCAAACGTATATAGCCAATGGCGTTACCTATAATATAAAATATTTTCTGAAATTATAGCGTTTCTTTAAAATCCAAAATCTCCTTACCAACATGCGTTATAACCTTCCTAAATAAATCCATATACGTTTGACCATCATTGGCTAATCCCAATTTACGTATATCCTTATTAAATGCATCGGCCCGTTCATAGGGATATAAAGGATATTTGTCTTGTTGCTTACGTTCAGCAAATGATCTTAACTCTTTCATTAGGCGGGCCTTAATTTGTTCATCGTAAAGAAATTGTGAAAATGTATAAAATTTTTGTCTTAAAAATTGATATGTAAAATTAACGGTGGTATTTATCACGCCAGTGCCATGAGTCCTCAAAGAATTGGCCACATGTCTTATACCGATGGTATCTAAATGTTTATTAGAACTTTGTTGTTCTACAAATATTTGTGAATTCATGTTATAAACATATTTCGATACGAATATATGAATTTTACGCATAATTTCTAAAATATCTATGCCCTGTTCCAAAGTTTGATTCGGTAAATAATCTTCTACTGGATTAAGAAGCAAACGATAATTGGCCAAATGTCTCATTTCTTCGTAGGTTTTCCAATCATGTAATGAGATGGTGGTTAAATTATAAAACATGGCACTTAAATAGTTTTCTATATGATCCTTAAGTATCACATAATGACCATTAAGTTGTAATGGACAGACATTTATCAGTTCTTTATAATCATTTATGCCCTGATCGAAAGGATTCATTTTTTCCACTTGTAAATTGGCATGAACTTCTAAACGTAAAAATATTTCAATTTGTGCACATAATTTACTAATAATCTCGGAACGTATACTTTCATAAGTAGATTTTCGAAGATCCTTGGAAACATTTAATTCATTGAGTTTAAGGAAATTTAATGTGTTGCCACATTCTGTTGCACTTTGTATGAGATACTATAAGAATATAAGGAATTTATTAAAATAAAAAACAACATTTTTATAATTTTTCTTACCTGAAATGAATTAAAATCGATTTTTTATCAACAATTTGTTTTAAATAGGCTCTTAATATGGATTGATGCCAAAATAGGAATGAGGTATCGCTCATTTCTTCTATAGCATCTTGTAATTCACTTATTAGTTCTATACGTTTCAGTAGTAAACGAAAACGTTCTTGTTGTTCTGTTGATAAGATTTTGTATTTTGCACTGGAGGCATCAAAGGATAATTTGGCTACCAGTATGCGTACTTTACTGGGTGGTCCATGTAGGCAGCGTTCGGTAATTTTTAAAGCCGCTAAGGCGTCCACACATTTATCACGTAATTTGGATGATATAATTTTTTTCTGAGAGTGAAGCAAACGATGTAAATTAAATAATTTTTAATTTAATTTTAAAATATTCTCATAATGTTCATATTTTTTATGATTAGAAAATATATATTTGAAAAAAATCTGTATATAGTTATAAAAGGGAAACCACTAAAGTTATAATTAAATTTTTAATTTGATTGAAATTATTATGACGAAATTTTTAAACTTTTTCGGAAACTCTTCCATCAACGTTTTAATAGTGTTTTCTGTCACTTTTGCTGCAACTGCTTATTATTTGCCATACCAGAGTTTTTTAGAAATTTTTACTACTTCTGGGTCCTAAACTTTTCTTCAACATTCCCTCAAGCATCAGCTACATAAAAATGTTGACCAGAAAATCTGGCAAAACACACATTTTGTCATCCATTACGCAGTAAGAATATTTTTTCAGATAACTTTACTTCAATTTCCATGCTCTGTTTTTGGCCTCTAAATGCTTAGCAGCGTTTCATCAGACACATTTTCAGCCTTGTATATTTTTAAACCTGCTTTAGCTTTCATTTTTCGCACTAAATAATTCAATTACTGAACTAACCGGGCTGTTTTCATATCGGATGTGTTGGGAGCAATTTTAAAAATGCTTTCTGAAATGCTGGGCCAACTGCTTGCAGAACCAAGTTGAATTTCGTTAAATATATTTATTAATTATAACCCTCTGAAACTGACGTGATTTCATATGATTTTTTCACTGACATTTTTTTTATTAAAATGCATTATCTTACAGATCTGTTGCCTGCTGGACTACACACTTTTTTCTAGTCACTCATTTTAATCAGATTAACATTTGTTTGATATTAAAAAAAATAAAAAATTTTGATGAAAAATCTGTGTTAAGAATTTTTTAATTTTACTCCATAATTCTAAATTAAAGATTTCAAAATTCGAAAAAAGAATATTATTTTTTTTAATCTCGGAAAACACTTCTTTCTTTTTGGAAAATTAAAGAAAAAATGTCTGAATTTCTAAAACTTTCAAATTCGGATATAATAATTTTAGTTTTTTATTAAGATTTTAAAATAGAAATCAATATTCTTAACTTACCTTACACGCGTTAATCAATTGCAATACTTTAAACTGAAAATACTGCAAAACACAATGTATCACTTTAGCAATATTTGTCGAATGTTGATTAAAACTCAACTGTACCATTTTTAACATTTCCAAGAGTTTGCAAATAGATAAAAGCGTAGGTTTAGTCATGGGTACTTGAAGATTTTCATGAGCATTTACAATACCCTTTATTAAATAACTTAAATGGCCAGCTGTTCGTATACCTTGCACGAGTAGTGTAGACAATTCTTTAAATTGTTCAATACGCAATTCAAAGGGGCCACAACTTAAGGTCTTTTCAATTTTCAACAACCATAAACTTATGTCATAGCAATAGGAACGACAATCTTTGCTCAACTTTTCACCATGACTCTTAAGAAATAATTGTTGTTGACGTTGAAAATCCATTAAAAGTTTTTCATGATTTTTTATTAAACTTAAAGCATTTTTACGTAGAAAATCTGTTGAGGACCAGGGTATATTACCTATAAGCATAATGGCTTGATGTTTAGAATTCAATTCGATTAAGTGTTTAACAGATTTCACATCAATTTGACCACAAAAATCATGGAATACCACACAGAAGGCGTTTAGTTTTATTATATTGTGGGTATCGGTGAAGACACTTATTTCACTGGGATTGGATTTGTCGAGATCTTGTAATTGTAATTTTATATAATCATTGAATTGTTGATTCAATTGTCCTATGCCATGAGGACCAATTTTTTCCTTAATACTAAAGGTACTGTCCAGAAAATGCTAAAAGAAAACGGTGGTTAATTTGGGTGTAAGATTTTATTGAAGGAATTGTTATTACCCTGAAGATACAACCAGTAAATAGAAAATCTAGTTCTTGTAAACAATTCCGTAAACCATTTAATTCCGAGGCAGTGCAATTATTCCAATTATTATTGCTGTGACTTATCGCTTCTATGGTTTTCTTGTAAGAAGGCCAAAAGCGAGCAAAATGGGAACGATATAAAATCTCATCGAAAATTAATATGTTAAGAAATAAACTGGACAGATAGTCACATATATGCTGGAAAATATATGTTATATATTAAAATCAATCTCATCCATCAACATTATTCTATAAATACCACTAATTTTGTGTCAATGCCAGTTGCTGTCTTATTATGAGCCATTACCGCACCACATTGATGCAGTAAGTTATTGCCCAAAAGTATACAACGTTGTAGAAGAAATTGCATTTTACATAAAAATTCCATGGATTCACTCATTTTCAACATAACACGATTATTAATGTTACTCGTTTGATTGTTTTTCTTGGTTGAATTCTCTAGGTTTTCTCCATTGGAGACATCCTGCATTATCAGGAATAACTCTTCATTTTTGAAAAGAAATTTCAATTGCATTTCTCTGGCCTCTTTGCAAATCTCATCAATTTCGGCACATAAATGACCAAAAGTTAATAAAACTTTATTTAGAATCCTCTCCGATTCCAATAACTTGACCAGCATTTGTTCCTCTTCTTGTGCTGCATAATTGATTTGCACTAGAGGTTCCCTCAGTAATGGGATTTCTTTGTTCTCAATTTTGTTTTTGTGTAGAATTTTTGATAATTTCTTATCGTGTCCATCCAAAAAGATGCCATAGTTCCTTAATTGTTCCTCGGCGGATGAGACTTTTGGGGGCAAAAGGAAATAATTAATATATATTTTTTTAATTTTCACTTTAATTTGATATCAAACTTACTAATCGTGCTGTGATCCATTTTTGCACCATGAATTGACTAATACAGTGAATTATATTTTTCAAAATTAATAAGTGAATGTGAAGTGTTGTTGTAATTTGATAAACAATTCAGGAGAAGAATAACAAAACAAGTGGGAGAAAAATTAATTATAATTAATCAGCTGTTTTGTGTAAAGAGGTGTAGTTAATAACAGTGTTGCCATATTGGTTTATGTAGAATTACAGTAGAGTGAGAAAAGTGAATTATTCAGCACTTGAAAATGCAGATATTTAAGTAGTGAGATCAATTGCAAAGCAGTTCTGGATGAATAAACAATTTGTATGTCACTGGAAATTTCTCTGTGTGTTTTTTATGGTGGAAAAATATTACAAAAACAACAGGCAATTTTGGTTTTTGGAATTCGTGTTATAAACGCTAAAAAGTGTTTACGAAAGAAATAAATAAAACAAAATAAATAACAAAGTTGGTCAAACGTGACTATTTAATACCCTACACCACATTGTTGATTATAAGCGTAGGCTAACGAAAATTAATAAACCACCCTCGTATTAAACTATTTTGAATTTATACTTGAGAGTGCATTTTATTAAAATGTTACTAACATTCATGTGGGATTAAAGTATTTTTAAAGGGTTTTTAATATGAAGCTAGAACTAATCCGAATGGACCGACCATAGTAAAATTTCACACGTCAATTTTTGTTATGTTAATTTTACTTTAACCAATTTTTATTGTTATCTTTTGAAGAGGAGTTGTATGGAACCTATAAGCAATAATGGATCATTCCTCGTATAATTTGGCACTTCGTCTAAAAATATTATGAAACTAGTTTGTGCTAAATTTTGCTTCATATTTAGATCTTTTGTGATCTTAAATCCACATTCAAGGAGGAACATTTTTATTAAACCAATTTTTATAGGCATCGGTCTTTGTCCAAAATAATAATGCTTGCCAAATTTGATTAGGACATCGTTAAATCGACTCAGAAAGTGATCCTTATACTGATATACGCATAATACCCAACAATCTCTGGTGATGTAGGGTACACAAATGTAAACAAACTTTGACAGAAACATAATTAGAGAGAGAAGGAGCGAAGCTTTTACTCCCACCGTGGACTAAATGTTTTACGTCGAGGACTGGCGGAGAACCACAATAATTCGAATTTTAAATATAATTTGGAATACACCAATATATTAGCATCGCCATTTTGAATTAAAAAATTGTTGTTGTAACAGCTTTTTTCGTTGCTCGGATGATAACCCTTGACCGATGTATTTCCGGTCATTCGGGTGTGAAAAGCCGGCTGTCGTAGGAATGCTTTTTTATTTTTGTGAAACATGTGATTTATTATGCTCAATGTCAAAGAAATGATGATAATGTTATTCAAATTTAAATGAGTGACCAGAAAAAAATGGAGAACTTGTTCGTTGGTAGAAAATTTAGTTCAGGTGGAAGGAATGGTCCAAGGAAAAGGGAGCATTTTTAAGGGAGCTTTTAACACATTCGGTTGGAAAGTAGCCCAGTTAGCTCAGTGTTCGGACTATTAAGTTCCCTACAGGAATACGGAGCATTGAAATGTTCTTGCTACATAAAGTATGTTTTGACAGATTCCTGGTGAAAAATTATGTTGTATTTTGCTGATGTTCGAGGGAATGTATAGAAACCAAAAGCAGTCAATATTTTGCTTCTTAACTTCTTAGGGTACATCTATTAGCGGTGAAGTGTTTGAATGAATTAGCATGTTGCACTGTATTCCTAGAAAGTTTTATTGTCCTTTAAGGGTATATTGTCAAAAAAAGATGTATGGTAATGCCTAATTTTGAACAGATGAGATTTGGCTGTTCCCCAATCCTGATGCAGCTATATTCGCTTATTTCTTATTTATTTTTGCTCTTAATCTTAAATTCTTTGAATTTCATCGTCACTTAAGAAAGATGGATCTTACACAAAGAATTTTTTGTTATTGTTATTTGTTATTGTCAAACTTTCCCAGAAAGTTCTTGATATGACAAGCAGTATGCAGTTGCGGTAAAAGAAACCAATCATTTGTTACAACGGGCTCTATAAATACCGAAATTGAAAACGTAGATATGAATTTATTGAAAAATAGAGAGAAATCTGTCATTATTTCGATAACGGAGAATTTTTCAAGGAGGGGTTAGCAGAACTTCAATATACGATATGTATTTGTATAGTTTTACATTCAAAAATTCAGTCAGGCGAATGCATAATAGCAAGTGACTGATTTGAATTTTGTATGTATGAGTCGTTCGACTCATTGTTCACATACATGAGAGTTATACGAATTTATAGAAACCCAAATCATTCATTCGTATACAAAGCGAAAGAACGTTTTCGTTCGATGTAGAGAAACAGGCTGTTAGTTAAGTAGTTTCGTTTTCAATAACATGTATGTATGTATGTTTAATATTTTTCGGTCTCATTCCTTACATCAAATTTTCTGAATTTCTTTGAATTTATTAAAAATGATGAAATAAAATAAAATCATCCATTTTGTTATATTTTACTTTTTATTAAAAATCTTGTTCTTTATTTTTATGACTACAAAAAATTTCAATTATTATTTTTTTATTAAAAACATAAAACTTGAGCTTTTTATTCTTTCTTAGATTTTTAATATTATTACGATGTTGTTTTAACTATGGAATTTATATTTGCTGCTTAATAATTTAAAAATAAAATTTGAATAATTTAAAAAAATACAAATTAACACAACCTTTTTTTTAAATTTTAAATTACATTTTATTAATTAAAACATTAGAAAAATTCAATTAAAAAACAAGTGAGAATGTTTTATTCGGCTATGCCGAATCTTCTATACCCTTTACCACGCCCTTCAAACATTTGGAGTTAAAATTGTCTTAGTCACTTCGGGAAGATTGTGGAAAGATTTTCGCAGATTTACAAAAACCCAATACATAACTTATTGCCACTTCATCTTCTCGGAATATAGATGTAATGTCTTCCAGAAGATTGTAAACAATTTACAAAAACAAAATACATTACAATCGCCACTTGATCTTCTCCGAGTACGTAAATAAGTGTCTTCAAGAATTTATTTAGAAAATATTACGGGAATTATAAAAACAAAATACTCTTGATCTTTTTAGAGTATATAAAGAATTGTCTTCCAGAAGTTATTTCGGTAGATAGTATGTGATTTACAAAAACAAAATATTATCTTGTTGCCACTTAATCTTCTAGGAGTATATAAGAAAGTTTCTTCCAGTAGTTGTTTAGAAGATAGCAAATGATTTATAAAAACAAAATACATTATTTTTATCATCTGATCTTCAAGAAGTATTTAGAGAAGCGACTTCCAGATATTATTTTAAAGTGGCAATACTGAAACTGTCTAAGTAGTGACTTCTGGAAGTTGGTCTTCTGAGACTCTTACAGAAGACTCTTATAAGTCACTCCCGCAAGTGACTTCTGAGGCACTTCCAAGAGTGGCTAGTTAGAGTCGTCTGGAAGTCACTTAGATGAGGAACAGTTTTTCCCGACTGAAGATGATTTTTATGATATTTTGAAGTAATAAATTTCAACTTCCGGAAGACTCTTCTAAGCAACTTCCGCAACATAAAATGTTTCTTAAATATAACACAGAAATACTTAATGAGTCATTAAATTAGTTATATTTTAAGCTATAACTTTTTTTCTTTGAACCGATTTTGGATTAATTTTTGGACTGATGAAGCTCACATAACTTAATATTATGGAAAAATTTCATTCCAATAAAACGACTTATAAAAACAATTTTAACTAGTTCATCGCTTGAACTTAGAGGATGCATCAGATATTGGTCTATATATTTTTATATACTAAACCGGTTTTGGTGGTTTTCAATAGGAAACTCAGGACTATAGTGAATACTTAGGTCAAATTTCATTGAGCTCTGTCAATTTTTGTGTATGGGAGCGTGACAAAAACAGACAGACGGACATCGATTCAAATTTCAATGTGATGGTGGAGGGTATAATTATATATTGAAAACAGTTTAATGCTTAAGAACTACAAATACAGATACAGTAAAATAATTTTTTTGTTTATAAAATATTTAAAAATAATAGTGACAATGTAAAATGATTACATAAATAGTTACTTAATAGTGAGTTTAATTATTATAGTTTATCTTTTATTAGTGTTGTTTTTAGTATAAATAAGTATTTAATTTGATTTTGGTTTATTAAAACTTATTTAAGTTTTTTCTTTTCTTGAAATACTATTTAAATTATTTTTGTTTTATTTTTTTTTTTTTTGTTTAAGGAATAAATTGTATATTTTGAGTTTTTCTTTTGAGTATTTTAATACTTTTAGGAATTATTATTATTTTTATTTTATTTTTTGCTTAAAAAATTATTAAAACTTTTTTTAAGTTTTATTTTTTATTAATTCCATGTTTTATTTTTTAGTTTACTTTTTATTTTTGTATTTTATATGTTGTTAACTTAAAAATTAAAGTCTAAGTTTATAACCAGTTAGTTGTTGATGGATTAAGAGAGCTTTTCCCTCAAAAAGGTTATCTGGTTAAAAGAGATCAATTGAAAGCTTTATCTTTGGTTTTTATTACTAATTATAATAATAATTATTAAATTTATTGCATTTTATTATTTTTTATTAAATATAATATTTTTATGTATTTAAAGGTTTTAGAATAATGTTTAAATGGTGTTGGGAATACCCCATAATGTTTTATTTAAATTTAAAAGCCTAAAAGTAGGTTTTAGATTTTATTTAGACATTATTTTAAAACACCGGTTTTTAAACTGATGTCAATTTCCTGTTTAGTTTTTGTTTCTTTTCATAAAATATATGAAATTATCAAATATTTTGTCTTTAAATTAAAAACGGTGTTAAAAATAACTTCAATGCTTCAATATTCCTCAAAAGCCTAAAAGTAGGCCTAAGATTTTATTTTAGCGTCATTTAAAACACCGTTTTTTAACTGATTTGAAATTCATGTTTAGTTTTTGTTTATTGTAGGAATTTATTTATAATTTAATCTCTAAATCAAAAATGCTTTAATGCTTGTTATTAAAAAGCCTTAATGTAGGCTTTAGATTTTATTTAAACGTGTTGAAACAGTGATTTTAACTTAATGTTTTTATTTTTATTCAATTATTATCTATATCTATTTATTCAATTATTATCTAAAAAAATAATGTTATTAAACTGATGTTCAATTTATGTTTAATTCTTGTTTTTGTTTATGTTAGGAAATTATTGATAATTTTCTCAGAAATTAAATTTAGTTAAAAATGCCTTCAATATTTCCATGTTATTCAGAAGCCTTAAAGAAGGCTTTTAATATTATTTAAACTTTATTACACGTTTTTAAAAATCATTTTAAACTTATTTTTATTTATTATTTTTTGTTTATTTTCATAAAATTTAGGAAATTATTAAAGAATAATTTTGTCTCTAAAATAATTTGTAAAAAAAAGTTTCAATATTATTCAAATGCCTAAAAGTAGGCCTTCGACTTTATTTAATCATTCTTTTGAAACCCTTTTTTTAGATTAATTTTAAATTCATGTTTAATTTTTCTTTCGTTTTTTAGTCAATTTTTAAACATTTTTTCTCTTCAAAATGATCTCGAAAAACTGTTTAATAGAGACAATAATTTAATTGCAATTGAAAGCCTGAAAGTAGGCTTTTAATTTTTGCGTAAACATTTTTAAACTTTAACCGCTTTAAAATTTATTTTCAAATTCATGTTTAACAATAGTCCGACTATTTAATACCCTACACCACAATGTTGGTTATAAACGGTGGTTATGAAAAATTAACGAACGAGCCTCGTAGTATTTATTTATTTTTTTTTTTTATTATGCTTAAATGTGCAGTACATTATTGGGAAACTAACATTTATGTGAAATTTGCGCGTTTTTAGATGAATTTTTGTGTGTCGGTTAGATGGGAGCTACAAGAAATTTTGGGCCGATCCTCGTATAACTTTGTACATCGATTTTTGCTTATTAATATTTGGACTCTACATAGACATCCAGCCGATCGGACAGACAGACGGACGGACATCGTTAAATTGGCTCAGAAAATGATTCTAATTCGAACGGTATACTTAGAGGTGGGTGTAATTCCATTCTTTCTGTATGTTACAAACATCAGCATAAACGCATAATTCCTCAACTAACTAACTACTAATACAAATGGTTTATTAAGGGACATGAAAACCTTGAATTGTTCAAAATTTTATTTTTTAAGCCCAAAAGTAGACTTTAGTTTTTTATTTCAACAAAACCATTTTTAACATAATTTAAATCAGTTTTAATTTTTCTTTATTTTCATTAAATAAATTAAATTATGAATAATTTTTATACGAAAATAAATTTGAAGAGAGTGTGTTCTTCTCTATAGCGAATTTTCTCGAAATTTGCTTTTGATTTTATTAATAAATTTCTTATATTTTATTTTTTTATGTTAATACGACTTATTAATTAATTAATTTAAATCTTTTTATTAATATTGCTAATAAGTTATTGAAGCGTTTTTTCAAAAATGCATTTTAAATTCATAGTTTTGTTGTTGTTGTTTTTTCTTGGTTTATTTTTTTAAGTTAAAATTGAAAAGAGTTTTTTAATGGAAAAGTTTTTAAACGAGTTAATTTTAAAATTCTTATAACTTTAAAAAAAGTTATAATATTGCTATCATGTGATTAATATTTTAAAGACTTTCAATTTTCATTTCACCATCACGGAAATAAAGTGAAAAGAAAGGAAAAAGACAAATTAACTTTTATAGGAAGTTAGAAATTAAAAATTTTTGTTAGTGATGTGATGCTCATTTTACACTGTGCAAAAAAAATCATACACATGAAACAAAACACTGCAGTGAAAAAAACTTCGGATTTTCCATATCGAATCAGGTTTTATAAAATAAAATTTGAAAATATTAAAAATTCCCATAAATATGGGGAACCTCTGAAATATTTTAAAATTATCTAATTTTTTGAAACGTTACAACCAATAAACTAATCTGGATCAGTTACTGATGGTCAAGTCATTATAAAATTGGATCGTGATGAGATATTAATTTTTCATTATTTATTTAATTTAAAAATGATTTCCAGGTTCAACACACACAGCAACAAAACCGAGACTTAATTTCATTTCAGTACTGTGATGAAAATCAAGGGAAAAGCATTTATAACATTAAAATAATCCAATGAGATGAATGGTCGTGTTTTTTGGAACAATGATGAGTGTGACTAGATTAGTGGAAATAATATTATTTACCAATCTTACTGTGATCCAGTAAAGTAATGAAGCTAAACAAGCTGTATACCCACTATGATACCTGATTTTAAGTTAGCTTTATATAGTACTTTAAATCTCATAAACTGTTGTTAATTTTAACTGTGAGAATCCAGTATGTAGTTGCCTCCTACACACTGGGCTCTCCTATTCCTTTGCCAAGGCCGGGCATTCACATAGGATATGAAAAACATTCCGCTTTCTCAAATAAATACAGTTGCAACAATGTTAGTTAAAAGATAATTCAGGTCTACTTGCATGCCCTTCTAACACACCCTTGATTACTGATAACAAACTAGCTATATTCCTGCGACTATGATTAAGGAGTTGCTTCGTACGTCCCTGGTTGAAAACAGGCAAAATCTTCTTAGCGTCTCATCATGAACTTATTTTCGGCCTGTTCGAGAAAGTATTTTAAAATATTGTTTCTTATATGACGGGGCAACAGATTCATCGTTGGATATATTAGATGCAGAACCTTCTCTGGTTAGTTAATCGGCTCGTTCATTACAGAAATGATACCTAAGTGCAGAGATCCAATGTAGTGTAATGTCAAATTTTCTGAAAATCGACCGACCAGTAAGGATTTAGTTAGTGACAAACAAATATTCCCATATTCCTGTCATCCAAAAGCTCACACGCCTTGTAGATGACAAATATTCCTGTATTCATCAGAACGTCCTCTGAAAAGCTTCTACATCTTCCTTTGGAACCTTCAATGTAGATCGTAGTCTTATGGTCTGCAATAAGGATACTTTCATTCCTCTCGATTATGGAGAATATTTGAATTTTGAAGGACTTATCAAAGTTTCTATATGGTTACACCATATAACCTGAGGGCATAATTAAGTTGACTGGCAGTGTGCTCAAAATCTTCATAGTCCAAATATTTCAGATTTCCCAAAATTTACTACTATGAGCTTCACTGCTCAATTTGTAACTCCTGGTATTTAAGAACCCTGATATATAAACATTAATTAAAAACAATATTACGGGTTTTTCACTTGAACTATTCGCGATCAGAAAGGTAGTAAACTGGGCTACGACAGGTGATTAGAGTTGATTCTAGATTTTCAATAATCTGGAATGATTTGCATTGTTTTGGGTTCCAGCACATCAAGAAGTTATATGAAAAGGGCAAAAGGAACTAATATTAGTGCTTCGATTGAAGAAGTCGTTACATTATAGAAGCAGTAAACTGTAACCAGAATTACTATGAACACAACCAGATATTTTCCAAACCATTACTATTGCCCTCAATAAACCTAACAAAGTCCATGCCACTTTCATGGGGATGAGGATTTGTGTTGCACATAAAAATAGTAAAATAAGGACAAGAATCATTGGCGTTTGGTACCAGAGTTGCTGTTTTGGGTTAAAGAAATGTGGTCAAGGGTGGTGGAGGGAGTTTTCTAAACCCTCAATCAGTATTAATATTATTCTGTGGGAGATACAGGTGAGAAAAAAGGCTCGAATGTATCAATTTTTTAAAAAATCTCACTCGATGTGAAAAAAAACAGATTTTTCCATGTGTAGAATAGATGTTGCACGGTGTTATTTTGCATTAGATGTTAGATTTAGATAAAATTTTAAAGCCTTTAAATATTATTTTTGGTGTTAATATAATTATTGTATTTGGATTTTATGAATTATTTATTTATTTTTTCTTTTTTAAATAAAATTCGTATTTCGTTGTAATTTCGACTGTGCGTTTAGATTGGAGTTAAAGTTCTTTATCTGTAAATATTATTTCAAGCTTAAATATTTGCATAACCGAAACCACAAACAATATAAATTATTAATTATTCATTTTAATTTATAAATTAATTTCTCAATTCAAAATAACTTTATCTCCTCCTTTACCCCGATATTTTAAACTTACATATTTTGTCCGTTATAAGAAGAAGCATCGCTTATGCGCCTATTTAACGTAGCCTTACGATTTAGAGTGGCAGTTGTATTAAAATTGGTCGGACGTTGTAATGTGCTTGTAGCACTGGTCTGATGAGTTCTGGGATTAGAAGGATAATAATTTAAGGGTGCCATATTGGGATTATCAATGCGAGTTGGTGATGAGACTCTAGGGCGTGGTGAAGCTCTTTGCATGGAATTGAGAATTTCTTGTGGCTCTTGATAGCCGGAATCCATATCATCGTGGTATGAATCCATTAAAGGAGTAGGATCTTCATAGTCATAATCGATAAAGCCATTATTGTCAAAAGACTATAAAAATGAAATAATATAGAAATTAATTGATTAATTTCGGGATCAATTGGGTATACAAGTTTATAAATTCTGAATTATATCTAGTATGGTATTTTGGTGGGAAAATATATTTTATTATAATTCAATATTTGAATTAAATCGCTTTAATAATATCGAATTTTGTGACTTAATTTTGTTCATAATCGAGTCTACAATCTAGTTTATACTCTATAATGCAGCACAAATTATAGACTGAAATAAATCCACTTAATAGTTTAACTTATAATCTAATTTTTAATCGAATATTAACTAGATTATATGTTTATAGTTGAGATTTTTTTCTATCATCTATAATTCAGTTTATAGTCCAGACTATGACTAGATTATAATTCGGTTTATAGTACAGACTATAATCAAGTTTATAGTCCAATCTTTAATAAAGCTAACAGTACAGATTACAATAAAGTTTATAGTCGAGACTGTAATCTGGTAGATATTTCGGACTATAATCTAGTGTATAGTCTAGACTATAATCTAATTTATAGTCGAGACTATAATCTAGTTGTCTGTTTTATGCAGACTATAATCTAGTTTTATTATAATCTGATTAATTTTGTTATAGTACAGACTAATAAGTTTAGTCAATCTATTAAAAATCTATAATAATATTACAAATAATCTTATAGTCGAGGCTACAATCTAGTAGATATTCAGACTATAATCTAGTATGTATCTTACTTAATTTATGTAGAGACTATAATCTAGTTGTGTCAAGACTATACTGACTTACATTCCACTATAATCTAATTTTTAGTTCAGACTAATAATCAGTTATTTCCAAACTATATAGTTTTTTTAGATGAAAACTATATTATAGTTTATACTCCAGACTATTACCAAGTTATAGTCAGACTTTAATCTTGTTTATAGTCGAGAGTATAATCTACTTTATAGTCCACACAATAATCTAGATTCTTTAGTCTTTTATAGACCAGGCTATAATCCATTTATTGTCCACAGCATAACGAAGTTTACTGTTCACATTATTCAATTTATAGTTTAGACTTAAACCTTAGTTATAATTCAGACTATCAGGTTCTCCATTAAGGAGACTCTATTTTGTCCACACTGGAATACGATTCACTCTTGATCAGAAACCGATTAATATTTTGAAAAGAGTATCGAGTTTTATTTTAACCATTCTTAACTTGTATACCCAATATGTAAATGGAAATATAAAATCATATTTTATTTAACATACCTTAATTGGAGTACGTTTCACATAATCACGATATGGTTGATTAGGCGTTTTGGCACGATAGTCCACCACCTCATAATGGCCAGCAGCCACATCTTGAGCGCTTGTAGCCGGATAATCGGATATAAAATGGCGTGTACCGTGTGGTGTTAAAGTAGCCCACAGTAGACGGCTATCACTTGCCAATTGACTCTGCAATGTATCACGACTATTGGCCGCAGTGCAGGGATACAAAATACCACCCGCCATAAAAGGATTTGATTTTGAAGGTTCACCCAATGCTGACATGGTACCCTGTTTAATATTGCTATCGTGATACGATAAATTACAGCTTGAGAATAAAGTGCTACAACATAAAAATAAACAAAAAGAAAAATCCGCAAAATTATTAAAAACACGTAACATCGCATTACAGCGCAAACAACATCTTACTCTCGACATTTTAGCAGTATAACAGCCAGTAGACCACCCAATATTAAAACACCAACACATGATGAAATCAATACAAACAACCAGGTATTTTCCAAACCATTGCTATTGCCTCCAGTAAACTCTACAAACTCCATGCCACTTTCACGGGGATGAGGATTTGGATCGCACATGAGTGTAGCAAAACATGGATGTGAGTCGTTTGTGGTTGGTACCAGAGCTGCTGTTTTGGGTAAAAGAAATGAGGGTAGGGGAGGTGGTGGCATCAATAGTATAGTGTCCGGTGGTGGGGGTCCACTAAAGCCACAATTACCAACACAATTACCCAGCATTGTGGTCTGTAAAACATGTAAAAAATAAAAATAATAATTGAACACGTCATTATGAAAATGTTTAATGTAAAATTATGGTGTTTAAGTGGAAAATATGAAGCGATTAAAATTAAAACAACAATTTTAACAATTTAATTGAGTTAAAACAGCGAAGGAACCAAAATAGTAAAGCAATGGGATTCAAAAAATTAATAAGGTTCACAATTATATTCAAAAGTAATATTTATCTTTGAATATAAATCACAGATAAGAGATCACAAATAACTGGTTTACAAAACTACAAATATTCACTATCAAGAATCTCAATATCATAGAATAGAATATTCAGGCAACAAATACATGGACCTCTGGAACTTTGACAAAGAAGAATTTAGGAATACCCATGTAATAATAATCAGAATAACAATTGATCGAAATTTTCAGCTTCAATATTTACTTCAGAACGAGCAGGTCCATGTGTTTTCACATTTCCCTGAGATTCGGCATTCTGAAATTTGTTCCCAATTTAACCGATTTAAAAATTTCCATATTCGTAAATCTTAACACGAATTTTGTGTATAACAAGTAAAAGCTATAGTCGGTCAAGCCCGACTATTTAGTACCCTTCAGCACATTGTGGGTTATTAATGGTAGCTATCAAAAAATAATGACCGACCCTCGTATAAATATAAATTTTCTAGTTTGTGTTTATTATTTTACTATTATATATGTATGATTTAATAGAACTTCTTTTAGGGGGATAATACGGGAGCTTGATATAATTATGTATCGACCCTCGTATAATTTCGTACATAGATTTTTGCTTATATTTATCTTAATTTGACCAATTCTTATCACAATACTGGCGTATATATGAGATTTAAGCCCTTCAAAGTGTTGTTTTTAAAGGGGACCTATGAAAAATAATGGACCGATCATCGTATAATTTGGCACATCCTATCATATTAGAATATTATTTATTTGGGCCAAACTTTGTTAAAATCGCTTTATAGTCATTAAATAATAAATTCGACCTGCATTTTGTTCACAAGGTTTACATGGGCGGATAGCCAGCCAGATGGACGGAAATCGTTAAATCGACTCAGTAAGTGATTTTGAGTCGAAAGGTGTACTTAAAAGTTGTAGTAACAATATTTTTCCTGTGCGTTACAAACTTAAGCACAAACGCATTATACCTCAACCACCTATCTCTGGGAGTCACTTATGAGATTTATTCGAAAGTAAGGAATTCATAGCAATAAATTGAAGTTCTCAAAAGTGGATGCCCATATCGAAAGTAATGCTTTAATGCTATAAAAATAATCAATCTATACATCGTCGAATAATCATTTTTGAGGAAATGTAACGGTTTTGTAGTGATTTGGTTAGATATAGGATTATACTTTTTAAGCACTAATGGTCCTAAGTCGAAATAGATTTTTTTGCAGCAGTTGACTTCATTTCAGAATTGAATATAATGAACATTAAGTGTGAGATCGAAAAATTCTTAAACACAGAAAGTTATTTCACAGAAACGCTGCTTAAAATAGAGAACGGAAGTCAAGTTTTCTAAAAACAAATATTCTTGCTCCATAATGGATGACGAAACTCATATTATGGCGGATTTTTCTGATTTAAAATTTTATGTTCTGACTCTCTAGAGACTGTTTAAAAAAATTGTAGGACCCGAAAGTAGTCAAAATTCTTATCAATGTGCAGTTGTTACAATGGGCTCTATAAATACCGAAATTTACATCAAGGAGTGTTTACAAAAAGGCTGCTTTGATCATAAGTTTAAATGTGTCCACTTATTTTGTCTGACTTGGCATTCCGTAGTGTATTCAGAAACTGTAACCGAAAACCGATTAACCTTTTTTCGCATTACAGAAAACCGAACGGTCTCGAATTATCTCAATTTACAAATTATTCGATATGCCGTTTTTCACTCGATTAACCGGTTTTTAATGGAAGGCACTTTTAGATTTTTCACTAGAATATTCAGCTTCATTTTTGTGTATTCCGAGTGTTATAAGAGCAAAGTGCTCTTAGTGCTCATTCTTAGATATCATATTCTGAATCGATTTTGCAGTGTCGTCGCTTTTCAACATAATCACTTCAATAAAATTAATTAAATCAGATTCTGCTAAATTTTTTATTCAGCAAAATACAATTTTTAGGTTAAGAGATATAGACCCATTTAGACATGAATTTCAAGAAAGAGTTTCTCTAAAGGGAAAAATGGATTTAAATAAAATCATGGCATCTAGACTCATAGTTTTGAATACGATACTTAGAAACACTAACTGAAAACGTTTATTCCTCACCCATTTAGGGGATTATACAGTGCAAAAATCTTTTAAAAATGGTTATTTTGATATAAAAATAAATACACGTTTTGAGTAAATCATTATTTCAACATCATTCCATATGAAGGCCATTGCAAGTTATATGATTTAATTAGTTAAACTCTAAATTTGTATTAAATAAGTATTTTTATAATAATCAAACAAAAACCATTTAACCGTTTTTTGACATAAAACCGTATTCGAAAACGGTTTTTATAAAAAGCCCAATTTTCGAATATTTCGAAAAACGATTTTCTGAGAATGTTGGTTATGGAAAACAATAGCACGCTGTCAATATGGTTAACAAGCCCTTGCGTGGTACAATAACATAACGTGGCGTTTGTATCAAGAGAAGGAAATCCTAGAAACTGCCCGGAGCTTAGGACAGTGGAAAAATATTGGGTTCATGTGATAAGAGTAGGCCATGAAACAAGGTGTCCAAAAGTGTGGTATATTTTAAATGGAAATGGACTACCGGTTCAAGCAAAGTGACAGCAAGTACTATAAAAACGTTAATGGAAGGGTTTCCGAAAAAGGTTCAAAATGTTTTCGAAAGTAATTTTAACTATAAAAATATTTTTTTGTAAATTGTAAAATAATTTCAGTTAAATATAAAATTAAAACTGTAAGTTTAGTTGTTCCATTTTTATAACCATGTATGTAAAGAATTTTTCCATCTCACTCCTTATATTTCAGAACGGTTTTGTAGCATTTCACTCTGATATATAATTCGTTTATTTATAAAACTTCACCATAATTTTAAAATTACTGGGAATCGGCTATAAAGAATATAACTCAACTTAGACAACAGAACAAAGTCAATATTTACCGGTACCAGTTGACCTATTTATTGGGTGTGGCTTAATCTTAAACACAATATTAACGAACAATTTTTTTATTAAAAAACTTAATTTAAAATTAATCTCAATCCAACAAATAAATTTTTGTGTTTTATAATAAAAAATAAATTTTATATTTTCATTATTTTATTTCATCCGAATCAATTGGAAATATTTATTCTGAAAAACCGCCAAAATTTTGCCAATTTTAATCCTTGCAATTTCCTTAGTTTAACACTTCATTAAGTCACTTATCAAAATTGTTTATTATTCTTTCTCTAAGTGTAAATTTATCTAATTTAAATGGTTTTATTCCATTTTCTTAGATTTTGTGATTGTGTGTATATCACTGTATTTACAGGTAATATTGGGGAGTGAGTAACCTTTTTCTATTATTTTTTTTTGGTATAGTCCTTTTGGAAAAATCAATTTTCACCAAAAAAACATGTTAACGCTTCAATAATTTTGCGATGGAAACACTTTCTTTTAAGAGATATGATTTAAAGCACTTAAATGTTTATAATTTTAATTAATTTTTTTTAACTTACTTTTTAAAAACAATAAAGTTTTTTTTGGTTTAATATAAAATTTATCCTTAAAATGTTAAACAAATTTCTAAAGGAATTTTCTTGACTTTAATATTTGTGGTTACCTCTATGAATTGTGGTTGAAATGGAACTAAAATTGTATAAAGGAAAAAGAAGGATATTGTCCAACACTATGAATATGAAATGCTTACAAAAGAAGAGAGTAATTTGGAGAGCACAAATTAAAGAGTGTAAATAAATATTCGTTATCCTTTTTACCATCTAATTAATATTTATTAATTAAAATGTTATCAATATTTTAATAAATTAATTTATCTTTTAATTAACAAAAAAATTATTATGAATTTAGTTTATTTTTATTATAAATAATAAAAATTTTTAAGAAAATATTAAATTATTAATGAAGTGCGCATGTCCTTTTCTCTCTTTGTCTTCGTTTTTCCTATTTAATTCCTATAAATTTCTTCATACACTGTGACATTCTCACTTTCACATTTTGGGGGGTGGTGAATGGCTAACGGTATCAAATTTCTTAAGTTGGTGTGTGTCTATGAGATTGTGATTGCATGAGTGTTTGTTTTGTTTTTAATTTAACGGTACATATATTTTTGCTTTTTTTTGAATGCACAGTGGTTTCAAAATGTTTAATAATTCTATAACTTTTGAACCATTGGAGAAATGAAATTAGATACAGTTACAGCTGAGGATGATTTGGGAGATATCAAATCCTGAGTTTGGTCTTAGGAAGGTGGTGGCTTTCCATATTTGTCATTGATATGTTTACTTTTTTTATTGTACTCTCTCACTCTCAAAGAAAATTGTTATAAATTTTATACAGTTTTTATGCAATATTTTCGAATTTATATGGATCCATCAAGTCCGAAAAAAGAAAAATAATAAAAATACTTCAGGAACCTTCATGTGAATTTTTTTTTTAACATGGAGGTTCAGAATTTCCAAAGTTACAGAATTATTTCCGAAATAAAAGTGAACTGCGATCCTGAAAACGAAATCTCCCCATCGTTATTTGGATCTAGTAAGAATTTGTGCTTTTCCAAATAAATTGAAAAATACCTCAAGAACCTTGATGTAACATATTTTTTAGAAATGTTATGTAGTTCCAATATAGAGAATTATTTCAAAAACAATCATTTTGAAACCCCAGTGTGAGATTAATATCCAGACAGGAACCATTTTGAAAAATATTAAGAGGTTTCAAAATTTCACCATTTTGAAGTGCCAACCTTCGAACCCTGGACCCATTAATAGTTTGAGCTCTTGGAAATTGTGAAATTTATTTAAAAATATTAAGTGGGTCCAAAGTTACAGAATTATTTCAAAAAAATTTTCGGAACCACTGTATAATGTTAATATCCTTATCATTTGAAAAGAACACGATTTCAGAAGAAAAGTAACATTTTCTTTTTTCCTTTATTTATGTTTTTATCCCTTTATCAAACCCCCCCTGGTGGCCATTGATAACTCGTGCTCTATGTAAACAAATAGAAGAAAGAAATGAAAACAAATAGTGAAACAGCAATAACAACAACGAAAGATGTAATGAGAGTTATAGTTCTTTTTCCAATGTTGTTGGGTTAGATGTGTTTGTCATTGTTGTTGTTATTATTTGCAATGAAAATGGTGGTGGTTGTGCTGCTGCTGCTAATGTTGACATTATTCGGCATATGTGTTTGTTGTTTTATTTTATTTATTTATTTTCGTTACACGAAAGATGTTAGAGTTCATCTGTAACATTTATGCTCTTCGGAAAAATATCAGGCGTTAATTTTTGATATCGTATTGTTTTTATACACACGCATAAACATATTTTCTTTTTTTTCAAATGTTAAAAATAAAGTGCTGCTTTGTTTTGTTAGTGTATGTGTTTTTTGTGTTTATCTTAAATTTAATGTAACTACTTAAGGGTGGGAGGGGGAAATAATTGAAGGGAGTGAGTTAGATTTTAAGGATTTAGATATTTTGTTAAAGTGCATTTAAGAGAAAATTTAGGAAAACGTAAATTATCACTTGTCCAAAAAGAACAACTTCGTAATCCCCAGGCAGACGGGCAGGGTTGTGAGACTTGATTCTCGCAATCATTTTTGTTATTTTAAGCGAAAAATAGTTATTTTTGTGTTTAGAAAGCCTACTTTAAGTTGGATTTTTAGCCAATGTTTAAACCTTTTTACATCATTATTTGGAGTCTTTGAAAACATTAGAACTGGAAGATTAACAATTCTCTAAGAAAAATTAAGTGGAATGAAATTTTATGTGAAAAATGTATTAAGTAATTCAAATTTCTAATTTTTGCCTTTTTTATAATATTTTAAATATTTAGGGTCTAATAAAATTGAAACGAATAACGATATTTGTTCGAAATTTCCATAATGATGTATATGAACTTTTGTATGAATAATAAATTTGAAAAGATTCTCATTTTTCCATTCGGAAATACCCTAAATCCCAATCCGTATACTTCATGTTTGACTTTTTTTCAATAAACACCTTTGGGGTATTAACATATATAGAGCTATATATCAGGGATAACTTAAATTAAGATGCGAGCTCAACGTTTTGAGAACTTAGCAAAAATAAAATTTTTTAAAAATTGACCTGAATTGGATATGATTTGTGGGCGGATGTTTGCCTCAGTTCATCCGAATAAGATTTACACGGATTCTTACAAGAGTATAGAAAATTATACAGTTCAGTACAAAAACTGGTTTTATCAGTGAAAAAAATCCAGAAAATTCGATATTTTCCAGATTAAAACGGATTCATTTAATTGTATGGTTATTGCGTCAATATTTTTAAGAAATTTATAGGCAATCTGATATATAGATTTTAAGGACTCAACTAAATTAAAAATATTAAAAGAAATTAGTAAAAATGGGTTATTTTAACTTGAATTTTTCAAATACTATAATCTATAATCTATATAAGTAACCATACTTTTTATAGATATAAGGTGGCCAAATTGTCTCCGACTATGCCCCTGACCAAATAGAGGTCTGTATGAAAAGAACTTTAAAAAACTTCCGCTCTAAACATGTACAATTTTATTGATATCGCTAATGTTTCGAAAGTTACATTATTATTTCGAAAAAAGCGATTTGTTTATTTTCTCAACCTTTTTTATTTGATAAATAATTTTGTTTTTTTAATAATGAGTTAATTTGCACAGGCTCGGAGTAATATTTTTGTATAAAAAATCAGACTTTTGAACTTGTAAAATATTTAAAGTTGAAATTTCAAGTTCACATAACTCGAAAAATTTATGAAATAAATAACAAAAGAGGCCAAAAGATGTTGAAAAAATTTATAATTTAATGAGAAACAAAAATTTAGCATACGATATTTTAATGAATTTCAAAGTTACCGCTATTTGCAGGCCTATAACTTTGACCATGAAGCATTTATGGAGTCCAAAATTTCAAAGTTATAATAATAAAATCCCTTGCTATCATAACGTTATAATACGAGCAAATCAGGTGATAACATTATTGTATGCCAGTTAAAAAGGTAATCATTCCTTTAAATATTGTATTTCCTTAACTTTTAATAAATTTTTTATCTTACTAACTCCATCTGTTGTAAATATTTTAAATAAAGTTGGATTGAAATTGTTTTGCCTTGACATTAAAATGTGAAAGTAATTGCTTTTAATAATAATTTCTACACGTAGAGAAATGTCATTTCAAAGTATGTTGGTCACAAATACTAATATATTCGTAGCAAACATTTACTGTTATCACCAACATGTTTATTGTTGAATTTATTTTATTTTGAAAACAATTTCGTTGCTGTAATAAAATTATTTTTATTAAATAAACAAATATTGTTGTCGCCATATGTTTGGAAATATGTTTTACTAATCACAATTTTATTGTTATAAAACAGTTCGTTATAAAAAAAACTATAGTTATTAGGAAAAAATATTATTTTCAGTTTACTGTCAACTCAATATAAACAATTATTTCTTTAACAACTTTTTCCAAATTATGTTGACATGGAAAATAATTCATATTTGAATTAAAATTCTTGCATTTATAAACAAAAAATTATACAAATTAAAATAAATAAAATTCTATGACGAGAACATTTCAAATAATGTTTACATATTTTCCGAAGGTAAAATATATTGAAATATTTCATATGAAATATGTTTATTCAATAACAAAATAATGTAAACACACAAATTTTATATTGAACTAACAATACTTTTTATTGGAATAACAATATTTTTAGTGACGATAACAATAGTTTTAGTGGCGATAACAATATTTTTAGTTGGCGATAACAATAACTATTTATTAATGCAAAAATAATTAGTGTAATTAAATAATGTTGCTTCTCGTTTATGGTTACGGCAAACATATTTCATTCTCTGCGTGTAGTTCTTATCAAGCGTTGCCATCTTGTTTGCAAATGGAAAATATTTCATTAATATTCTAAATTAAATTCAAAAGTAAATTTTTGGAAATATAAAAGTGTTTTATTCCTTAAAAAGAAAACAAAAGGAATTAATATATTTTTTAATTTCAATTCAAATTTATTTGAAAAGTCTTGTAATTTCTAAATAATTTTAAAAGTAACAAGATTTTAACTTCCTTTTCCTCTTTCATTTCTAAACAAACTTTATTAAATGACATTTAAAAAGAAATGAAATAAAAACAAACAAAATTTGAAATTATAAAAAAAACAGGACATGCGTGGACCAGCTCATTGACAATTCTTTTTGGTTTCCTTTTTCCTTCACATGTGTTCATATTTTTTGTTTCTTTTTTTCTTTTTTCTGTTTTTGTTTTTGTTTTTTTTACAATGAAAGAAAGTATGACATTTATTTAATCTTCTTAATGCTCTGCCCTTTTTATCATTTAAATTCCTTGTGATGTTTTTTATTTAAGTTTAATCCTTTAGTTATTATTTTTTGTTTTGTTTTTGTTTTTGCGTAGTTTTTCTTTAGTTGAAATGTGTGAATATTTTGTTGTTCTTTTTTCATTCATTATTTTTGTTTCTCTTAAACGAAAAAAAGGAACAAGTAAAAGTGAAATAGTTGATCAATACCAACTATGTAATACCCTACACCAAATTGATGGTTATAAATAACTGCTACGAAAAATTTATAAACGGCCCTCGTTTAATTTGCTCTTCTTATTTATGCTTATGTGTGCTATTGATTATTATGAACTTTATAAAAGGATTTTTTTCTGAAGAATTATATGGGAGTTAAAAAAATGGATCGACTCTCGTATAATTTTCCATAGCGGTTTTTGCTTATATTTATCTTAAATTGAATAAATATTTATAAAAACCCACGTATATGTGCGATCTATGAGTTTGAAAATGATATTTGGAAATTTGGTTGTATGGGACCTATGAGAATTAATAGACCAATCCTCGTATAATTTTGCACATCGTTTTAGAATATAATAAGACTTTTTTCTGAATTTGGTTTAAATTGTTTTATATTTAAGAATTTTATAGACTAAAAACCCCATTCCGGGGTGACATTTGTATGGAGCCTTTATGAAATAATCGATCGATCACAACTAATATCATGCCTATTGTCCTTGGGTCAAAAAATATCTTCAAAACTACAATCTGTATTTTGCGAACAAGATTAACATGAACAACCTGCCGGACAGACGGACGGACATGCTTACATCGACTCAGCAAGTGATTCTGAGTCGTACGGTATACTTAAAAGTGGTAGTAGAACTATTTTTTTCTGTCCGTTACAAATATCGCAACAAATGCATAGTACCCCCAATACCTATAATGGTGTAGGGTATAATGAATAATATTTTACAAAGTTGCTAAAGACGTAATAAGTAAGTAAGTATGTGTGGTCGGGTGGGTGTATGGTACTTTGGTTATGTGTGCAATAGTATGTGTGTTTTCACACCATTTGTTCAATATTGATTCTATAAAAGTACACAAAGAAAAAAATAATAAAAATTGTATTTAAAACAAAGAAGAAAAAACACAAAACTGTAAAGAAAACCAACAACAACAATAACAAAATGGTGAATTAATAAGTGTGTACTTTCATGAGAGTGTGTGTTGTTTGTTGTTGTTTTTTATTTATACTTTTGAACACATAAGTTAAATTTTTAATAGAAACTACAGTGGGTGAAAATGAACAACTACTTACAAATGAGCACTGTGAAATTTTTATCGAAATCCTTTTTAAAACCCGGAAGATATCGAAATAATTTTTAACACGTTTTCAATTGGATTGTTTTGGTGTCAATTTTCAGGATAACTGATCACCCACCAGCTGGTCTTGCAGTAATGACCTTCAAAAATAGATCGTCTTAGGTATGTTTTCGCCAAAAGTTCTTTTATATATGAATTTTATACTTCAATTCAAAGTTCAGTTCTATTTCGGTTCTAGTTCAATTCTTGTTCAGTTAGTTCTAGTTAAATTCCGATTCAGTTCTAGTTCAAGTCTAGTTCAGTTTTAGTCCAGTTCTAGTTCTTGAAAATCTCCACTTAAACCATGTTTACATGTGTAGTTTTCAGTGTTTGAGTCAAAATAAATTTCTTTCATTCTTATCCTTTTTTGACATTTTGCAACGGCCTTAATGTCACTCTTATTTAAAATGCCTTTAATTTTAACTTCGAAGTTGATTTTTCGGTTTGATCGGGCTTAACATATGATTTTTGCAGTTGTAGTCATGTTTGTATTTTTCATCAATATAAGCAGAGAAATGAAAGAATGACTTCGTTTTTAACCGTCCAGTTTCATATTTGACATGGAACGTCTTTCGGCTTCAATTGCAATGGGTTACAATTTTCTCGTTTTTGAAATTATGTTAATGCAAGTCCATATTGCGTTTGTCAATGATCTGCGTTTACTTATGATTCCAATTTCTCAATATCAAACGTGACTAAATCTTTCATTATCTTCTGTGTCGAAGTCAACACTTTTAGTCGCCTAAACCATCGCTCGCATGTTGACAGAAAGATTTCACCAATAATCGATAACTTTCATGACGCATTTTCTTTGAACTTAAATAAATTGAGTGTTTACACTTTGATGTCCTTTTTTCCATTAAGCCTTGTGAAATCCACCCAAAATCTATCTTCATATTATATGGTTTGGTGTTGTTGTTTTCGTATTATACCCTTCATCACCACAAGTGGTGAAGAGAGTATATTAACTTTTATATTCCTTGTGTAACGTAAAGAAAGTATCATCTCGAACTCCATAATGTATATATATTCAAGCATCACATCAAAATCTGAGTCGACTTAGCTATGTCTGTTTGTCTTTCAGTCTATCTGTTTGTGGCACGCTCACAACCCACGACAGAACTTATAAAATTTGGTCTGACTATTTGTTGTAGTCCTGAGGAATTTCCTATTTAAAACTATCAAAATCTGTTTAGTATATTTAGAGATATATACCGATATATGAGTCAACTTTTGTAAACATAACGTATTTATTTTATACGCATTTGTGGTGGAGGGTATTGAAGATTCAGCATAGACGAATTTACTTTGTTATTGTAAAGATTTATTTTTATGATGTTTTAAAAGAATCGGGGGCGGGCAATAAGTGATGTGTGAGTGGGTGGTCTTGAAAATTGTATATTGTATATATCAGTATATATATACTTTTTCTTGTTAGCTGATCAAACATATGTTTTTTTGAAAAAAAAAATAATAATCATTTATATGAATTGTAATTGCTTTAATGTCATTAACACATATTTATATGGACACATTATTAACTATTAAAGTTGTCTTTTATATAACACACATATACATACAAACATATAATAATTTATATATATAAACATTAATTTGAAGACTTGACAAATGAGTTTTGATTTAAAAACTTAGAAAAGTAATTATGAAGAGGAAAAACTCTTTTAATTCCTCATAATACACTGGGTAACAAATTTAAGAGAAAATTTCTTATACCTAAACCAGGAGAAGTATATAGAAAACTAAATAATACGCTGATCAAACTGTGTTTGCAGTTTTTCTTATCGGTTCAGATTTTCTTTTAAACGTCAGATTTTGAAAGTATATAAACTTTTCAGAAAATATAAATAATTGAAATATGGATATCAAAAAAGTAATTTATTTGTTCCAAAGACGCTTCTATAATTTGAAACTTGAGCATACCCTACACCCTCCACCGCCGCAAGTAGTGATAAAGGTTGTATTAAAAAATGTAATTAAGATTAAATTCTCGCTGTAGTAGATTTATAGATATTCGATAATCAATATTTGCTTTGTATGGGAGCAACTTCTCCCCTGATACTTTCTTACATTTTGTCCAGTAAAATAGTTCTTTGAGGAAGTCATTGAGACCAAATTTGAAAATTTTTGTTGTCACAGTTCTTTAGAAATTCTATAATCAGATTTGTAAAAAATATATTTCGGAGTTAAACCCTCTGTTCCCAGGAGTCATTTAGAACTTCTGCTCTTCCAGATCAATTAGGAAATTCCTCAATAATGTTCATTTAAAATTTCAATGCTTTCAAAATTACAGAATTATTTCAAAAAAAGTAATTTTGGGAGCTGTGTGGAGCATGCTGGAGGTGACCAACTTAGGAGATCCACACCCATCCCCTAGACTCACTAAAAAGCAATGCTCATCCAAATCAATTAAAAAACATCTCAAGAATGTCCATGTGAAATTTCATTAAAAAATATTAAATAATTTCAAAATTAAGAAATTATTTCCCAAATAGCGATTTTCAGCAGTCTTTATCTGTAAAGTGAAGTGAACTGTTGCCTGGTGTTATCATTAAATAACGTACAAAAATATGATTTTTTTAACTTCATAAGTTCGAAAGTGAAATGAGATAAATGATCTCTATTTAACTCTTAAATGACTTAAGGTTACAATATTCGTATGAATATGAAAAAAAGACATTAATTATTGTTGTTGTTATATCGTTAGAAATTTTATGCTTCATGAATTGTGTAATAACTTGTTAAAATGTTTGAGGTAATTGTGATCCCTTTTATATTACTAACTTTAATACTAAATTAGGGTTTATTTAGCTTCCATTTTCCTCTTTTTGTTATTAAAGGTTTTATATGTTGATTTTCTTTATATGACCAAAACAATAAAATGAAAGTAGAAAAAAAGAAATATGAATAAAATAATTTTATTTTTTATTTTTGTGACTCCTTTTTTATATCCTCCATCACTACAAGTGGTGAAGAGGATAATATTAACTTTATCATTCCGTGTGTAACGCTAAGAAAGAATCGACCATAAATTATATATACATTCTTGCTTCAAATCAAATTCTTACATCCACTAAAATTGACAGAGTTAAATAAAATGAGGCCTGAGTATTTGTTAAAGTCCTTAGAAGTTTCCTATTTAAAAATAGGCGAAATTCATTCAGTATCATAAAAGATATAGACCAATATCTGGGACAACCACTAAGTTCAAGAGAAGATTTTATGGTAAAATTGTGAATAAGAAATTAAAAAATTATAATGAAAATTTGCGAAATATGAAGTTATATATACTTCATTATCAGAATCGGTTCAAAATTGTCAAAATCGGTTCAGAGGATAAAAATGTTATAGCGAAAATAAAACTTATTTTAGGACTCATTAAATGTTACTGAATTATATTTAAGAAAAACTTGTATATATTGTATACGTTTGTGTGTGAATGTGTGTGTGTGTGCATGTATGAAACATAACACGCATTTGTGCTAGAGGGTATTGAAGATTCGGCATAGCCGAATATAGTATTCTTCTTCTTTCCCCTAAAGAAAATATTGTTAACAATTTAATATAAAAATTCAAAACACGTTTATGTGTATATTTTTGGAGGCATAAAAATTAAAATGTATTCATTCCAGAGCAAGAAATAGGAAAACATTTCCATTGAAAAAACATAAATATTTTATATTAAAATAAAAAATCTTTTAATAGAAAAATTTATTTTATGGGAAAAAGGAAGATTAATTTCATTTACACATTCGCTTTTGGAAGATAAATTTATATTAATTTTTTTCCCAAAATAAAATTTATATCAGTGTGAACATTTGATTTTTGCGTAGGTTTTTTTTAACTTCAATTCCAAAAACGTATGAGTAATATTTTATTTATTAATTCAATATCAAGTATACGCTTAGTAACCCCTTTATGCAGTGATATTATGTTTTTCTGTTAATTTGATTGACCTTGAGTTAAAGAATCTGTATGATAAGTATGTATGTGTTGTATACCACGTTAATATTTTACTTAATAGGGACATACATTTTGTTAAAAAAGTGATGCACAATATTTTATATAAAATTAAAGTGGAAATAAATATGTTACTTTCACATGTCTTCAGGTGAGTTTGAATTTTCAGTTTAGAATTTATAAATCTAACGAGGCCCAATGATTTTTTGGAAATAATTTTAATATTTTTTTTATTATAAAATAATTTTATAATAAAATGACTGAATATTTTTTATAAAAAATTCATATGGACTTTTTTGAGGCGATTTCCAATAGATTTGAGAAAGCACAAGTTCCTAGTGGGTTCACACAACGGTTCATAGACCTTCAAAATTGTGTACTTTGGGTATTGACATTTTTTTTATAAATTGTCTAAAAAGAGACGATATTTTTGGAATAAAAAACCTTTACACATGAAGTATATCTCTTTCAGTTTAAGAGATATTAAAGATAAAGTATAATTTTGATACATTTCCGGATTTTTTTGTTACATTTTATTTTCCTATTAACGCACTTATGTTTATCAGTCTCAATAGCATAATTAATTATGGATGTGGATGATTCCTTATTGTGAATTATCTCAAAAAATGGCCAGGCTTTGAATCCCCTTATTTGTTTGAGAAGAATAAAGTAAATTTCCTCCCAAACTTGCTTTATTTTTAATCTGTTAAAGTAATTATGCATTCATTTTGGTCATTATCTAAATAAACTTAAGGGACCATGTATCCCCACAAGTTCTCCATTGGGTCAGTCCAACAGAAATATGCTGTATTCGTTAAACCTTGATTTAGACTACTTTGAAATATGTACCGCAGCTTTATTTTGCTGGAACAAAATATATTTTAGATTTGACAACTGCAGTGAATTCAGTCCAATTCCTAAATAAAATAAAAATATAAATATAAATAAATAATAAATACTTTTTTTCGTAAGAGAAAATTAAATTTTACACTCCTCTGTCCATTTTATATATTTTCGTGAGATTTGAGATGATTTTCTTTATGCTTTTTTTTACTTTTTCAACATTGACTTACATTTTGGCTTCTTCCATTTTATGTTTTCATCTCTTTGTAAAATGTGAGAAACGTGTTTGGAAGTTTTAGTTTATTTTATAACATAAATTTGTGTTTTGTTAATTTTGTTTTTCTTTGGTGGGTTTCCGAACGCAATAATTCTGACCATTCTTGAGGCAAATACGCATTACACTTTCGGAACGTTTAATTTTACAATTTTTTTTCAATTTTCGAGCTCTGTTTTTGGCATCTGTCAGAAAAAATATGTTTCTAAACCATTATTTTTTTGTAATTTTCCGAGCACTGGGCTAAACGGGTTGCTTTCCTATCAAATGTCTTGGGAGCTATTTTGAAAAGCTTTCAATTTTATTTGGCTTAAGAAACAGCATGTAAACCATTCCTTCTACCTCAACCAGGTTTTCTACCTGATCTCACATTTTAGATGTAAAAAAATTTAAATAACTTTTGTGATTTGAAATTTGATTTTAATGCGGCGTATATTTGAAAGCAGCCGTCTTCAGGTTTCAATATGTCATATTCTCTTAGCATATGGGTCAAATTACACCTGTTCCTTGCAGTCTCAAAGATAATATTCTTTTTTTTTAATCTTAAATCATTTCGTTTTTCCATAACGTTTCACCTCAAAAAATAAAATGTCTTAAATAATTAATGTCATTTACATATTGTTTATTAAAATATGTTTTACATAAATACATATCTACATACATACAGACATACATACATACATACATACATACATACATACATACATACATACATACATACATAGGGTAATCGGCCTGGTTATAACTTATTTATATTATTTTAATTAAGTCGGTTTCGGTTTTTTCTGAAAAGCTCACATTTCGAATATTGAAGAAACCGGGTTTTTCTTCTCGAATAGTTGATTATTTCTAGAAGTCTCTTTTCACAAATTTTATTGTTTAAAAAGTTTTTAAAAAAATATTTTCTTTTAAGGTTATCAACACTGTTATAATATACTTAAACACTGGAAATGCATTCATTAATTATTCTACCAAAACTGGTGTGGAAGATACTGGATCTGAATCTAAAGATCCAAACAATGACGATACTGCATATAATGCAATACTTTGTTAACTTTATGTCCTACAAGTACACTGAGTTAAAGATTATTTTCAATACAAGTTGTTCGGCTATGCCGAATCTATAATACTCTTCACCACATGTACATACGAATTAAGTTTTAACAACATTAAGTCAGATACATACACTCAAACTCACTCGTATACACGTTCATTGGGATGTACAAACGTTTGACTATAACTTTTTCCAATTATCCGATTTTCACGATACTTGGAAAAGTAAACTGGTTAACCGGTTATTATAAAATAACAGATAATGAAACCATTTTATTTTAAATTGTAATTTTTTGAAGTAACCAAAAACCGGTTTCTAAAAAATGTCGAAGAGTCGATTACCCTAATACATACACATATAAAAAACAAGTAAGGATGTATGGTCGGTTAACTCGATTATCAAATACCCTACACCACATCGGCGGTTAAAAATGGTGGTTACGAAAAATTAATGCACGACCCTCGTATTATTTTTTATACTTAAGTGTGAAGTACTTTATTGAGACTCTAAAATTTATGTTAATTTTATGCGTTTTAATATAAATTTGTCTGGGAGGTTATATGGCGACAAAAAAATTATGAATCCACCCTCGTATAATTTTGCACAAAGATTTTTGATTACATTTATTTATTTTTTAACGTATATGTGAGATTTTTGCCTTTAAAAGTGATATTTGGAAAGACGTTTGTATGGCACTTACGATAAATAATGAACCGACCCTCGCATATTTTAGCACATCGCTTAAGAATGTTATAAGACTTACTTGTGCCAAATTTCGTTTAAATCGCTTCGTAAATACGACCTTAAAACCTTATTCTGGGAAGAACATTTTTATGGAAGGTACCTGAAATATTGGACCGAACATGATCAATTTCATAAGTCTTCGTCCTTAGGCCAAATTTCATCTTGATATTAAAAAAATTGGGACCTATAGACTGTTCAAACGTTTACATGGGCAACCAGCCAGCCGGACAGACAGACAGATGAACGGAAGGACATCGTTAAATTGCCTCAGAAAGTGATTCTGAGTCGAGCGGTATATTTAAAGGTGAGTGTAACGCCATTTTTCTGCATCTTACAAACACCAACACAAATAATATCCCAACCACCCTCGGTGGTGTAGGGTATAACAATCACACATAACCATCCAAATGACTGTAAACACAAGGAAAAAACCTTTATCATTATTTAATATAACATTTTTTGGATTTATTGAATCTGCCTTAACTTGTCTAAATATTAAATATATAAATCCGTTATCAAACTGTATTGATATAAATAAAACCTGTCAATAAAATATTATAAAAATATATTTACTTGAAAAAAAAAAAAAATAAACAAAAATAAAAACTACAACAACAACTAAAGAAAATTACAGGTAAGACACCTGTAAAAGAAACCTTGAATGATTTTCTGGAAAAAAATATTTTTATATAAAAATAAAATAAACTTTACGCAATCAAGATTTTTGATTAAGATTGATTTCACGTTATAAACTTAACATATAAAATGTATACAAACACATATAAACATACACATACATACATATAAACAAATTAGACAAAGTAATTTGTATAAAGATTCATATATATATATACATACATACATACATACATACATACATACATACATACATATATACATACATACATATATACATACATATATTAACTTAACTTAGTTGAGGTAAAATTGGAAGTAGGATTTGGAAGATAAGGCCTTTTTGAAAGAACTCTAAACAGCCAACGGCGAAATGCCATGATTCGAAAGTTATGCTCGGTATTTGTTGCGATCTCGAAAATGTATTGTATTAAATTTTCGAAATTGGACCAGAAGAATATAATGGACTTCTATTGAAGGTAATTGACTAACAGGCATAGACCAATTAGACTTTAGAGTCAAGATTTAATATCATGATGTTACATCATTAAAATACTCGATTACACGTCGCAAGAATTCACAAAGTTTTGAAGTGAAAAGTGAAATCGAAATAAATCCACGCTGTTACCTAAAACACATTTTATATTTTTCTCTATTTATGCCCTACGCCACCGTAGGTGGTGGGAGTATTGCGCATTTGTGTAGATATTTGTAAGGTGCAGAAAAAAAATATTCCTACCACCACTTTTAAGTATACCGTTCAACACAGAATCGCTTCCTGAGTAGATTTAAGCATAACCATCCGTCCGGCTGGCTGTTCATGTAAAGTACAGGTCGCAATTTTAATAAAATTTGGCAGGTTTTATGATTTGATCTAAGGACGATGTATATTGAATTTAGTTATAATCGGTTCATTATTTTATATAGGCCCCATAAAAATGTCCCCTGAATTTTATCCTATTTTTTTTTTAATTTTAAAACGATTTATACGAGTGTCGATCCATTCTTTCTCACAGGCTCCATATAACCAACCTTCCAAATATCGCTTTAAAACTCATAAATCACATATATAGTGTGAACTGTAAATATATTTAGTCAAATTAAGATAAATTTAAACCAAAACCACTGGGAAAATTATACGAGGGTCGATCTATAATTTTCTAAACTCCCATTTAATTTTCCAGAAAAAATCCTTTTCCTCTTCCGTTAATAAATTGTTCGTCATGGTTTAATGAACGCTACATACCTCTATTTGACTGGACGGACTTAAACCTGATGGAAGACTTGTGGGGATACATGATCTGTAAATTTTATTCAAATTATGCCTTAAAACTAGAAATAAAAAAAGTTTGGGAGGAAACTGATTCCGATCTTCTAAACAAATTATTGGACGCAATACCATCCAGCCATTATTAATAATGCTATAAATACTGACAAACTTAAGTGCGTTATTGGAAAATACCATTAAAAACGGCAGTTAAACTCTAAAATTAAGTCAAAAAAATCTCACATTAACCCCCTTGGGAGCATATGGCTTTCACAAAGTATTTTCATATGGATACGGTTTGCTGCGGTTGTGTTTTGCATTAAAATATGGAACGTCTCAAAGCCAGGTCACGACTTTTTGAACCTTGAGAATTCTACTCAAGTGAAATTCCGATTATATTTTTTAGATATTTTCTTATTATGGAATCCACGTTCATTAAACCATGACGATATTATAATATTCTACATATAATTCTGAGGCGCTTGATGAAAACCTGTCGATTTTGGTTTCATTTCCATGCCATAATGTTGACTTGACACATTCTTTAAAAATATTCTAAGCTTTGTTTGTCTGGATATTTGTGAGCATCTCCATATTAATGGTAGTCGCCTGTTTTCGCTTCATTGAGCCTGTTTTTCACTTGAGCTTCTGCATCATCATTTGTAGTCATTATATTACCCAGAAAGCTGAAACTATCTACGTATTCAACTGGACCGCTTGCAATATTATATTGTCCGTTCTTGTGTTGTTGACACTCACAGCTTTGGTCTTTCTGATATTTATCTGAAGCTCAACATTAAGCGACAGTTTTTCAAAGTTTTCTAATTTGAAAAAAAAAAAAATAAAATACAAATTAAGTTTTTAGTTAAGAATATTTTAATAAAGTCTTAATTGATTTAATAAAAATATTATTTGCCCACCAAATATATTCCTATTTAACTGTTTTTAATTCTTCAAAAATTTAAAGAAATATGCACCAGTGTATTACAAATAATTCAAAAATTATAGAATTATATTCAAAATTAATATTTGTTATTTTTTATTTACAACAATACTAAAAGAAATTAAAGATTTTAATAGAATTTTTTACTGTTTTAATAACCTGGAATATTTAATACCGATATCAGAGTTATTCACTTCCCATATTATTTTATAAATTTTTTTAAATCGCAGAAATCCTTTGAAATTTTAAAGTTTATTAAAAATGAAATTTGACATAATTTGAAAAAAAAAAATATGAAAATGTAGTTTTTTTTCTCCAACATCTTTTTATCTATTTTTCCCAGTGTAAATATTGCTAAACAGATTTCCCTAAAAGGCATTTTAGTTTATCCCTCTGGATCTTCTATTTCCTGTTGGATTTACTTTGTAAAACCACATTAACACATGAAAGTAATTTACATTTTATTTTGTCTTTACATGTTCTTCTACTTACACTTCTTGATTTCTTCTTATTGCTACTTATGTTGTTGTTGCTGTTGTTTTTGTTTTATTGTATGGGGAAAAAATGAAATCCCTACCAATGAAATGTCACAAAAATAAATTAAAGTAAATATTTAATGGACACCTAAGGGTCTTGTCACAAAATATTATTGTAAATGTCAAATGTTTATAGTGAAATTTGCTGTTTTTGTTTACAACACTGTTTAGTACTTACACACAATCTCACACACACACACATATATACACTCATTTACTCTCTCAATTGCTTGTTGGTTTATTTATTCACTTACAACAGTGATCAACAGTGTATTTTCTTTACTAGAAGTAGAAAACCAACAACAATAATTGTTGCAACAACAACAACAACTTTGTTCGTTAATATAAATACTTATTTTACTCGTACCTTTATTTATAACACACTGCAGATTAATACAGTAAAATGTTGAAAAAGAGGACAACTTAACACACATTTATATACATTTCCAACAGTTTTTAGTGACCAGCTGGATCTTATGATACGGCAGTCTAAAAAGGGATAACACTAATAGATTTCCGTCTAATATTGACAAAGGCTCAACATGTCACAGTGGGGCAGAATAGATTTTGTTCGGCAATAATTCTTTAACTTTTGATCGGCTGAATGGATTTGCATGAAATTCAATGTAGTGAAACTCTATAACTTGTTGAGGTTAGATCTTATAACGGTTCCACGGGTGTAGTTATATGGGTGGAAAGTAGTGTACCTCGATCGTTTTTTGGACGCGTGCCAAATGTTGGTTTATTATTAAATTTTAGTTTTGTAACAAATGGTTACCTTTTTTGTTTACCAGGAAGTTGCGAAAAATCTGTCAAATATACGCTTCGTCATCTATTATGCGGCAAGAATATTTTTGTAGAAAACTTGACTTCAATTTCCATGCTCTGTTGTTTTGCCTTCAAACTTAAGCAGCGTTCCTGTCTGGAACTTTTCGTACCAAATAGTCCGAGCACTGAGCTAACCGGTCTTCTTCCTACCGGATACGTTGGAAGTCCTTTGAAAATGCTTTTTATGTTTGAACTTTAGAAACAACATGTGGATCACCTCTTCTGAAACCTGAACCAGGTTTTCTATCAACGGACAAGTTCTTTCGGTACTGTTTAATAACATTGTACACAGTTTGATGAAGTGGTATCTTCGTAGCCTTTAGGGCCGTTTGCGTGCACTCACAAAGTCTCATTTGCGATACACTTGAAGACGATAAAGTATATCGTGAGACGGACACAATTTCAATGATACACCTTACGGCGATAAAGCGACTGAGAGCATTAGGAAGTATTATGTGACTATTGCCTTAAAACCTGTAAGAATCTTATCAGTTAAGTATATATTTTGAGATCCTGGGAGACAGTTCCTTACAATGTCTTCACTATTTCCCTATGAAACGCAATCTAATATTTTTCCTCTATGACACACCTAATTGCGTTAAAGTGGTTGTATTAGAGTGTTTCACCTGAGGGCCTGTGGATTACTGCCTAAAATTTATAGAAAAAATTTTATTTATATCAAATTAATATGAACAATTCTTGATCAAACACTTTGTAGCATACTTTTAAGGGCTGCTTTTTCAATTAACGTATAAGTAATATTTTATTTATTTCATTTAATATTAAGTATACGCAAAAATTCCTTTTTTCATAATTAATCTGTTGAAATTGTTATTATGACCTTTTTACAATTTCAAAATTTAAATTTTATTGTTAAACATAATTGAAAAACAACAAAAGAACAGGGAGATTAAGGAAGAGAAAAAAGGAAAAAGGAGAAGTTTATAAACAAAACGAAAAAAGTTAATTTTTAATTAAGTCTATAATCTTGGAACTTTGTAAGCAATGAAAGTTTACTTTAAAATTTTAATTAGAGGATTTAAAGCCGTCAACCCTTTGCAGAAGGGGAAAACAAAATGGTTGTGGTGAAAGGGTGTTTTTAAAAAATGAGTTTATTATAAATAAACTAGAAATAATTTTAGAGAAATTAAATTACTACAGGACATTGGAATTCACTTATTTTAGGAGTAATCGATTGTTTTAATTTTAGAAAAATGGGTTATAAAATAAGTAAATGCATTTCTGGTCAAGATTCAAAGTCTTCAAATATCTGGTAAAAAGCATATGACGATTTTCCGATCGAATGTACTGATCGTTTTTCATTGAGTGTTCTCTTCAAATGACTCAATATCCTTTATGATTATCATGTCCAATTTCAAAAGTTCATAATGCAAAATGCCTCTTTGATAACACCAAATATAGATCATTACTTTAGCCTTGTGAATATTTAGGTTTTGGGAGAAAGTATCCCAAAAAACTACTAAATATTTTTGAATGGAATTTAACATGGGAAATCTACAGCGTTTAGGTGACAATAAGTTTACCTCCAAATTTAGTCACCTGGGGTAACGTTTATTTATAACTTGATTGAAAAATATTAATTAGTCCCTACAATTCTCTATAAATACAATTATGTATGTCCGATGTTTCATATAGTTTAAAAATTAAAATTTTAGTCCATTTTCTTACTCTATTTTTTTGTTAGTTTTTGGTCAAGTTGGCTCAATTTATTATATAAAATATAAATAAATTGTCTCGATTCTATATACAATTGTGAAGAAAATTTAAATTTGCAAACTTATGATAGGACTAGGGGGAAGGGAAGTAGTTCCCATAATGATCTCTAAAAAGTTCTTTTAGAATTATTAAAAAATATAGTTCACAGAGAAAAAATGGAATTTGAAGTAAAAACATGTTATCACCTTTAAAAAATATTTATTTTTAATACAGAGTACAGAAACTCGGAGCAAAATCCTTATGCTCGGATGATTTTAATTTTTAATCTTCACTTGCGAAGATTATAAAAATATAACTAAACTTTTTTATTTCTCAATTAAAATTTTCTTATTTGTTTTTCCATTTTTTTCTGTCCAAAAAAAAAAATTATAAAAAAGATTTAACTCGCTCAAAAATGCTAAATGGTTAACGATTCATTATTAAACTCTTTTCTGGATTTTGTATTTTTATTTTACAAAATTTTAAAAAATTTACTAACAAAAAAATAACACTTTTTTAATAAAAAATACACTTATTAAAAGATCAAATCTTTTAGGAGCCAAAGCTGTATCTTGTCTAAATATCTTATTAACTGTAAAATCTATTCCATATAAGTTAAAGTATTTTTATAGATTAACACGAGAACTAAATAAAAGTATTTATTCTTTTAATCATAAATGAAATTTAAGTGATTAAATATCATTTATGATTAATACTAGTAGTGATCAACTTTGGACCTCTATCTCTTGCGCCCAGGAACCATAAAGAACCTGTATCTTTCCAAGTTAATTGAGAAACCCCTTATGAATTTCCATGTGAAATTTTATTAGAATTTATTAAGTACTTTCAAAATTATAGCAAAATATTAAAAAAATCATTTTAAGATCATCGTTTAAGAATTCTACTTCCTTTTATACCCGACTTCTCTCTTACCCTGACAATAAAGATGAGTCTATATTATTGGCGTGATGATAGAGGGTATATTAAGTTTGTAATTCCGTGTAGAAAATCAAGAAGACCTCGTAAAGTATATTTATTCCTGCATGATTTGAATCAGACATGTTTGATTGTCGCCCTGCTAAAAACATCCTCACTGTCACTTTAATAATCTAAATTCCATTAAATTTGGTTACATCGGTTTTTATTATCCGACATCTTAGACAACTTAATATTAAGACAAAATAATTTTAAATTTTCCAAATAAAATTTAACTGTAATTTAAGGCAAAATACATCTCATTACTGTTCCAAAAATTATAATAGAAGAAAAGTTATAGTCAAAAATGTGTCAAATTTCATGACTTCTAATTAGGGTTTCACCAAGGGATTTTCCGGTGAAATTCATTTTTGTAAATCCTGGGAAATATTTATCGGGAATTTAATAAAGAAGGTATATGGCATCCGCGTGTAACTCTAGAAAGAATCAACTAAGAATTCAAAGAAATTGGGTCAGATTCTTTGTTATTGTTATAAGCAATTTCTTATTTTTCTATAACAAACATGCTTAGAACAATAACAAACAATCTGGCCAAATTTCTGTGAATTCTCCAAACGCTATAAACTAACATCTGAGACAGAATTTAATCGTACTAAATTGTCATAGCAAAATTAACCTAAATTAGATATTATGTGTGGGAATATATGTGAGTGAATTTGATCGCAGTTTTAATTTATTGCAGTAAATGATTGTAACCCAAAATCAAGCTCCATTACAAAGACCTTGTTTGGAATAAGCTTTGAGGCATATAAAACTCTTACATATGGAATAGTTCTATTTAAATTCGGCACAATAATTTCTCTTACTGTATCTAATATATTTTATTAATTTATCGTTAAGGTCCCATCCCGGAATGGAGAGTATGCTTCAAAACACTTTTAGACCGATATCTTGTGGAATAATTCCGTTCAAATTTTATCACAATTTTTTTAATTGTCTGAAATATAATAATTTCATATATATCGGGGCTTATTAGACTTAAGCTCATTTATAATTCTCTTTATTTTCCAGAAAAGAATTGTAGGTTTATAAAACTCTGAAATATAAGTATTTCAACAGAATCACATTTGACTGAAGGGTATTTCAGATTCGGCAGAGCCTAATTAAGGGCTAATAATTATTAATACTAAAATTTATTTATTAAAGCATTAGTGTTATAACATAAATGATATTCTAATTCATTCCCGGGAATCCCGGGAAAGAAAAATGTTTTTCTTAAATTCCAGGAAACAAAAAAAAACCGGGAAAAGTGAAACCATACTCCAAATCTAAGCCCATATGAAATTTTACTTAATATATAAAATAGTTTGTTTTATTATTGCGTATGCATGTGTTGTAGGGTGCTATAGATTCGACTTTTCTCATTTTGCCCTGATTAATACTGAACTCAAATCTTTTACACACAATATATTTCCTACATTTCCTATCAAACCTCCTATCTTTATTAAACGCTTTATCTTATCACAACCACATACCTTAACTGTTTAACTTATTAACCTCAATATAAAAAGCGTTTTACCTTAAAATCACACCAACAACAAAAATTCTTAAAATTTTATTTTATACAGAAAAATGAAAAGAAAAAAAAACAAACCACCAAACCGGAAATATTTTTGAGCGAAAATAAAGAAGTATTAAGTTAATTTCCGGTAAAATGGGAATTAAACAATAATAATAGTATTCACTGTATTTAAAAACGACTGTTATTCGTTCTATAAAAATTCAACACAACGAAAACGATACATATATCTGAACATAATAAACACACACACACACATAGATATATAGACATTTATCTATACAGATAGATAAGCATACAAATACGTTTACATGAATATAAATAAACAAATACACACAAATATTATAATATTTTTATACTCAAAAATGTATCGGGACTAAAAATAAAAAATGAAAATATAAAAAAATAAAAAAAAAAAAAATATGGAAAAAATGCCGAATGAGTAGGCTCTACGTGTATTGGTATTTGTGTTAGTGGAAGTAAAATAAACAGGGATGTGAATTATATGTAAAACGAGTGAAGAGTTTTTAAGTTAAATTATTATTTTAGTGAGAAATGGAAAAGTTTTGATATTTTTTTACAAATTTAGAAACTTTTGAAATAAATTATTATTTGCCAATCAACTGGAAAAATGTTATAGAGGAAAAATGAACCTTAAAATACATCAGAACCCCGATTTGCGTCATTTCGAAAAAAAATCACTTTGCGCCGTTGTAATTAATTAAGAAAAATACTGCATCCAGTAGTAACTACATTTCACCAATTAATTTAATTTTAGTGCATTTACATAGAAAAAGAGTTGATTCGATTGCGTCGCGTTTCTACGGTCCCCTTTAACGACGCAAATTGGGGCTCTAGTGTAGTTGTATTCGCAGGACCATGACAAAATAAATTTCAACTTATTCAGTCTTTTACTAACAAAGGGAGAATAATTGTTCAAATTTACATTATAATTTAAACATTTGTGAATAAAAAGCTCTTTTTTTAAATTATCTTTTTGTACCCTACACCGCAGCATGTAGTATCCATATCGATAGTTTTTGACAATAATTTTGTATCATTTGTAGTATTGGAAATTTATTTTTATAAAATGGAAAGAGGTGTTTTTAAGTCGATTTAGAGGACCAAAAACCCATTATATAGTAAGAGCCGTAGATTGTGACACTCCGAAGTTACCCACAGTCAGTATGTTGATTTCTTAAAAAATTGTGAAAAATTATTACTTGTAAATCTCTTAAAGCTATACTACCTTGTCAATCTATTTAAAAATGCGCTTTCATGTTTAGGTCATAAGGCCCCTACCTAGTCAGGGGCGTAGTCATTGATTCTTCAAAAATTATCTATCTTAAATAAGTTAATTTCAAAAAAATCCCCAAAAATGAATTTATGAATTGATTTTGTATCTATAAAAATACGCTTATATTTGTAAATAATCTCTTAAAGTTTCAGAGTTATACAAATCGAAATAAATATAAAGCCTTTGTTTTCTTTTAGCTGTTTAAGATAACGGGCAAAGACCTGAGTGGGGTAATTAAAAAAATAAACTTGTTGTGTGAAGTTGTTACATTGGATTTAAGTTCGCCATACTGACCAGTTCATCAAAGTGATGATGTATTCGTAAATCCATGATTTAGACAACTTTGAAACATGTACATTTGCCAACTGCAAAAAAAACTGTCCAAACCAGAACACCAGAATTCGTGCATTATTATGAGTGTGGATCAATTTTTCTCATAGTCAGAGAAAATTACACTTTTCCACTTCTCTGCCCATTCCGGCGAATTTTAGATGATTGTTTATGGTGTTTTTGAGCATTCGCTTACACTTTGGCTTCTTCCATTTAACAATTTTATCTCTTCGGAATTTTTCTGTTATAAATTTTTCGAATATTTTCGAAAATTCCGCAGTAAATATGAATTATTATCATAAAAACATACTTTTCTTTATTAAAAAACAGAAATTTATATTTTTTGGCAAATTTTTTAAAGGCAGATTTTCACATCTGCGTTTATAGAAATATTCCATACAAAATAGTATCAAGAACATAAGATCGCTTGAAAAAGACAAATAAAAAATCTTGTTTACTTTAAAAAAGTACCGTTAAGTTGCTTCTCATAAAATAAAAAAACTAAATGCGTTTCTAGGAATATGCACCAGTGTACTGCCAGATAGGCCGTGTGAAATGTCATTCATTAATAAAGTTTCAGAACTTTATTTTTCATACTCTAGATGACCAATTTTATGGCTCTGCTTCTCATTACCAAGACAATGCTATATATTGTCCAGGTATATTAAAATTTACATCAAGATTGTCCATTTGAAATTTCATTCAAATTCATTTAGTAGTTCCAAAATTACAGAATTATTTTCTTTGTGACCTTTCTCGGAACTTAAAGGAGATAATAAATTTAATTGAATAATTTTCTATATTTAAAATTTTCTTGATTTCAAGCTTAATTGCGAACTTAATAACTGATATTTCTAATCACTGTTTTCTTTTTCTACGTACTCATTATAAAAAAGATCATCCGCTTATACATCCCTGATGTTTTTTTATAAATGTATTTGAAAGAAAAATTCCAAATACATGTGTTTTACGAACATGCTTTCGTATGACTAAATTGTTTTTATTTTTTTGTTTTCTTCTTGTTCTTTCTTCTCGTCATTTTTTGTTTTTATTTTTATTTTTACTTCGACTTCGTTTTATTAGCACACAACACAACATACTACATGTTGAGCAACTTCGGGTCTGGGTTAGTAGGTGAACGAATATCAAATATAAACGTCATATTTGGTTTTACATTTTATTTTTATTGCTTAATTTTTTCTGTTTTTGTTGTTATTAAAGTTCTTCTTCATGCTATCTTTATATGTTTATGTATGTACGTATGTGTGTGTGTGTATGACTCCTCTTACTGTATTTTATCACTAAATATTGTTGTTGTTCTTGTTATTATTGCTGTTGTGTTGAAATGCTCTTGCACTTCTCTCTATAATATATTTTTGTTAATAATAGACGAAGTTAAACGTATAAGTAGTTGTTGTCATTATATAGAGTCACTAGTAGATGTTGATTGTTGAATATACGTAAGTGTGCACACACACACATACATATATACACATGTATAAAATATATCCCTATTTCCGTTAAAATTATATTCCATTCAAAGTTACACATTTACAATTCGTTGGTAGTTTACGATTAAATGATTGTGGAGGTTTATATGTATGTATGAGAGAGTTTGTATGTGTGAATGTGTGTTTTTGTAGGAATATAATATATATATAAAGAACAAACAGTCACCCGCACATTTAGTAAAAACCCGATATGTATAAGTGAATGAGTGAGTGTATATGTGTAAGTGTGTGGTATATATTATTGCCCAGATACACTCACTACTAACTACGTAAGTTTCACTACAGTCATGTCACTTCGAAATAATGATCGATTTACATGAAATTATTAAATATTCATGAATTCGTATTTTTCTGTTTTTATATAGATTTTATTCATTCCGTGTGAAAGAATCATCTCAGATCCCATAATGTATATATATTCATGCATCAAACCAAAATCTTTGTCAATTAAGCTATGACCATCTCTCTGTACGTCACATCCACAACTACTGACAGAGCTCAATGAAATATGGCATGAGTATTTGTTATAGTCCTGAGAAGTTTCCTTTTTAAAACTAGCAAAATCGGTTCAGTATATTAAAATGTACTGACCAATGTCTGAGGCAACCTCTAAATTCAAGCAAAAAATCTTTTGTAGAATTTTCAATGATTTTCACATATGACATAATTTACATCACATTCATAGTTCATTATGAAACATCCCTCGTATAAGTAAGTTTTTAGGATTTTTTACTTAAGAGTTTAAGACATTAATATGAAACTAATATTTGTGTGAGATTTATTTATTTTAAAACGTTTTTCGGGGTCTCATGAGGGAATTATGGAAAATTGTAGGCCTAACTTTTCACTAAACTTTCACAAAAAGTATTATTTTCACTAAAATTTCACTAAAATCTTATTAAAAATTTCACTAAAATTTTACTAAAAAATTTATTTTCACTAAAAAATTTATTTTCACTATAAAATTTTTTTCACTAAAAAATTTATTTTCACTAAAAAATTTATTTTCACTAAAAATTTTACTAAAAATTTTATTTTCACTAAAATTTCACTAAAATCTTATTAAAAATTTCACTAAAATTTCACAAAAAAATTTATTTTCACTAAAAAATTTATTTTCACTAAAAAATTTATTTTCACTAAAAATTTTACTAAAAATTTTATTTTCACTAAAATTTCACTAAAAATTTTATTTTCACTAAAATTTCACTAAAAATTTTATTTTCACTAAAATTTCACTTAAAATTTTATTTTCACTAAAATTTCACAAAAAATTTTATTTTCACTAAAATTTCACAAAAAATTTTATTTTCACTAAAATTTCACTAAAAATTTTATTTTCACTAAAATTTCACTAAAAATTTTATTTTCACTAAAATTTTACTAAAAATTTTATTTTCACTAAAATTTCACTAAAAATTTTATTTTCACTAAAATTTTACTAAAAATTTTATTTTTACTAAAATTTCACTAAAAATTTTATTTTCATTAAAAATTTGGTTTTTCACCAAAAGTTTGTTTTTTTACTAAAATTTTATTTCTCACTAAAGCTATGATTATTCGTTAAAATTTTGATTAAAAAAAATTTTTTCCTTAAATATTTAATGATTCATTAAAAATTTAATTTTTCACCTAAAATCCTACTTTTTTTAAATTAAATTTTTTACAAATTACTTCGATATCCAGAAATATCGATATACATTTTCGATTTTTCCCGTTATTATATTAAAGATTGTAATATTAGAAATGATGTATAAAACGCCTACGACTCCATTTGTCTGCTTTTAGCACGCTCACATCCGCAATAATTGCCAGAGCTCAGTGAAATTTCACCTGATTATCTAATATTGTTCTGTGAAGTTTCCAATTTAAAAAGAACAAAATCGGTTCAGTATGTCGAACAATATCACGAGTCAACCTCAAAATTCTGGAGAAGAACTTATATAGTAAACTAAAGACTTACAAAAAAAGCGATTTGTTCCGAATTCGTATTAGTTTTAATTCGGTAGCAATAAACACTATTTGTTGTGTCATGTGCCCTTAAGCGTATGATTGATTTATGTTTTGAATGAGTATGAGTATGGTCCCCTAAATATAGGCAACATAAAAATGCGTAGTAATAAAAATTACTCTGTACTTTTTCCAACAGCCACACACTGTAAAATTCTGTTTGGGAAAAACTTTCACACACAATCACATACACAACATACATTTCACATGGTATAGTGAGTCATATAAAAATTCTACCACACTCCATCCATACAATTTCTGCATCGCATACGATATAAAGTTTGTGTTTTTTCCAACAACAATATTTTTTTGTTTTTGCTTTTTTTTTTTTGCTTTTACTTTTTTATTTTTGTTGGTAAACGAAAATACCAACAAAAACAATAATAAACGAAGCAGAGCAAAGCAAATGTCTGCTACTGACGCTTTAGCACTTGATTTCGCCATAAAATACTTTCAGTACTTTCAAGCATTTACGGGCGAGAACACAACACACAAAATTAAAGTTAAAATAGCAAAATTGACAAAAATAAAAAGGGAAAAAATAGAAAAAATAATATAAAAAAGAAAAAGGAGGAATATTTAAACAGGAATTTTATAAAAAGAAACGAAATTTTTTTAAAATTTTAAAAGAAAAGTGAAAAAAAAATAACCAAAAAAGTAACAAACCGAAAACGGGTGTTAAAGAAAAGCGAAAAAGTGTTTGGGAAAACGCGTCAGGAAAAGTATTAAAACGTCTTTAAATTTAAGAAACAAATTATAAGCAATACAAACACAAACATGCATATAATGAAATACAAACAAACAACTAAACTAAATACTTACGCACCCACTTACGAACTTAATCGCACACTCATATTCAACACACATACATTTTTATAGGCAAATTGAAAGTTTAACACACATCCACACCTACGCCTATATTGTACTGCTACTACTACTACTTAGACACAACTTATAACGCGAGTGTTTATAATTAAAATAGAGTTTCTCATTGTAGACACGTAAAATCCTTTTTATATCCTCCTCTTCATACCCTCTCATATTAACTTTGTTATTCCTTGTGTAACGCTAAGAAGGAATCATCTCAGTCGATTAAGTTATATCCATTTGTTGGTCTGTTATTGGCACGTCAACATCCACCATAATTGACTGAGCTCAATGTTTGTCACTTAAAACCAGTAAAATCGGTTTAGTATATTAATAGATATATACCGATATCTGTGGCAGCCTTTTAATTCGAGCAACAAACTTTCATAAATTAGTCAATTATAAATCGACATATTTTAACGAAAATTTTCCATTATATTAAGCTGCATATACATCATAACCATTCCAAAAATTATCAAAATCGGTTCAGTAAAAAATTTATTAAAAAATCATCTCAGATCCCATAATGTATAATTTAGCTATGTCCGTCTGTCTGTTGTTGGCACGCTCTCAACCACAATAATTGACTGAGCTCAATAGAATTTGGCCTGAGTATTTACCATAATCTTTTTTTAAACTAGCAAAATCGATTCAGTAAATAAAAGATATAGATCGATATCTGAGGCAACCTCAAAATTCGATAAATTGGCAATTGCAAATTGACAAATTTGAATAAAATTTTGCCATAATATTAAGTGATATTTACTTCGTTGCCATTTCAAAACTTATCAAAATCGGTTCAGTAGAAAAAAAGTTTTGGTATTATTTTTAACAAATTTTTCTATAAATTGTATACGTTTGTGAGTGTGTATGTACATAACATAACGTATTTACTTCACACGCATTTGAGGTAGAGGGTATTGAAGATTCGGTGTAGCCTCATATACTTGTTTGTAATCCTTAAAGTGAGCACTACCCGATACTCAAAAACTGCTATTTTCATTTCTAATTCAAAATTCTACTTAAAGTTTTAAGTGTGCGTGTGAGTGTGTGTAAGTGTATCTTTGTGTGTGCATGTCTGCTCTTTTGTTCTCCTCTTCTACTTTTAAACAAAAATCTGTGAAATTTATTTTATTTAAGAACATCAAGTGATGAGATTTAATTCACAAAAAAATAACAACGAAGCAATTTTGAAATCAAATTAAAGTTTTCAAAATTAAATTTTAAATTTAAATTAAATAAAAATTTCAAAATTAACAAAAGAAAACAACAAAAAAATAAAAATAAATTAAAAAGTGCAAAAACAGAAGAGATAATTATAATTTATATCAACAACAACAAGAACAACAACAATAATAATTATTATTATTTTGAAATTTAAAATTAACCATTAAAACAGTTATTTTCTGTTTGCTGCCATTAAATTTATTAACATTTTCTGTTGGAACTTGATTCTCCAGATATTTGGCTTATTTTAAAGTAACAAGTAAGTAATTGGTGAATATTTTATTACATCCATTAAATAAATTTATAAACAAAGTTTATTACACAAACAAAAAAACAAAAACAAAACACAATCAAACAAAACTGAATAGAACCGAACCAAACCAAACCATTCATGCAGACACCACTAACATATACATATATGCGCTCCAATTTCATGCAAAAAAAAACTTGAAAAAATAACAATAAGGAAAAACTTTTGCATACTTTTAGGTATTTAAGTCAGTAAAATAAAACTTTTTTTCTTTCATGGTTGATATTTACACGCTATTGTACAAGGATTGTAATTTAAGTTGGAATATATATATTTGTATTTGTATTGGATTAATATTATACATAAATCTATAGCGTAATTGCACCGGTATTGTTTAAAACCTAAAGAAACTTTTACCTTAACAACATTTAATTCTTGAAGTAATAAAATTCATGGAAACTTCAATGAATAAGTTCATTTTACATGAAGTTTGTAATAAAGTCTATATGTTTTTGGATAATGTTTTAAGATATGAATCATTCACAGGTTTAGATATTTTTTATGTTTTATATACTCAGTTTTATAGCTATTTTCCTTCATTAAACTTGATCGGTTTCATATAACATATGGACCAAATATCGAATGTTATTCGATATGTTCCATGAAGATAAAGTAATCTCTGCTTGGTATGAAAAATATATGCAACAGGTCTTCAATTGGTTTTAATGGCTCTGACACTGACGCATATTATTACAGACGCATTTTTTTTTCTCTTTTTTGTTTCATCTTTGTAGTTCTCATTAAAAGATAAAGTTGCAATTTTTAATAAGAGACAAATTAACGGTACTTTTTTAATGAAAACAACTTTATCTAAGTGTTTGTTGTTTGTTTTATTCATGCAATCGAATGTTCAGGTGCTATTTCATGTGGAATATTTCTATAAACGCAGATGTGAAAATTGCCTTTAAAAATTCAACCAGAAATAAAATAAAAATTTATGTTTTAATGACAATTTTTCAATTTTACTGAAGAATTTTTTAATTTAATCAATTAATTTCATAACGTTTAAAGATGTCCATAGGAAACTAAATAAAAGGATAGATTTTGACACAATTATTCTTTAAAAAACTTTTTTCTTCGGCTTAACAGTTAAACTCAATATTTTTAAACCCGAAGAACAACATTTTTTTTTCAACAAATCGAGGTTAAGATTTCGATATAATTTACTTCGAGATCGATTTTAATCGGATATGAAATAAGCAAAAATTAACTCTTTAACCAACAATGATGATTTCTAATAAAAATAAATTCTTTTCAAAGTAAAGAATAAAACTAGGCGTTTAATGCGTTATTTTTAATAACCCTTAATAAATCTACGTGTCAAGCACTGTATTGTAAAAAATGTTTACAAAAACAAGACAATGCCGAATGTTTAATACCCTACACCACAAGTGTATTTCGTACAAACTCACACATATACTTACAAAAGTATATTTTTCTAAATACAACATAGAAACACTTAATGAGTCATAAAATTAGCTATATATTTGGCTATAACTTTTTTAATGAAACGATAATTTTTGGAATGATAATAAACTTTATGTTAATTTCATATTTTGCCGAAATCTTATTCTAATTTGTCACTTTCCAATTGACAGTTTTACGAAAATAATTCACTGGAACATAACGGTTGCCTCAGATATTGGTCTATATCTTTTCTTATAATGAACCAATTTTTCTGATTTTAAATAGCAAACTTTCCAAGACTATAACTAACACTCAGACCAAATTTCATTGAGCTCTGTCTGTAGTTGTCGATGTGGGCGTGTCAACAACAGACAGACGGACTAAGCTAAATCGATTTACACACGGAATGAACAAGTTAATATATCCTCTTCACCACTTATAGTGGTGGAGTGATATACATTTCTCGCGTTCAACCAAAATTTGATCAGTTTAACATGAACAGCTAAAAACAGGTCGTCAATAATAAAAATTTATTACAACTCAAATTAAGGTTGTTTTAAAAAAATTAATGTTAAGATTAGCTGATGCTTTACGAAATTATTTTATATATTTTGTGTTGAATTCTTCTATTCTGAGACAAAGAAGTACATTAAAAACATATACTTTCAAAACATGTTATTTTTCATATCGGGTCAGATTTCCTATTAAATCGATTTCAAGCTTCAAACATAATATATACAATAATATGATCACGATTTTATATTAAATTTTAATTTATTAAAAAAATCTGACCCGATACTTATTGTAAACTCTTGTTTCGTTTATATAACGTTGTGCCAAATTTCGTTTAAATCACTTTGTATTTAGGACTTTTATAACCAAAATTCAAATTTCATCGAAACGGACTGTTCACAACTTTAACAGACGGACAGACAGACGGATGGACATTATTAAATCGACTCAGAAAGTGATTCTGAGTTGTACGGTATACTTAAAGGTGGGTGTAACACATTTTTTTCTGTATGTTACAAACATCAGCACAAACGCATAATAATTATTGTACCCCAAACCATCTTCGGTGATGTAGGGTACAATAATTATTATTAATATTTTATTAATTATCATCATTTTATTTTATATTAAACTTAATAATTTTGACACAATTTAGTAATTTAGTTACAATTTGTAAAACTAACTTTTAGCGCAGTTTTTCTTTTCTTAAACAAAATAAAAGAAAGAAAAAAAGGGGATTTTAAGTAATTTATTTTGATATTAAGAATTTCCAAATATTTTGCACGCAATTTGTATAATAATAAGGAAAATTAAATATCCCATATAAAAAATATAATAACAAAAGAAAATATAATAAACTAAAAAAGAAGAAAAGAAACGAAAACATGCCATGATAAAATACATTAAGATTACATTCTGTAAAACAGTGGTACGAAAAGGATTATAATTCTGTAATATTGGAACCAATAAAGATTTCAAAGTAATATTTTACTTGGTTACAGTTAAAGTGTTTAGGAACTCATATGGTGGAGTACAGATTTCCAGCTATTAAGGGGCATAATGGGCGATCTTTCAAAGTTGGCCATCTCGGGTATATTGAATGATTTATTGTTGAAATTTATTAAATGTTGACTGGAGTTAGCCTAGTTTAGGTTGGTTTTCAGTTAAAAGCATAAACTTTTTATAAAATTATTTGGTATCTAATAAAACATTAATACATGAGGATTGATCATTTATAAAGAAAATATTGATGGATTGTTATTTGATGATAAAATTTCTTAAAGAACTTAAAATTTCGAATTTTTGCTTTATTTTGAAAAATAACATTATTATGAAATATTTAATAAAAAAGATACAAATAATGCTATTAACATGAAATTTCAGTGAAATATGTATAAACCTGTTCTCAATAACAGAGAATTAAAAAATTCCCACTTTTACACATCAAAATACCCAAAATCCCAAGTAGTATAAAACGTGCTTAAAAATCTGAATTTTTTCATTGAATTGATCTTCCTGTCGTTATAAGTGACGTTTGGAAGGAAATATTTTTGATGCGTTTATCATACATATGTAGTTATATGATTTAAATAATTTTATATTGATTCAAGTTTTAAGATTTGAGAACTTAACAAAAAAAGTAAAAATATATTTTTTTAAATTGTCAAACTTTAAATAGACCTTATGGAGATATCATTGCCCCTGGCTCATTCTGGTTAAGTTTTTATAAATTTCCATTAAGTTTTATTTAAAAAACAATTCAAAATTTTTCAAGTTCGTAACAAAAAATTCATTTAATCAGTGACTAAATTTTATCATCTTTAAAAAATAGGTTTTTTTTTAAGTTAAAAATGTAGATAGAAATATCTTTTAAATAGATGGATATATTTATTTGATTCTTGAAGCAATATAATTTAGTTTTTTATTAATTTTAATTTTTAAATATATTTCTGGGATTATTTTTAACCAGTTAAGTTTTGAAAATAAAAAAGGGGACAAAAAATCGGTTAAAAATAGTTTAATTTTAAATATCTCTTAAACTATAAGGAATAATAATATTTATGTAAAATTATTTTTGTAGATATTTTGATGGTCTTTCTACATACATAAACTCATTTTGTCAAATATTATAATTGAATTTTGAATGATTTTTTAAAAGATTAACATAATTCAAAAGTTTAACGTTGAAAGGCCCCTCACTATCCCCCTGAAAAAGTAGTGGCTTACTATTCTCAAAATCAAATCGTAAACACTTTCACTAAATGCTTTATAATTTTCTTTTTTTATTTAAAACTTAATTTTTTTTAATTTTCATAAAATCTACATATCCGAGATGACCAACTTTGGAAGGCTACTCAATATCTTCCTAATTAGCTTGAGGTATAAAATCTTTAAAATTAATTCAAAAATACCTCAGCTATTTGCTTAATGAATTTTATTTAAATATCTCCAATGGTTCAAGAGTTACAATATTATTTTCAAAATATTCGTTTCAAAACCACTGTAATATAGTGTATTTTGTATTTAAGTGTGCGTTTTTATGTCTGTACATTGTGTCGTATTAGTAATAAATTAATAACATCACATGACTTCTGGGCCATTTCTTAAGATGTTAATTTTCGCATAAAATTTGAATTAAGAACACAAAAAAGCCGGAAAATAAGAATAATTATAAAGAATTATGCTTAAATGGAATTTTAAGCAAAAAATGCAAAAAAGAGGAAAATTATAAAAACTGCTGAGCTTAAATTAACCATATGGAAACATACACATACATATAACAGGAGTTGGATACATTTAAATTATTAAATATATTTTTATTTTAGTTCCTTTTCTTTCCATTCCACACAAAAAATGCAACAAACTACAAAATGAGCGAATATATTTAAAGTTATTCTAAAAAATATATATATATTTTTTTATTAGAGAAACATTTTCAGTTAATTTTCCACTAGCACACACTAACACACACACATGCACATTTTTATTCTGCTTAATATTGCAATTTTTTTGCTATTTTTATACCCTCCACCACCACAAACGTTAAAGAGGATATTTTGACTTTGTCATTCTGTGTGTAAAGCTAAAAAGGAATCATCTTGGGCTCTATAATGTATATATATATTCCTGCATCAAATCAAAATCTGAGTCGATTTAACAATGTCCGTCTGCCTGTCTGTCTCTTGTTGGCAAGCACACATCTACATATCCTCGTATATATAATGTATAAGTCTGTAAGTGTCTGAGTGAGTGTGTGTGCGAAACATAATGTATTTACTTCACATGCCCTTATGGTGGAGGGTAGCATTCTGACACGTTCATGTTTCTCATGTTCTCAGCAGAATAAAAACAGCGAAAACAAGACTGCGTGTTTGAAGAAAATAAACCGGGTGGAGTATCTGAAGCATACATTTTTCATATCAGCTATTTTCCATCAATGAAATTATCATTTCTTTTCTTCTTCTCCTTCTCTCTTCTTCTTCGTCGTTTCGTAGAAAAAGAGAAACTCTTAAATAAAATACAAAAAATTATAATAAAATGCAAATTATGTTGACTTTGCTGTAGAGTTTTCTCGCTGTTTTAGAAAAAAGAACTAAAATAAAGTAACGTTGCAAGAATGACTGAATAAATTAAGTTTAAATATTAAATTTATTTTTTGTTAAATATTTTATGAAAATACGAATAATTTATTAATCACGTTTGCATAAAATATGTGACATGAAATAATTTTGTGTTTTTGTTAAAGAACAAAAATGCAACAAATTTTATTTTAAAAGTGAATTGAATTTTGGAATAAATTTAAAAAGATAATTTTCGGAACTTTTTCACAATTTCGAAGTTACAAATTGTGGGTGTTTGATAGCACCAAGCAACAGTCATTTTTACACATGTCACAGTCGATACAAAGTTGATGAAAAAAGTCATTTTTTTTAATAACTTTTAAACCGTTAAAGATATTTTTGTTAAATTTGATATGATTGTAGTTGAGGTGTTCTCAAGTTGATTTGATGAAGTAAAATGCGACTATTTGGTAGAGGTCATAGTTAGTGACCCTCCAAATTTGACAAAATTTGTTGATTTTTATAAAAATTGCCAAAAATTCTCTTTTTTAGCGCAGCATTCGAAATGTTCATCACTTTTTGAAAATTCAGTTTTGCGATAACACAAAATGTTTTAAAATAATCTTTATGAAAACTATAAATACTGTATACATTATCGTTTATAACTCAAAAACAGTATTACTCCTTTTTAGCATCTGCGAAAAATCTTATTTTTTTTTTTAATGTCAAATTTAAAGATTTATAACTTTAAATTCTATGAAGATATTTAACATCTTTTTTTTTAATTTTTTTGATTAGCTCCTTATACAAAGAAATATATCTAAAAAATCGGAAAATTTTGAACCCGCAATACATAAAAACTTCGTCAAAGTCGGTCAAAAATTAAAATTTAAAATGTTTATGTTTAAATGTCACTTTTTGAAGCTTAATATCTCCTTAACTTTAAACAGTAGGCCCGAATCTTATATATAAAAATCTTCGTATTAAATGGGTTCAGATATAAGGAATCTGGATCGTTGTAAATATTTTCCTGACCCGAGGTGTCCGAATTCGTAACCATGTGAAGCTGCTGCCGTTTGGTTTGCAAAGTCTCAAAACTTAAATCCGACCATAACTATTTCACTAAAATCGGATTAAGAATAACAATTTTTTTCATGGACGTCGTCGTTGACCCTCCAAAGTTGGTCAACTCAAGTATTTTGAATTTTTATAGATGGTCCTTGTAAGCCTCTATGAAAAAGTTGTATGTGCGTTATAGGTTATGATATAGATTATCTCTTACAGTTTCAGAGAAATTAAGTTCGAGATTTGTTTAACTTATTTTTACTCTGTATATTCATCTGAAATTGAAACTGTGAAAAAGTATTTTTTCAAAGTTGGCAACATTTACTCATTGATAATGTATTTTTTATTTTATTAAACTTTTTTGAGGTTTTATAAAAAAAGAAGGGGCACACGTGTTAAGTATATTCAGATGAGCTTGAATGATATTCATATATCGTATAAAAATCTAAATCGCTATATCGCCTGTATATTAATTTAAATTTCTCATTACTTACCTGAGTGCCCTAATCCTCCAAATCAACTCGAAAACCCCTAAATTCAATTATGTTAGAATTTATCATGACATCTCCAATAGTTCAAAAGGTTTAAAATTATTTCCAGAAAAAAATCATGTTGAAACCACTGTGCGTTGGTAAAAAAAATCAATTAATTCATGTTGATAAAATTAATTTCCCAAACGACTTCATTAGTTGATACATTAATTTTAAAAAATAATGTTATTATGGTTCACCCATAACTTCTAATTAAATTGTCCAAAAACATCTGGACAAATTAAAAAGTCTCTGTATTAATTTAATTAAGTTTATCTCTATAAAACTCAAGTCTAGACAGATTTTTAATATAACAAAAGAAAGATTTTTTGCATAAGATAATCATTATTTTGAGGAATAAACATTTTTGTTATCTTTGAAACACTGGAAGCTGAATTTAAGCCATATTGAATGTTACAACCTTAAAATATGACTTTATTTTAATTTTCTTCATTTTAATTTTATATTAATAAAATTTAAATAAAAAATATTAATTTTATACACTCCACCACCACAAGTGGTGAGGAGGGTATATTAACTTTGTCATTCCGTGTGTAACGCTAAAAAGTAATCATCTCATGAATCTTACATCAAACCAAAATCTATGACCGTATACATAGAGCTCAGTGTTATTTGACTTGAGTATTTGTTATAGTGCTGAGAAGTTGTCAAATTAAAACCATCAAACTCGGTTCAGTATGTTCAAAGTTATAGACTGATATCTGAGAGAACCTCTAATAAATAAAATCGTAAAACTGCCAATTATAAATCGACTTACTAAAATGAAATATTGTCATAATGTAATGTTAAATGTACTTATAAAAATCGGTTTAGTAGAAAAAAAGTTATAGCCAAATATATAACTAAAATTATTACTCATTAACTGTTTTTGTGTTATATTTATGAAAAAACTGTGTTGTGTATTTGTAAGTGTGTATATATTAGAGTATGGAAAAACTCGGAAAAAAATCTCTATTTTCAACTGATCTTTATTTTTACTCTTCTTTGCGGAAATTAAAACAAATAGATGATAATTTTTTCTCGTCAAAATTGCGAAACGGTTGAAAAGAAAACAAAAAAGACAACAATTTGATTGTACATATATAAGTACACAAAAATAATTCTTGCCGCAATAAAACTTACTGTTGTTAATGTTGTTTTTTGGATTTTGCTCCTTTTTGATTCTTATCTTTTTTTGTGATTTTTATATTTTTTTTTTGGAATTAAACTCTTGTTCAAAGAGCGATAAAAAATAAAACTCTTCTTAAAAATTAAAATTAACTCTTCTAAAGATCCGATCTTTTGAAGAATAAAAAAAGAGTCAAAAACCGTACTTTGTTATATACGAATAATGCGGCATTTTAATTTGTTTAAATTAAACAAGTAAAAATGCTATTTTCAGGTATATCGAATCTTTAATACTCACACATACACTCACAAACTTATATAAAATATAAACGTTTTTCTTAAATACAACACAAAAACACTTAAGGAGTCATAAAATTAGTTATATTTTTGGAAAAAAATTTTCTACTGATAATTTTTGGAATGTTTATGAAGTATATATAACTTTATATTACGATAAAATCGTAATCGAACTTGTCAATTTATAATTGACAGTTTTACGAAAGTTTTTACTTAAACATAGAGGTTGCCGCAAATATCGGTCTATAACTTTTGATATACTTAACCGATATTCAATAGGAAACTTCTCAGAATTATATCAAATACTCAGGCTTAAATTTCATTTAGCTCTGTCACTTATTGTGCAAGTGAAAGTGCCAACAACAGACAGACTAACAGGTACAGCTAAATCTATTAAAATTTTTATTTATTGCAGGAATATGTATACATCTTGGAGTCTGAGATGATACCTTCTAGCATCACACATAGAATGACAAAGTTAATCACCACTGGTGGTGATGGAGAGTATAAAAAGCATTAAAACATCAAATTATTATTTTTTTCGTTATCATTAAAAATTAAAATTACATCTAAACAAATTCACATCTTAAAAAATGAAATGTTGAACTTTTTTTATGAAACAAAAAAATGTTTTGACAACAACAACACTTGTGTCATATAAACAAAACAGTCTATTTAATAATTCTATACCACAAGGACATTCAATGTCATAAGTCCTTACATTAAAACAGTAATAAGTACCCTTATTAAAAATATTAAAAATTAAAAACAGATGTCAATCTCTACAGCTTTATTTACGAAATTCACTTTAATGTAATTTCAATTATTTTCACAATTTTAGATTCATTTTGTTTGTTATTTTTGACCAACGAACCAGCGTAGATTGTAACTTCATTCATTCATTTATTTATTTCTTTTTTTATCCATAAAAGATACTAAAAATATATTTGAGGAAAAAAATAATCAAAAAATATAATCTTCAAAAAAATATATAAAATTTTCTTAATATTCTGAAGGATTCAAGTTATTTGTTCTTAAACGGCCAATAAAAATAAATAAAAAACCTCTTTTTTGTATAAATGAAATGAGGTTGACAGGATACACAATAAAATACTGACAGCTAACCGAACCATACAAACAACCCTTTTGAATACCCTCCGCCACCATAAGTGGTGAAGAGGGTATATTAACTTTGTCATTCCGTGTGTAACGCTACCATCATCTCAGACCCCAACATGTATATATATTCTCGCATCAAAGCAAAATCTAAGTCGATTTAGTCTGTTGTTGGCACTCTCATTTGCACAATAATTGACAGATCTCAATGAAATTTTAGCCTGAGTATTTGATATAATTCTGAGAAGTTTCCTATTAAAAATCAGCAATATCAGTTAAGTATATCAAAAGTTATAGACCGATATTTGAGGCAACCTCTTAGTTTAAGCAAAGAACTTTCGTAAAAGTGTCAATTATAAATCGACAAATTCGATTACGATTTTGTCGTAATATAAAGTTATATGTACTTCATTATCGTTCCAAAAATGATCAAGATCGGTCTCATTAAAAAGAAACGTTAATATAATTTATACGTTTCCACGAATTTGTGGTGCAGGGAATTGAATATTCGACATAGCCGAATTTATCATTCATACTTGTTATTCAAACAAATGGCCTACGCATACAAACATACATATACAGATGTACGTACAACTTCAAGAGTTGTATGAATTTATAAACAAACATAAACATGCCTACACATACATACAAACAAACAAACATGTACACAATTAAATAATACAAATAAAGTTAAAATATTGTTGCGGGCTATTTTGCGTATCTATTTTGTAAGTAAGTATATTCGGTTAAACCGAATCTTTAGTAACCTTCATTACAAGTGCGTGTGTAGTAAACACGTTATGTTCTCTACATATATACTTTAGCACTCCCATACAAACTCACAAACATATACAGTTAGTCGTAAATATAACATAAGAAAACTTAAAGAGTGGTACAAGATAAAGTCGGTCAAGTCCGACTATATAGGACTCTACACCACATTATTGTTTATAAATAGTACATTCAAAAAATTATGGAATAACCCTCGTATAATTTGGTTTTCTTATTTATGCTTAAGCGTTAAATACACTATTACGATTCTCTCAATGATGGAGCGACTCTCGTAAAAAATTCGAATTTCGATTTCTGCTTATATTTATATTAATTTTCGAAATTAACCGTTTTATGTTTAAGACATATTATAAGACTAGACCTTGGAACAAAATCATGCGCTACAAATATTATTGAGATATTTTAAAAATTCCGACATTCATTTTGTTCTCAAAGTTCACATGAACAATTAGCCTGTCTGATGGACACATATAATTCTTTTTTTTGTTTTTTCTTCTTTCCAATGATGAGTTAAAAAGCTATGCGGTCTAGTAAATGGTTCCCTCCGCAAAAAACCATAAGTTCTTCACAGCACTTTCACCAACATAGTCAACAGCAACAGAAACTGTCACGGTTATTAAGAGTTCTCTTGTAGACAGTGTTGTCCCAATTTCTGTGCTGCATATGGTCCAGGTCACATGATACATGATATTTGTGCAGTTCAATCCCTCTTCTCTCAGTCTTGAGGATCTATGGGTTCATTTAATAGAGGTTGCACTATTTCTTGGCCTGAAAGTAAAGCGAAACATAAACCAAAGTAACTATCAAATCTGTGTTTTGCTGTTTTGCAGCTGCTACAACAGTCCAAAACACTTACCCAAGGAACTGTTTTACTGGACACAACGTAGGACGGATAACACCATGGGGTGGGTTATCGCCCACACAAAGAAAAAAATTCACTTTTGCATCGCCCTAACGAATCTTTTTATCAATACGAAGTTTGCCGGGTTTAAAAAAATAACTCTTGTCTCAATTCATGAATGTTCTTTTGGTGATATTTTTCGAAAAAACATTTTACCCGAGTTGGCTAATTTCAGAGATTCACAGGTTACGCTCCCGAGCAGATTGTGAAATGTACTTCTACAAATCAACTCGAAAACACTTCAAATTTTAAAAGTATAAAATTTCATTAAGATATTTGTAACAATTCAAAAATTATATAATTATTTCCAAAAACAGACGATTTGAACAGCCTTAAAGATACAAACTTTACATAAAACTCAATAACTTTGCAAGTTTCCTTCCAAACAACTACAACAACTCTAATTGATCTTTAGCCATATGTTTTGGATTTTATAACTTAATACTCTTATGTCTAAAAAAATAAAATTCCACTTTAAAAAAATATATTTTTAAGAATTAAAAATCCCTCTGATGATATATAATACACCACATATCTCTCACCATTTTTTCCAGTTCATTTAAGAAGTTTTTCTAGTTTTTCATTTTTTTCGTTTTCTTTTTTATATTAAAAATAAAACCCTCATTCAACATTGATTACCACATTCAATTGTAAATACAACAAAACAATGTGAAAATTTTTTAAAAACTTATTATTAGTATTTTTATACCCTACACCATCACAGGTGGTGAAGAGGGTATATTAACTTTGTTATTCCGTGTGTAACGCCAAGAAGGAATCATCGCAGATACCACTAAATATGCATAGATTATCGCATTGAATATGATTCGATTTAGCCATGATTTCTATTTCAAACCTGCAAAATCGGTTCAGTAGATCTGACCGATATCTGAGGCATCAGCTAAGTTCAACCAAAAATTTTTCTTAAAATTGTCAATTATAAATTGAATAAAATTTTGCTATTTTATTAGGTCATGTGTACCTTATTAGATAGGCAGATAGCGAAGAGTGATGTGCATTATCGCCACATCAAAATGCATATATTTACTCCGTGACCTTGTGATCCATTCTGAGGACAGAGTTGGAATCCTGCAAGGAAGCGAAGAGCGAAAAAGAAGAAAATCAAGTGGGAACTGATTCATTGAACAAGAAATGAAGAAAAGAAAAGGCAGAGAGGAAGAAAAGAGACTTAACTGTATACTGTATTATCATTCCAAAAATAATCCAAATCCGTATAGTAGAAAAAATTTTATAGCCAAAAATATACATAAGTTTATGGCTCATTAAGTGATCCTGTGTTATATTTAAGAAAAACTTTTAAATATTGTATTCATTTGTGAGTGTATATGTGAGTGTGTATGTATGAAAAATAACGTATTTTTTAACATTCATTGTGGTGGAGGGTATTGAAGATTCGGCATAGCTGAATGTAGCATTCTTACTTGTTTATTTTTTATTCCAGGGATTGAAGATTTGCGGGTATAAATTTTGTTATTCTATTACTTTTACTTTTATAAACTGGAAATATTTTTTTGTTTTATTAAAAAAAGTAAATGAAGAGAGAGAAAAGAAAGAAAAATAAAAACTTCATTTCCCAGTGGGATTTAGAAAATGTTAAAAATGAAATACTTGTTAACAGAGAACGTGGAAAAAAAAACAAAAAACAGCTTAAATAAAAGTGAAAAACTCAAATAAAAACATATTTTTATAGAAAATAAACAAAAATGTTTTAATAGAAAGCGCTACACGTTAAGAAAAATAATTTTATATAATTTGGAAAATTAATGGACCAGGATAAAGTGTAAAGAATGAATACAATAGGAAGCGTATGAGTAATATTTATTTAATAAGGAAAACGTGTATCAATCATACTTTACTTAACTTTACTAAAAATTACAATTAAATAATTGTCGGTCAAATCTGATTATATAATACCCTACATCACAGTGAAGCTATGGGGGCTATAGGGAATTACCGTTCATCGGAAATTTTGGTAGGGGTATTCTCTAAAACATACCAAATATTGCCATAAAGCCTTTGTACTTTAAAGTGATTTTTGGAAGAGGGTCTGTATAGGAGCTACGGTCAATTGTATACCGAACTTTTTGAAATTTGACATGTGGATTTGAACTAATATGGGCCCAAAATTCATCAAGATATCTAAAAAATGGAACATAAACAGTGAACAGAAAGTAATTCTAAGTCCAACAGTACAATGGGTGTAATCGCATTTTTTTGCTGCTCAAACATCACAACAAATGCATAAAACTTCAGGCACCTTCAGTAGTGTAAGAAATAAAGACACCACCATATGTGGTTATTAGTATTTTTATACCCTTCACCACCCTACAAAATGCACTAAAAATTCTATTTTAAATTCAAATTTCAATTTTTTCACCAAAAAATTAAATTTTCGTTAAAAATTCAATTTTTCATTAAAAATTTGAATTTTTTGTTAAAAATTTAATTTTTCACCAAAAAATTAAATTTTTCGTTAAAAATTAAATTTTTCACCAAAAAATTAAATTTTTCACTAAAAAATTAAATTTTTCGTTAAAAATTCAATTTTTCACTAAAAAATTAAATTTTTCGTAAAAAATTCAATTTTTCACTAAAAAATTAAATTTTTCGTTAAAAATTCAATTTTTCATTAAAAAATTGAATTTTTCGTTAAAAATTCACTTTACAAAAAAAAAAAATTATAATAATTTTTTCGTTAAAAATTCAATTTTTTCCTAAAAAATTAAATTTTTCGTTAAAAATTAAATTTTTTACTAAAATATTAAATTTTTCGTTAAAAATTCAATTTTTCACAAAAAAAAATGAATTTTTCGTTAAAAATTCAATTTTTCACTAAAAAATTAAATTTTTCGTTAAAAATTCAATTTTTCACTAATAAATTAAATTTTTCGTTAAAAATTCAATTTTTCACTAAAAAATTAAATTTTTCGTTAAAAATTCAATTTTTCACTAAAAAATTAAATTTTTCGTTAAAAATTCAATTTTTCACTAAAAATTTAATTTTCGTTAAATATTTAATTTTTCGTTAAAAATTCAATTTTTCACTAAAAAATTAAATTTTTCGTTAAAAATTCAATTTTTCATTAAAAAAGTTAAATTTTTCACTAAAAAATTCAATTTTTCACTAAAAAGTTCAATTTTTCACTAAAAAATTCAATTTTTCACTAAAAAATTAAATTTTTCATTAAAAAATTCAATTTTTCACTAAAAATTCAATTTTTCACTAAAAAATTCAATTTTTCACTAAAAAATTCAATTTTTCACTAAAAAATTCAATTTTTCACTAAAAAATTCAATTTTTCACTAAAAAATTCAATTTTTCACTAAAAAATGCAATTTTTCACTAAAAAATTCAATTTTTCACTAAAAAATTCAATTTTTCACAAAAAATTCAATTTTTCACTAAAAAATTCAATTTTTCACTAAAAAATTCAATTTTTCACTAAAAAATTCAATTTTTCACTAAAAAATTCAATTTTTCACTAAAAAAATCAATTTTTCACTAAAAAATTCAATTTTTCACTAAAAAATTCAATTTTTCACTAAAAAATTCAATTTTTCACTAAAAAATTCAATTTTTCACTAAAAAATTCAATTTTTCACTAAAAAATTCAATTTTTCACAAAAAATTCAATTTTTCACTAAAAATTCAATTTTTCACAAAAAATTCAATTTTTCACTAAAAATTCAATTTTTCACTAAAAAATCAATTTTTCACTAAAAATTCAATTTTTCACTAAAAATTCGATTTTTCACAAAAAATACAATTTTTCGTTAAAAATTAAATTTTTCGCTAAAAATTATCACTAAAAACTAAATTTTTCTTTTTTCGCTACAAATGTTGATTTTCTCTATAAAATTTATTATTCACTAAAAATTAAACAGTTTTCTTCTGAAAATATATTTTTAAATAAAATGAACGTTTATCCTTAATTCAGAGTCCTAAAATCTATATACAGATATCTCAGAAGTTTATGATAATGTGACTTATTGCTTCCAGACCTTAAATTAAGACACCTTATTCAGGTCACAACAGATTTTTTATACCGTTAAACTCAGAATCACTTAGACATTTTTGCGTTTTCCCTACAGTTACTTAACACATGTTGCAACTAGTTTGTTATTAGGTAAATCATAAAAAGTTATATATCAAAATATCGCTTGATATATCATCTTTAAAGTTAGATTAAAATATCAGAAATTTCGAAAATGTTTACCCTCCGCAGTGCCGATTGAAAAAGAGTCCTTTGTCCAATTGTTAGAAAAACCAAAAACATTAAGTAAAAAAATGCAGATTTATACCACATAACGGCACAAGAAAAACAAAATTTCGTATTACATAGTGCATAACAGTTGGGTTTTCACATCCCTAATATGTCATGACCCCTAGTTTTCAACGCCCGATATCTCGGAAATTGTACCATCAAATTCGTTCGATTTTTTAATTAGGTTTACTAAATATACAACATACCAACTATCATTTCTTTATTCCAACAGCATTGAGAAGTAGTTTAGTACTAGCAAATACTATAATAATTATTAATATTTGCTTATCTTTAGATAGAAGTATGACTCTGAAAAATCCAAGAAAAACGATTAAGTGGTTCAATGACAATAAGTCCCAAACAAAAGCATAAGATGCTTGAAATCCCCATCAATTATTTTGTCCGTCTATTTATCTTTTCACAAGGTTCACCTCCAGACAAAAGTGGAACTCAATCAAATTTGTTCAAATTATTTGGTATTTAACCAGCTGAGGAAGGGAAAAAATAAGTTTTACGCTTTAAAACTAAATATGTTGCTTTATGTCCCCTCTACAACTTGTCAATTATTCCAAAGAAAACCCATTTGTCAAAAAAAAAAAAAACTTTTAAAAAATATTAACTAATCAAAAAAGCTAAGAGCATTAAATCATAAACTTAGATTACTAAACTAAATTTGCTATTAATTTGAAGGTCACTTCAGTGAGAGATAAAAACTTTCATGTAAAATGGAATAATGAAGAATAAAAGAAAACATGATACCTTTTTCTAATCCAAAAAACAACAACAACATAATCCATTAATGATATGTTTCCTTAAGTGAAATAGATTTTAAACTTCATTTACTTTACATCATATTTATGGTGACCTGCTTTTTTTCCAAAGTGTACTAAAGATAAGAGAAAAAAGCAATTTCTGCACTTTGTATATACTTTTTTTCAAATTTCATTTAGCTTGGGGTTACAACATACAAACACATGCAAACACATACAGCCATATATACTTTACTACTTTATTTCTTACAAAATGTATAAACATTCCAACATACAATCGTACTTACTCAACTAAAATGCCAACAAACATATGAACTTTTTGTGCATTAGTAACAACATACAACCTACATGAATAGTGCACAGTGGTCCAGAAATGTGTTCTTTTTATAAAATTGTCTAAAGCACTAATCGTTGTTGAAAAATTTTAAAATTTTGCTGGAAAACACCAAGATTAGGATGAAATTGTCCTTAATACATAAATATAATCCGATTCCCAATTTTTGATTTCAAAATGCCCAAAATACCAATTAGGATGAAACTCGTTTCAAAATTCGAAAATATTATTCACTCTACCATTTAAAAGGTTTGATAGATTTAAAAATTTTATTACATCTGAAGGTATATAATCACGGATACTGTATCTATTATTTACATTCTCATTCTCTTTAATAAATTTCAGATACCGACGTCATATTTGACCTCAATAATTGAATACAATATGAATTTGTTCTTAAATTAACAGCATTAATAGATTCCCACTTTTTGATTTTAAAATGCTCAAAATTCCCATTCGGGGAAAAATTGTTTCAAAAATTAACTTAAAAAAATTAGTCGCTCAGTCTAATATCAACAGAATTGTTCTTAAACAGGACTCTATAAAAATTCCCATTTTTAGATTTCAAAATACCCAAAATTAATTTAACTGATCCATAAGAGTATATGGTTTTGGCACAAAACTTGTTTACTATTTTGTATAGAATTCTCACAATATTTTATAAAAATTTGTGAACCCAAATTGAGTCCACCAATTTTAAAAGACAAAAAAAATCATGTTTGAGAATAATATTTTTTTTTTTGGTTTAGAAATCTCTTAAACTATAAGAGATATCGCACTCCACATGCAAAATATGTCATAAATCAAATCATTAATGAAATTTTGGCGATTTTTGCAATAAAGTCAAAAATGTATTTTTTTTTTTTTCAAAAATTTCAGTAACCGAGGTAACCAAATTTGAGGGCTCACTTCCTGTCTCCTAAACCCTGAAGAGCATGTAATTTTCCGAAATCAATTGAAAAACACCTCAAAAATGTCCATATGAAATTTCATCAAAAAATTTTTGCAAATTCCAAAGTTACAGAGTTATACTCCAAAACGCATTTTCTAACCACTGTGTATTGTGAATACACTAGACTAATTTTGATGGATGTTTAGATATATATACATATACAATGAAAAACACACACACATGTTATACATGCATACATATATGTATATCAATTTAAAACAATTTGACGTCATTAAGTCATTGTATGAAAAATAAAATGAAGCAGAAAAAAAAAGAACAACAAAAATTATAAAAAATGAATGAAGAATAAAAAAATTGAAAGAAAACGAAAGTTAAATAAAAGTTACTAACAAATGTTTTTATTTACAACAATAAAAACAAAATAAATAATACAAAAAACAATACAAAACAATGAAAAATTTATATGACACACGCATTTATTCTATCCTACACAAACACACACACAAATCCACTCTCTCCTACACATACATTTATAATTGAATACAAAAGAAATAATATTTTAAAATTACTTACACATACACATTTCTACAAATACATGCTCACGTATTTCATTGTTCTTCCTGTTTTTCTTTTTGTGTTTCTTTAAGAAAACACGTTTTCATAACAAACACTAACACATTTAGATGTACTAATGATATTTGACATGATTATAAATGATTAAAATATGTTATTTCCGTTACTCTTTTCTTTGGTTTAAATTTATAGCATGATTTTAGGAGCATTTCCCATTAGTACGAAAAATTCGATAACAACAGCAACAAACAATAAAAATGGCAAATGCCGTTTTTTATTTTTATGCGGCGGTTATATTCTATTTCTGATACTTGGCGCTGCTATGTTTTCGGCCATCGAAGCACCCAAAATAGACATGATATCAAAGAGAGTCGAAACATTTCGTAATCAATTTTTGGATAAATATACATGTTTAAATGGTAAGTTAATTTAACATTTATTTATTTATTTCTATATTTATTTTTGTCAATTGGAATTGAAAAGTGATAATGAACATGGAACAAAATGGAAGTGTAGTATGTGGGTATTTAGTTTATATTTAAAACGTAATAAATGAAAATATATAGAAAATAGAAAAGATAAAACTTATTAAATTATCAATTTAGTTTTAAGGTTCTTATAATTAATAATTTGTTATATATTATAGACATTTGTATGGGGCCTATATGAAGTAATGGACCGATCATAACCAATATCAATAGACAATGTCCTTGGGCCAAAATAATAGTATATGCCGAATTAAAATTACGACCTGTGCTTTGCGAACAAGATTTACATGGACAGCTAGATGGACGGATATGTCTAAATCGATTCAGAAAGAGATTCTGAGTCGAACGGTATACATAAAAGTGGTGGCAGGATTATTATCTGCACAAACGCATAATACACCCATCACCTATGATGGTGTAGGGTTTAACAAGTGAAAGGATAATTATCGGTTATGTAATATTTACATAACCGATAATTAATTATTCGTGATAAACTTTTGAACAAAAATCCTTAAATTAACATTTAAAATCTATCACACTTTATGGACACTTTTTAATTCTTTTCAATTCTCTTTAACAAGAGTCCAATATATCTCCACTTTCCTTAGCTCCGGACAGTTGGGAATATCACATTATTGTTCTTGTAACACTCAACGACTACTTTACCATATTGAGAGTATTCTATGTTCTGAAACTTGCATTAGTTTCAGCTTTTTGTATAAAACATTCCGAAATTGAACAAATCGAACGGCTTTCCTACCTTATGTGTTGGGAGCTGTTTTGAAAATGCTTTATATTTTTTGGTTTTAGACACATCATGTGGATCATTCCTTCTACCTGAACCAACGAATAAGTTCATAATATTGGAAACAGATTGACGGTAGATCTTTGAAGGACCACCTGGGCTTATAGAAAAAAAAGATCAATAAAAAGTGTGTTAAGAATTTTTTGATCTCACGTCTAAGTATTTTTGTCACTGTAACAAAATAAGTATAATTTGAGATTTCTTTTACAATAATTGATAAAAAAAGAGAACTCAGTAAATATTGGGATTTTAAGCAAAATAAGTTCAATATGAGATCACTTTTACAAAAATTCAAAAATCGTTTAAAACTTGAAATTAAAAAACTTTTCAATAATTTTCAAATATTGTGATTTTTACGAAAATGAGCATAATTCTGTGAAAATAACTTCAAAACCTTTGACCTCTGTTACATATATGTAGAATTGTATTATTGTCACTGCAAGCATATGTGTGTTAGAGGTTAAATTTTATAAAATTCACCTTTTATCTCCCTTTTTATCCTCAATAAATTTATAATCGCAATAAAAATGATCTCATAATTATATTTATTATTTCCAGAATATAAAATTTAATTATGTTCCCAACTACGCACACATATATTTCAATTTGAATACATATGTATGTATATATACTGCATTCGCATAAACTTTAACCATAAATCCAACACTATTAAAATAACAACAAACACATAGAATCCAGATAATAAATATTGTAATGATTTTGTGAGTGATCGATGAAGTTAAATTGGGGCACGTAATTGTAAATCAGTACCATTTCCTCCCCAAAAACAAAAAAATCAATGATTATGTTCAACAAAGGAACATATTTCGCCAAAACAAAAAAAAATGACAAGTGAATGGAAAAACCTCTTCCTGTAAAAGTGTAAAAGAACAGAAGTTGAACGTGACTTAACCCAAAAAGTTTTTGTTTTATTATTTTAACCCATTAAAGAGATAAAGATTTACTGCAGATGAATGAAATGAAGAAGAGCATACAATTAAGAGTGAAGGTCACTTTACTGTCAAAAACATAAATCAAATGTCAAAAACATAAAAGTTGTATAAGTAGTAGTCAATATACATATGTATGAATGTATGTGTATGAAAGTATATGTATACAATTTACATTCAAGTTGTATTGTTGTTATTGACAAATTTACTTTGTTGGATTTTTACGGAGAATAAATTTTTAAAAAGTTTTCCTCTTTTTTATATGATTAAATTTTAGTTTATTAAAAATTTATGAAAATTGCAAGAAAACAATATTGTTTTAATCAAATAATTTTAGTCATTCTGGAAAAAAAACAACAAAAATCCAAAAGTTTATATAAAAATGAAATTTAAACTTAAAACAATCAATGATTCGGTAAATACTGCGATTTTGACACAATAAAACCGAATTTAAATCCCTAAATTGGCATAAAAATGAACTCAACGTTTACTTATTAAAAATTGTGATTTTGACTTAAATAGGCTTATTTTGAGATCATTAACTAAAAATTTTATTTAAGTCCTTAACACGAAATATATTGTGATTTCGACCAAAATAGCTTAAATTGATTTTACTTTTATAACTTTGAAAAAAATCGATATAAAACTGAAATAGTCCATAATTCAATAAATACCGCGATTTTGATCAAAATAATCTTATTTTTGGAACATTATTAAAAAATCTAAAAATCTTTATAAAAATAAAATTTAAAATTAAAACAATTAATAATTTGGTAAATACTAAGATTTCGATTAAAATGAGCTTAATTTGTGATCATTTTGAAAAAAATGCGAAAATTTGAAGTTGAAATTCTCCATAATTTATTAAAAAGTTTAATTAATGCTAATTTTTCAAAAAATCTTTATTTAACTGATATTTTATGTTAAGAAAGCAAATGGCGCAATTAAAAATAATCCTCAAATTAAACTGGTTTGAACCTTTTTCGGGAATCTTCCCATTGTCGAGTTTGTAGAGCTTTATGTCACTTTGCTCGTACATGTCAATTCCCATTTTAAATCTACCACAGTTTTGGACATCTTTCTTGTTCTTCAATTTTTTTTTACAAGAGCCTCTTAACTGGCCTTAGCTCCGGACCGTTTGGAAGGTACAAATACCACATTATTGTTTTTGTACCATTCAGGGGCTTGTTTTCCTCAATGATAGGGTACCAATTCAGGTCAAATATAAGTGGACACATTATGAAGTCTTTGAATGTAAGCCTTTTTTGTTAAAATTGCTTGATGTAACTATATTTATGTATTTATGGAGCCCGTTATAACAAAAGATTGGCTTCTTTTGCCACATACTGAGCTTACCGGACTAATTTCGTACCGGGTGTGTTAAGAGCCTCTTTGTGCTGATATATTTTTCCAACCATCACAAGTGATGGAGAAATTATATTAACTTTATCATTCCATGTGTAACGCTAAAAAGAAACATCTCTCACCCCATATTCTTGCATGAAATCATAATCTGAGTGTGTATTTGTGATGGAGGTCATTGAAGATTTAACATAGCCGAATATAGCATTCAATTCCAAAATCTGTACATAACAAAAATTACTGGTTAAAACAATCTACACTACGATTTTGATCAAAATAAGCCTATTTTGTGATCACTTTTCGCAATTCCATAAAACGTCATATAAATATAATTTAAAATTTAAATGTTCCATAACTCGGTTATTTGTCATAAACTATATATAACAGTATTTATGTCCCTACGAGGTATATTTGAAATGTTGTCCGTTAGAAACAACTTGAATACAACAATATTTATTCTTTATTTAGTTTATTTTGCAAAAAAAACTGTTAACTATTTCAAAAATGTTTAAAATAAACAATAAAAAATTGTTTAATCACATATTAAGTGTAATTTAACTTTATCTCCTGTTTTCTTGACAGCCACAACATTTTTTAAATAATTTTCATTTTTTTTCAGCTCTTTTTTTAACTATTAAACAAATATCAACAACAAAAAAGCTGAAATAAATATTTTTGCATACCAAAGTTTCATAAATCTGAAAAATGGACTGAAATTAAATCACAAAATCTAAACAGATGTTTGGATTCGTCTTTCTTTATGTTGATTATTAGATTATTCGATATAAATAAACCCTTTGAATAGATTTCTTTTTCAAATTAAATTAAATATTAGTTTAGCGTCTTTTTTGTGATAACGTACAAAAGAAAAGTAATAATGTTATATTCGGTTATGCCGAATCTTTAATACCCTCCACCACAAATGCGTGTGAAGTAAATATGTTATTTTTCGTAATACACACTCACACATACACCAACAGACGTATAACATTATTATTATTCTGGAAAAGCAAACTTCGTTTTGCCAAAATAAAATTTTTTAGAGCGTTTTTGGTCCGAAGCAAATTTAAAATTGCTTTCTATGGAGAGTACCCTACACCTGATCTTATAAATCCTATATTTTTCTAGTGACGGTGCATGATTACAGCTAAATTTTAAATCTTTCTCTGTATGGGAGGTACCCACCTCTGGGTCCCTCCCTGGATCTACCCGCCCAAGGTTTGTCCAGTAAAACATTTCCTTGAAGAAGTTGTTGGTACCTAATATGAGAGCTTTTGTTGTTGTAGTTCTTTAGATACTCGACATACATATATACATACATACATACATACATACATACATACATACATACATACATACATACATACATACATACATAAATACATACATACATAAAAACATACAGACATACAAACATACATACATACATACATACATAAAAACATACATACATACATACATACATACATACATACATACATACATACATACATACATAAAATATACATACAAACATACATATATACATACATACATACATACATACATACATACAGACATACATACATAAAACATACAAACATACATACATACATACATACAAACATACATACATACATACATTCATTCATACATATATACATTCATACATACATATATGCACACACATACATCGGTCTATATCTTATAATATTTTTAACCGATTTTTCTGCTTAAACGATTTTACATTATAGAATCTGAGATGATTTCTTCTAAGCGTTACAAACGAAATGACGAAATTAATATACCCTCTTCACCACTTGTGGTGGTGAAGGGTATAAAACGAGAAAAGCATTTAAATAATGCAAAGACTAAATGTCTACACGTGATAGTCAGATCTACAACATAGAAATGACTGATCTTTTTGTTAAACAAATTGGAGAATTTTGTTTGGAATCTTATCTTTTTAGTAAGAAAACTTAAAAAAAGAAGAATCAAGAAAACAAAAATAATAAAAATGCTGACAACACAAATTTATTTATACAAATAAAGACAAATAATGCATAATATGTTTAGGGGTATCACAGTCTTCTTGGAAATTTAAAATGTCCAGGCCAATCATTTATTATAACGAGTTTAATTTATATCGAAATTAACATCAAGAAATGTTTACTAGAAAATTCTGTTTCCATTTATAAGACTCAATGTCATCTAATTTTTGGCCTGCCTTGTCATTCTGCCACAAGCCCTTGAATGCACAAGAAAGGCAACTTTTTCAAACTGCCAGATTTCTATACAAATAAAGAACAAAATAAATCTTCCAATGACATCCAAACAGGTTGCTCACATTTACGTAGAACAAAAAAAACTTAATACGGAAAAAAAATCGTTTAAAATTCGTTTGAAAATACGTGAGATGAACAGAGTTGTGGAAAAGCGGTAATTTTCTCGGACGAAAAAAAAAAATAATAATTTAAACGGTCTTGAATCACACTACTGCTATTGCCACGATTTGATATCAAACGGTGTTCGGATGTCAAAACGTATTTTCGGCAGTGGTAGTATGGTTTAGTCGGTATTTTAATGAATACAACTTATTTCTGTTGGTCCATAACTCTATGAATATTGTCAATTTAAGCGTAATAAGCATACTCTCGATAAATACTGATATTTGTGATCACAATTTGCTTTATTGGTAAACACTGAGATTTTTATAAAAATAAGCTGAATTCGAGATCACTTCTATAAAAATCCAAATTATATTATCGGTAAATAATGTCATTTTGACATTAAAAAACAAGTTAGCATGTATAGTAGGTGAATATATATATGACCCTATACCACATCGTTGGTTTAAAATGGTAATTATAAGAAATTAATGAACGACCCTCGTATAATTTGATTTTCTGATTTATTCTAAAGTATGCAGTTCATGAGATACTAAGATTTATGTTAAATTTATGCGTTTTAAAATGGGGGCTACAATAAATTATAAACCGACACTCGTATAAATTTAAACACTGATTTTTTTTCTTAATTTGACAAATTATTTTTACAATAACAACGTATGTGTGAGATTTTTTGGGGTTTGTATTCGACCTATGAGAAATAATGGACCGACCTTCGCATATTTTGCCACATCATTTTCGAATATTATAAGACTAACTTGTACCAAATTTAAAACGCTTTTTATTTAGGACTTTTATGACCTTAAAACCCTATTCCGTGAAGAGTTTTTGTATGGGAGGTACCTGAAATATTGGATCGAATATGGACAATTTCAATAGGACTTTTATGACCTTGAAACCCTATTCCGGGAATTGCATTTGTATGGGGGTACCTGATATATCGGACCGAATATGGCCATAGGCTTCCTCCAAAAATTGTGACATGGACAGCCAGCCAGCCTGACGGACAGTTAAATCAATTCAGAAATTAACTCTGAGTCAAATGGTACACTTAAAGGTTGGTGTCACGCCATTTTTTCTGCATGTTACAAACATCAGCACAAACGCATAATACCTCAAACACCTACGGTGGTGTAGGGTATATAAAGCTTAACTTAAGATCACTATTATTACTATAAAAAATGGCATAATATGTGAACCTCCCTTCATAATTTATTGTATTCGTCTCATATTAACTACAATTCTTCTACACAAATAAACAATTCTTAATTATTTCTTAAGCGATAAAGAATAATTTTCATATCAAAACAATCACCACTCTTAAGTATTCAGAGAATACGTAAACAGAGAGACATCGCAACGATTTAAATACAGCTGAAGAATACACAAAATTCGAGATATAAAAAAATCTCATATGAATTCATAACAAAAAAAAATAATAAAAATTTCAGTGCAATTGCGAACACAGAAACGGTAACTAAAATATAATATAACGGACTAAATCCAAAGAATTACAAAAAAATACATAATAAATGGCAAAACGTGATAAAAACTATAATTATTAAATAACAAAGTTTAACTAATTAAACAAATAATTAAATCCAAGAAAAAAGTTAAAATAACATTAATTAAAATTAAATTGAAAAAAAATGCATTTAAAAGGTTACGAAGATTTGGATAAATTCCATCATAATCAAACTCAAATCCCCGCCAATAACAACAAAACTAATATTAATCCAAGTGAACTACAAAACTCTTCCTCTTCTTCTCATGTAACTCCATTTCGTCGTTTACTTTCCATGTCCGATCCAAATATTTATACAAATTCTTCTAATCGTTCTGGTTTAAGTATAAATACCCGCGTTAGTCTCGGTTCCATATGTCTGCTAAGACCTTCAAATAGTTATTACAATAATGCTGATGATGTCCAATTAATGGCCGCTTCACCGGTACAAATTTTTAAGAAATATCGCCGTGAACGTACTTTATTATTGACATTTATTTTATTTTATATTTGTTTCCTAATGATTGGCGCCATAAGTTTTCAAATCATCGAAACTCCTGTCGAAATGCAGGAAAAGAATGAAATCACTATTTTACGTAATAATTTTTTAATCAAATATCCTGAAGTGAAAGGTGAGTTTAAAATGTGTGAAAGTGATTTTAAAATTCTTATAATTCTGAAAATTAATTTTAAATTTAATTTAAGCATTAAATTGTTCGATAAATACTGTGATTTGGACTAAAATAAGCTTAATTAGAGATCATTTTTATAAAAATTAAAGAATCACTTTAATAGTGTTAACATATGTTTAAAAAAATACTGTGATTTTGGCAAAAATAAGCTTAATTTGGGACAAATTGATATAAAAATTGAATTTTAAGTTAAAATACTTCATAAACCGTTAAATATTGTGATTTCGACTGTAATTTGATTTTACTTTGAAAAAACCCAAAAATCAATCTAAAAATAAAATTTCAAGTTAAAGTTATAGACCACAACTTGAGATATAATGTGATTTTAAGCAAAATAAAATCACTTCAATAAAACAACGATTTCGATTCGAAAATTTCGATAAAACTCTATTTAGAAAAAGATTTTTCGATTTATATAAATTTTTCTATAAATTTCGTCATTTTTGATTCAATTTCCCGATCTATAGTAAATTTCCAAAATTTCTCGATTTAAAGTCAATTTTCGATCAATTTAAAATAAATTTCTAATTTAGAAACATTTTTAGAGAAAATTTTAGATAAAACGTGTTTGAGAAAAGAATTGATAACTTCTCGATTTAAAGAAAGTTTTCGATAAATTATGTACTTATACAAACATTTTCAAAATTCATCGATTTTTGACAAATTATCGGGTTTCAACAAAATATCGATTTTCGATAAATCTATGGACACTGTATCGCTTTCTGTGGCGATTTATCGATGTCCGTCTGCCCATTTGAATGTTATGAACTCTGTACATGTCTCCATTATGAAGATTTATAGATGAAATTTAGTACAGATGGCTTCTCAGTCATATTCAATCCAATTTCCCGATTTATGGAAAATTTTCCATAAACTACCGATTTATGAACATTTTCGATCAATTTTTGTTTTTTCAATAAATTTCTGATTTGGAAACATGTTAAGAGAAAATGTTCAATAAATTGTGTTTTAAGAAAAAAATCGATAAAAAATTGTCGATATGTTATCGATTTATAAAAAATTTTAATAGATAGATCCAATATTTCGGGTAGCTACCACACAAATGTTTTTAGAATCTAAATTCTTATAGACAACATTTTTTTATAGACAAAAGCTGATAGAGCTTAAATAAGTGAAATCACAGATCAATTATCGAACTTTTTTATAAAACATAATTTTTTGGTAAACGAAGGTCGCTAGAGCCTAAATAAGCGAAATGTGAGATAACTTTTCGAACTGAAAACTGAAGTCCCTGGACAACGAATAAAACGAAATATTTGATCACTTTTTTAATTCCTTGTAAAACCCATTTTTCGAAAACGGATAAGGCTAGAGCCTAAATAACCGAAATCTAAATCCCTAATTTTTCCCTAAACGAAGACGGCTAGAGCCTTAATAAGCGATACTTAATTCTCAATTCAAAAACTGTTTCTATAAACGATGGGTGGGTTCATTGTTTCTTTTTAGCCACGACACGTGGCGTAGGGTATCGCACTCTTATTTGTTTTAATTTATTCGCAAAAATAAAATAATTTTTTAAGAAACGATCTCATGACATATAATTCCAATTATTATATACTTAATTCAATGACGGTATTCAATAATAAATGCTTTATGGACTAAATAACTAATTTATGAGAGCATCGATTTGAAAAAAATAATAAAATGCCCATATTGATAAGCGATAGGTTCAATAAACGTACTTGAGGATCTTCTTACATCAAATCATATCAATGTTTTTTTTTATAAACATTTTCATGACATAAAATTTTAAGAAAATTATGAGTCATTGAAAAATTATCTGAACGGGAATATGCCTTTAATGAAACTATATTTAACTATAAACGTCTTTAAACTTATCACCATGTTTTGGTAAAATACAGCACAGTGGGCAGAAATGTTTTTTTAGCTTTAAGACTTGGTCCATAGAATACCAAATGATTATATTTTCTTTAAAGGCATCTTCAAATCAAAATCAGAGGGGTGGTGGATAATTCCAAACATAAGGGAACCAGGAAAATTTTGGATCCCATATGATGAATAAGAAAGAAATATAATTTTTCATCTTTTGTTATAGCACGGTAATGGCCTGAAGCATTCATCAAAGTTGATCAAAGATCAGCTTATGGAATCCAAGTCCGGGATGCGATAGCAAAAAGTCCCTGAATTTTTATCCAATAGAGAACCCCTTTGGCATTTAAAAAGCCTATTTAAAAGGGGAAATTGAATGCTTCAGAGAGATAAATAGCACATGTTAAAACTTGTTTATGATATCACTGGAAGCAACAAAATGGAAAAAATTTCTTGGACTTTGATAAGAAATTAATATTTGGATCGTAGTTATGAAAATTTTATATTATATTTTTAAGATCCACAACTCCTTCCATGGAGCCTAATGAGGTCAACTTTTCAAAGTTATAAAGCTGTACAGTTCCACTATCTACAGTGTTTCATAGGATAGCAGAGGTATTGGCTGGTTTCAATTTTCAGTTAGACAAAAATATTTTAAACTCCTTTTATCTGAACCAATTTTAAAGATTTTCATATGAGTAAAGGCCTTCAAAAAATCTATACAACACCGCCCAAACGACTAATTCGATTTCAATGAAATTTAATGCAGTGATAAAAGTGCTGAAAGCGAGTTAAATTTTTGTGTTTAGATTTGGACACCTCTGGACATAAAAATATTTTAAACGATCCTGTCTCCAGTAAAGACCTACGTCACATGGTTATCTCTGCTAGTTAACGAGATATTCAGCTTCAAAAATGTTAAATTGTACTTTTTAATCCATCTCGGAGCAGTATTTATGCTAAAGCGGTCCAAATTTTATCCCATTTTTTTAAATCATTCACTTTATTAAGATTTAATGACAAAATTTTATAAAGAAAAAATGTTAAAAAATATTTTTATTAAAAAATAATTTAATTTAAAAATATCGATTATACGCCGATATCTTTCATAGTTTCCCAGATTCAAAAAATCGCAAAAATGGTATTAAAAAAAAACAAGTTATGTTCTTGACAAAGTTTGTTGTCTATTAAAATTTTTGGTAATAGAAACTTTTGCATACGATTATCGGTTCCCAAGATATAACAAAAAAACGTAAAAAAACATTTTTGGATTTTTTTAAAATTTTGGGAATTACAGGATTAAAAAAACACTAATTATGTGTAAAATTCCAAAAAAATATTATTCTGCCCCATTGTGTTGTTGTTCTTTTCTTTCTTAACACTCTTTGTATTAATTCACTATTTTCAGATGATGACTTGGAAGAGTTTCTTAAGGCTGTTATAACAGCCAATGATCGTGGTATATCGCCCTTACGTAATGCTACCAATGAAATGAATTGGAGTTTTGGCCAGGCCTTGTTCTTTTCCAGTACAGTTGTTACAACAATTGGTATGTTTATTTTTAGTTTTTTTTTTTCTAAATAAAAAATAATAATTTCATTCAAATTTATTTCTGATTAATTGACATTTTTCGTTTAAGAAATAAAAAAATAATAAAAAGTGAAACTCATTTATAAATAAACAACATTTACAGGTTATGGACACGTGACACCATTAAGTCAAACTGGCAAAATATTTTGCATGATTTATGCCGCCATAGGAATACCACTGACATTGGTACTATTAAGTGCAATGGTAGAGAAATTATTAATACCAGCAAATTGGTTATTGGGTTTACTCAATTCAAAATTGGGACACTTATATCAACCCTTTAATATAAGAGTTATGCACTTGACTATTGTTGGTGAGTTATATTGAAATATAAATATTGATATATGTATGTACACATATACATACATACATACATACATACATACATACATACATACATACATACATACATATATGTATTTGTGTAGTTTTATTTTTTATATTTGTATACCCTCCACCAGCACAAAGGGGTGAAGGTGTGAACGCTAAGAAGGAATCATCTCAGACCCCTTCGTGTATATAAATTCTTGCATCAAATTATAGTCAATTTTTGGAGGGTATTGAAGATTCGGAATACTTGAATATAACATTCTTATTTGTCGTATTCATCAGATATATAATATTATTGTTTCTATACCTCCACCACTACAAGTGGTGAAGAGAACTTTGTCATTCCGTGTATAACGCTAAGAAGTAATCATTTCAGATCCCTAAATGTATATATATTATTGCATCAAATTAAAATCTGAATCGATTTAACTATATCCGTCTGTCTGTCTGTCCATCTGTATGTTGTTGGCACGCTCACATCCACAATAATTGACGTAACTCAATGTAATTTGGCCTGAGTTTTCGCCATAGTCCCGAAAATATTCCTATTTAAAACTGAAAAATAACTTAAATAAATTAAAAGATATAGACCGATGTCTGAAGCAACCTCTAAATACAAGCAAAGAACTTTTTTTGAAATTATCAATTACAAATCGACCAATTGGAATACATTTGTTTTGCATAAAAATCAGTTCAGTAGTAAAAAAAATTATAGCCAAAAATATAGTCTCCATTTGTGGTGGAGGTTATTGAAGGTTCGGCATAGCCGAATATAGCATTCTTACTTGCTTCTCTTATAAAAGGTATTTATGTTATATTTTTATTCTCATTTTAATTTGGTTTTATTTTCCATTTCATTTACAGTTATAATTGTGGCCATTTTATTTTTTGCAATACCCACTGCTGTTTTCGCCTATTTGGAACCTTCCTGGGGTGTTTTGGATGCTTTCTATTATTGTTTCATTTCATTGACTACAATTGGTTTGGGTGATTACATACCGGGTGATGGTGTATCGATTGATAATCGTTCTATTTATAAAATGATTATAACAGCATATTTAGTATTCGGTAAGTACAATTTCACTTTTCACTTGATTTACATTTGAATTACATTTATCTAACGGTGGTTTCATTAAATATAAATGAAGCTGTAATGTTTGCGAAAACTATTAGAAATAGATTAGATTAGATTTTTAAAAATGTGAATGAATATGTGAAATGGAATTGAAATGTATAAATCATGTTCTAAATTAAGAGGTATTTAAGTGTTCAATAAGAGTTAATGATACGTTCACACTGACCAAATATTTGACAAAAAATTTAATTTTTCACCAAAAATTCAATTTTTCACCAAAAATTTGATTTTTCACCAAAAATTTAATTTTTCACCAAAAATTTAATTTTTCACCAAAAATTTGATTTTTCACCAAAAATTTAATTTTTCACCAAAAATTTAATTTTTCACCAAAAATTAAATTTTTCACCAAAAATTTAATTTTTCACCAAAAATTTAATTTTTCACCAAAAATTTAATTTTTCACCAAAAATTTAATTTTTCACCAAAAATTTAATTTTTCACCAAAAATTTAATTTTTCACCAAAAATTTAATTTTTCACCAAAAATTTAATTTTTCACCAAAAATTTAATTTTTCACCAAAATTTAATTTTCACCAAAAATTTAATTTTTCACCAAAAAACCTTCTAAAGGATGGTCAAGCTATTATGCCCAGTGTTAATTGAGTGTTATCATAAATGGCCAAATGTATTCGCAACAATGTGAACTATTGAGAAGTCTGGTTTGTAGATCATTTCGTCTTGTGGAATATATTGATGTAAGTTGTGAAAGTATTAAATCGAAAAAAATACTTCCATTTCCGGTCTTAAAATGTTTTAAGATTTTTATCAAAAGTGTCATCTAAAATTTCACTTTTCATACAAATTTCCGGTAATAGAATCGTTAAAAAATTAAAGTTTTCGAATATATTCTATGATTAAAAAAGTTCCATTTCCTTATTTCTAAAAGAGCAACAGAAGTCGGTTTTGAATTCCAAATCACTTGAATTTTTATTTGCATAAATAAAGAAAAAGGTCAACAGATTTAAACTCTTGACCCAATCGCTGTTCAATTGTGTATTCCACTATATGGCTGATCTTGCCAAATATATAAACACATATTCTATTGCTCCAATAGTTCCTTAATTTGATTTTTCAAAAAGTGCCAAATTTATTTAGTTACAATTTGATCAATTTATTGCTGATGAAAATGTTATATAAAAATTTTATCGTAAACTTTGTGTTACAATCTCTATTTACAGGTCTTATTGCAATGATGCTCGTTTTAACCATATTCTACGATATACCACAACTAAACTTAGGACAACTCTTTACTGAAAGTACTAATGGTGAAACGGAAAAATTACGTTTATCGGGAAATAATACAACTTGTTATTCAGGACCAACTGGTCTTTATATGCCACAACGTAATGAAGATACACGTCGTGCTATTGTACGTATAAGACCACATGGTGATGATTCACCAAGTCCAGATGAAGCACCATCATCATCATCACAAAGTAGAGATTTACGAATGCCATAAATAAATAATGCTTCAAAAAAAAAGTCAGAGCCATGTCATTCATGATAAATTAATTATATATAAATATATCAACCAAATAACTCGTTCGTCGTACTAGAAGTTCATAAAGATACATTGCACACATACATATACGGACATACATTAAATGTTAACAACAGGAAATCAGTATGAATATTACTAGTCTTACTTACACACACTAATGCAAAAACACAATACGAAAAAAAGAGAAAAACATATTTACATTTTACTTTTTAAATAAAATAACGAAAAAAAAAAGAAATGTGAAATGAAGAAGAAAAATAAAACGAAATATATCAAAATATGAGAATAACTTTAATCATATCCGTAAAATATAATTGTATGTACAAAAGACACACACATAAAGAAATTATTTATAAAAACAAACATATAGCTGCGGTCGAAATAATAGCACCACATACAAACAATTGTTCTTATGTTCTGGTTTAATAAAATAAAAAATAAGTTAAAAATCCTTTCCATTGAATTAACTACATTCTGGCACCAATCCAGGATAATAGAATTTCATGCCTGCGACATAGTGGTCCGCTGTTATTGGTCGGTTTAATTACTCACCCCTTCTTTTATATGTGTGTACACAAATTATGGATTGGATTTACATCGGAAGACTGGACAGGCCATTTGACTCCATTATTCTAAAAGCACTTTTTAGCTATTTTGCTGGTATGTTTCGGGTCGTTGTATTGTTGCATGACCCAAATCAGTGGTATTATTTCAGATGCATACGGTAACATTACTTCGTCTAATATTCTCAAATTCTCTTACGCATCCATAAGAGTTTTAATATGGTAAATAAGTCCAAGACCATAGTAGGAATATCACCTCCATACCATAAAACTGGCGTGTTTGATAGTTTTAAGTTTTTGATTATATTCCTTACTGGGAGACCTGCTTTCGATATGCCAAACCAAGTAAGTTTTAACAAATTTCAATCTATTTGACCCATGCAGAGCAGTTCAAAATGGGGACTTTTCCTGGTCTATTGGCTTTTAAATTATATTCCCTAAACCCTTTGATATGGTTTCAGTACTTATTTACCGATTTAATTATTTTTTTAATCCCCGCAGCCTCTTTATTTAACGTAATATACGATGAACTAATAAAGGTGTCGCATAAGTTTGTTCATCGAAATCATTCTCTTTAAAGAGTTCACGCTTTTCCGATGTATAGTGTTTTGATCAATCAATTGTGTAAATTTTTCTAAAAATTGTGGATTTAAATATATTAATGAACAAAAACACAAATCAGCATCGAAGATGTGACATGTGAGTGGTGCTATTATTTTGACCCCAGCTGTATAAACAACCTTTCAAATAATTTTGATCTTTGAAAAAGATTTATTTATAACGATAGAAATGTAATTTTAGGCGTCTTTATAAAAGAACAGAAACGTATACAAATCTTAAATTAAACCTAACGAACCTATTTACCTGCTGCTACTACTTTTCCTTTCCCTCTCCCCACCCCCATCCTACTACTACAAAGCAATTTATTCTATAAAGCCTTTAGGTCCTGTAATCTGTAATAGCAGCTTCTTATTCCATTTTATTGTTTCTTTGATTTATTGTTACGTCTTTAACCAGTAAACAATGGAAATTGAAATGAAATGAAATATGTTTTGAAGGTATCGAATGTTATATGAAATGCTATAACAGCTGATTTCTTACTTTATCGAATAAATATATACAATATGTTTAATAATTGTTGTTATTGTTGTGTTTTTGGATAAGACCATTAAAACAATTTTGGGTCTTATGGTCATAAGGATTTAAGTGCACAATATTTAAACCGTCCTACAAAAATTATATAATATTGAGTCATTCCTTTTAAAAGCCTAAATGGTTATTGTGAGAACAGAAAGATATAAATAAGTGATAAAAATTATTAAATGAAAAGATCACCATCGTCATCTGACGGAACATCTGGATTCTCACTACTGTGTCTTATTACTTGAAATGATGAGCACAATTTATTTCATTGATGTCTTCTTGTTGGAACCATATAACGCCATAACCATGAACTCAATTTCTGGCCAGAAGTAGTATATTATCATTATTTGCTTATAAAGTACACTGTCCAGAAATTGCACCACTGCAATCATTTTTGAATGCATCATTTTTTGTAACTATGACTAGTGTATTCCCATTTACTTTAACACAGCAATTCTACAGGGGCTTGTTGCTTGAAATAGTCAGCAGCAGTTTTAAATTCTATAACAAATCGGTGCTCAATTGCAAATATCATGGTTGAATTGTCCAAACAATTGGATCCTCACTTAGCCATTCAAAACGATTTGCAGATTTTTCATTACATACACATTGACTCTTCGATATATGAGCATAATAAGAAGAAATTTTGAAAGGACACCAAACAATCAGTCCTTATGTGCTTAACAGTCCTTTTGGATGCATAGGTTTTCCATTAAATGAATTAATAGTTCCTAGCAAAACTGCTTTCACTTTCTATAGCACTGGCTGTCAATTTTGTTAGGCAGAATAAATGATGGACAAGCAGTTTCAAAATTATAGACCACATGGGTCCAGAAAATCCCATTTCCTTGCTTCCTTGAAATAGAGAAAACAAAAAAAGGAAGTAGAATTCCTAACTTCAGAAAAATAGACGATGTCAAGAAGCTGCAGAAAAGAAATAAGATAGAACTGGAAGTAAACAACTGAGACGAGGAATGCAATGATGCCAAGTGAGCCATATAAGATTTATACCTCTTGCTGAAGAGGAAGTTACCAACCAAAATACCCAATTGGATCCATAAGAATCCATTGCCGTTTTCTGAAATAAAAGAGAAAGATGAGCAAGAGGTTAGTAATGTCAGAGAAGAAAATAGTGGGAAAACAGGCAGAAAAGAAACGAGACGAGGAAAGAAATAATAAAAGTATTTAAAAGGATATAAACAATCAAAGAGCCAAATTAATTTCGTTAGACAGCATGAACGATTCCGTCCGAACAATAAAATCAGTCGATCTCGATAAACAGGAAATTGTCCTCCACTTTTCTAACAAAGTCGTGGTTTTTCTAACAAAGTCGTGGTTTATAACTTTGTTAGAAAAGTCGGAAGTACTAAGGATAGCAGAGTTATAATATGAAGGATATTCCAATTAAGTCCGTTTTATATGCAACTTAAAAAAAAAAAAAAAAAAAAAAAAAAAAAACAGCTCCGAATCTGAAGATCCCATTGTTACGTTGTCTTCATAGAGAGACGAGGAAGAGTAGGAAGGAAATAGAGGAGAAGAGAAGAGGAGCACAGTGGTTTCGGCTTATATTTATCTTAATTGGACTAAATATTTCTACAATATCCACATATATGGCCGACTTATGAGTTTCAAGATGATATTTGATTGTATAGGACCTTTGAGAAATAATGGAAACCCGGTATTTGGCAAATCGTTTTAGAATATAATTTTTTCTGCAAAATTTGGTTTAAATCGTTTTATATTTAAGAATTTTATGGACTAAAAATCCCATTCCTGGGGGACATTTGTATGGAGCCTATATGAAATAAAGGACCGATCATAACCTATTTCAATAGGCATCGCCTTTGGGTAGAAAAATATTAGTGCGTGGCAAACCTTATTAAGATATCTTCAAAACTGCAACCTGTACTTTGCGAACAAGCTTTACATGGAAAGCTAGCCTCACGATGACAGACATGCTAAATCGAAGAAGTGATTCGGAGTCGAACAGTATACTTAAAAGTGGTGGTAGGACTATTTTTTCTGCCTGTTACAAACATCTGGGATTGAATAAAAAATTCTTTGTTTTAATTACTAAGCCGAGAGTTTTGTTTGGTTAACTCTGGCCTATTTCAATTGTTATTAATTGATAGCTTTGTTCTGAAGGACAAATTGAGAACCATATTAAACAGAATAAATTACTGTTTGTTGCAAAAGCTCATCCGAAGTCTATTTTCTATTTCTGATTTTTTAGATTTAATTGCTTAAAAGTTATGACTCATATAACAACAATCAACGCTCCAACTTATAAAATAGAAAACTCAAAATTTCTCTTACGACCTCCGTCAAATACTTAAAACATACAAAGAAATGGCTGGAAATATTATACCATTTGAAATCCTAGTAGATGCGAGTTAAATGAATAAATAAATAAAATTATTTCCATCATGGGAATAAAGTTAAAGAAGAAGTAAAAATAAAAACAAAACAAAACAAAAAGGTTAAATAAATAAATTAAATTAAAAATAAAATAACACGAATAAATAGAAAAATATTTTATTTAGAAAATAAAAATTGTGCTAAATGTTTGCATGAAACAAATTTATGTTTAAGACCAAAATGAAAGAGAAAAACCGAAATGAAAACCGGAAAAATACAATTCACTTTTTTCTTTTTTTTTGGGAAATTATGATTAAATAAAAACAGCCGTTAGGGAATACAACTAAATATTTATATTATAATTATTAAATTTATAATAAAATAAAAATCATTTACTATATAAATCATATACACAATTAATGAATCCTTTTTACTTAACCTCAAAAATAATTATTATTATTATAATAAATGTTTGTTATTATATTTTTTTAATTGATTTAATAAAATTATTTAATTGATGATTAGAAAAGAGATTGGTTCATGAGAAAAAGTTTTAAGGGCCGGGCCGTATATATACATATATTTTATAAAATTTGCTTAACTATTTTATTTGTCATTAATTATTTATAAATCATTTTTACAATTTATTAATAAACAATAAAATTAAAAATAAAAATACTTATACAACGTTATTGAGACATATTTAAGGAAAATCTACAATAAAAATATATAAAATAAAATAATTATTTAGTAAATATTAAGAATATCAACAAAACAAAGGTAAAATTTAGGGCGATTTCCGAAAATTTTGATTCAATACCCTACATCATACACACATACGCACACAAATTCAATGTAAAATTAATTAAAATAGAAATTATTTAATTTTATTTAGTTATGATTTTGCTTCATAGACAAAAAAATGTTAATTTAACTTTGTTTCACAACAAAATACAGTTTCTTGAGAGTAAAAAAAAATTAAAAAATTTATCGTTGTATAATTTTATATATTAATAACGAAAGATTGTAATATTTGCAACATTATTTCATCACAAACCTAAAAACGTTTAATTTAAACTTAATGAACAAAATGTATTCAATCTCAAATCAACTATGTTTAACGTTAATTTTGCTTCATGATTTTCCTGTGCAGTACATCACACATTTAAACTCTAATACACCCATAGGCATTCTAACGCAGACATAGCGATTATACTTGTGTTGGGGGTAAACTATCACATGACAATCGTAGACATGACGTGGTATTAATTTCTCGAGCAAATGGCCATTATTTATAAGGGTTTCGGGGCTCTTTTTGAAGAATTCCATTAATCAGACCAATCTGTAACTTTTGTGGGTGTATTGCCTTTAAAACTATCACTCAGAAATTACGTTAACGATTTCATTGAGAGAAATGTGTTATGGTATTTCTGCTTATGAACGTGCTGAGGTGAAAGTGTCACTGATCTCTGATATATATTTGTATTTGACGACATTTAAGCAGTCAGTAAAACTTAGAAGAAATATGGCATCAAGTTGACCAAAAAAAATTGGCGCTTAAGAGTGGTTCACACTCCTGCCACTCCCTGTCAAAGCTATTCATGGAGCGCTAAAGCCAATCTGCTCCTAAAAATATTGCAACAGAAACTGCTCGTGAAAATGTTACACCAGAATCTGTTCGTGAAAATGCTACACCAGAAGGTGTTCGTGAGAACGTTGAAGCCGAAGCTACAATAAAGAATAAAGAAAATTAAAGAACCGTTTCAGAATTTTAGGTGTTAATTTAGGTGAGATATTTTTTCTTTAGACTCTGAAATCACCCAATATTTTAAGGTCTAAATATAAATACAAACTTCAGAGGTCTGTAAAATGTGAATTATATAAGAATTAATAATTATAATAACTGGATCAAACTATTTGGGAATTGCCCTTAATGGAAAAAAATTAACAATAAATACAATAACATATTTACAATAACTCGAATAATACTTTATTTTCAAAGAAAAAAAATGAAATTTTAAAAAGAGCTAAACACGTTAACAAATAAGAAACATACACTAAAAATTTTCCTTGGACCCCTCGTAATCATAATTAAATAATTAAGTGATTAAACAACACCATTCTTCATGCTTTTTTGTTGCACCAGTTAAATTTTTTTTAAATAGATCATCAGAAATATATTGTGGAATTTAAAATAAGTGTCAGTTACAGAGCAAAATCTTTGTTTTTAAATGATCTTAATTTATAATCTTCATTTGCGAAGATTAAAAAATAAAATTACTGTTTTTCGATTTAAATTTGTATCTTTATCTTGTACAATAACAAAAAAACACAAAATCATATATCAAAAGTAAACATATCTTAATATGGGAGTATGTTTGTATATCCATATCAAGGTTACAAACATCCCTCTTTTAACTTAATAAAACACATTTTTCACATCTTCACACAACTTTAACTCTTCTTTTTAATTTCTTAACATTAAACTATTTACGAAAAGCGCTAAAAAATAAAACTCTTTTTATTTTTAATTAAAATTAAACTCTTCGAATGATCCGATCTTATGAAGAGTAAAAAACAGAGACGAAAGTCGTAACTTGCTTATCAGGCAGATTCACGATAATGACAATTATTTTAAATTCTGGCATAAATTTGAAATTTACAATTTACAAAATTTTATTTCTAAAATTTATATAAATGTGGTTTCATTTAGGTTTCTCACATAAAATATATATATTTTTTTAATTTGTTTTCATATAAATTTTTTCATTTAATTAAATATTAATATTTTAATTTACTTTATGCCTTAAAAATATTTACACAAAAGCAAAATAAAACCAAAGAAAAATTATTATTTTGTATTATAAAAATATGATATTTATTGAAAAACTAACTCTGTTGTAATTTAAGAAAATTATTAAAAATAATAAATATTTTATTTATTTATTTACTTTTTATTTTTTTAACTAATAAAAAACGATTTTATAAAATAAAAAAAGAAACAACAATTTTATTCACAAAATACCTAAAATTATTACAAATAAAGTAAAATATTTGTGTAATGAAAAATATATATTTAAAATTTAAAATATAATAATAAAAATAAAAATAAACATGAACTTAACTAAAACTAATAAATAAATATATTAAAAATATAACAAAAACAAAAGAAAAATATATACATATTTAATGTAAATGTATTTTATGTAAAATAAAGTGAAATATTGAATTGTAGAACGTAGAAAATTGTTTGTCTTAATTTCACTTTATTTCATTAGATGATGGAGACATCATATCGGTGAGTACTATTTCATTTAATTGCATATATATCCTTACTAAGAAATTTGGGAATGAGACTGACCTTGAAATTAAAAATGCTTTACAAAAGCAAGAATAAAAATTTATGTAACTCCAAGGAAGAATCATACAAAAAAAGTCTTAAATCAAAATTTTAATCGATTCCGTCAATTATTAACACTTTTACACTAGAACTAAATTAATACTGAAATTGAACTGAACTGGAACTAAAGTAGAATTAAATTAGAATTGAACTAGAACTGAACTTGAACTGAACTTCAACTGAACTTGAACTGAAATAGAACTAGAATTAAACTAGAACTGAACTTGAACTGAACTTGAATTGAACTTGAACTGAACTTGAACTGAACTTGAACTGAACTTGAACTTGAACTGAACTTGAATTGAACTTGAACTGAACTTGAACTGAAATAGAACTAGAACTAAACTAGAAGTGAACTTGAACTGAACTTGAAGTGAACTAGAACTGAACTTGAACTGAACTTGAAGTGAACTAGAACTGAACTTGAACTGAACTTGAACTAGAACTGAACTTGAACTAGAACAGAACTTGAACTAAACTAGAAACTATAATTAAACTAGTACTAATGTATGAATGAAATAAAACTGAACTAAACTGGACCTTATGTGGGAGCTATTACACATTTTTCTGGTTTTCTATCTCTCTCTTTATCTCTTCGTACTCCCTCTTTGTAAGCAAGTAAGAACCCTCTATTCGGATGTGTCCAATTTTATATATCCTACGCCATTTGCTGTTTATAAGCATTTTGTACAAAATTAATTAAAATGATTCAATTTTAAAAGAAACATAGGACAATAGCAAACAATTTGCCCAAATTTCATCGAATGCGAACGATTATTTAAGGCGTGTAGATCATTCTATTAGCTTCCGTAGCTAAATCAATGCAGATTTTGATTTGATGTAACCATCATCACCACTTGTGTTGTTGGAGGGTATGTAAACCTGTTTTCCATGAAAAACAATAACTGAAAGTTTAATTATGCTTCGATAAACAGTTATGACAAAACATTTATTAGGTTCACACCAGGGGGCCCCCTCAAAAAATCCTATTTTAGCAACATAAACATCACATTGATAAATGCGACAAGACTTTTTTGAAGGACTTAAAATCGTACACAGAACAATTAAAAAAATTTTTCAATACAGTTGTAATTCACAAATGATTTCAATATAAAAAGAAATTCTTAAAAAGTTGCAAAACGTACATGCAAATACGATAAACTAGAAAAACGCAGTTGCCAACATATTTACTATTTGGCAACTGAAATTGACAATTTTAGTTGCCAGTTGCCATCTATAAATAATTTTAGCAACTTAAGTTCGATTGCCATACATAATCGACCCAAACTTTCTCAGGGAACAAAATTACTGTACAAAATGTTGAACGAATAGGATCAGGGGGAGAGATAACTATATACATATCAAATATTAATTATCGAATTACGTAGGTAATATTAACGAAAAATGTTCGTAGAACTTTAAAGAAAATAAACATATTTTTATTCTAATTAACAGACTTTTTATTCAAATTAAATAATTTTCATCAAGTAGACAAAAAATAAAAAATGTTTAGTAAAAGATGTTAAATTGAATAAAATTTCGTTAAAAAAAACAACGAAAAATATGTTATATCAACGTACTAAAATAAAGTTAATTTGAATAAAATTTTTGTTAATTTAACTATTATTTTTCGTCAAATTATTTTGTATATTTTCTTTGACATAATGAAATGACAAAGAAATGACGAATGAATAATGAAATATGACAAAGAAAATGTAAACTGAATATAGAAATCTAAGGATATTTCAATCAATATTTGCTTTGTATGTGGGCTACTTCTTCCCCTGATCCAATCCGACTTACATTTTGTCGAGTAAAACAATTCTTGGAAGAAGTCATTGGAACCAAATTTAAAGATTTCTCGCTGTTACAGTTTTTTAGATATTCTATAATCAATGTTTGCTTTGTATGGGAAGTACTCCTTTCCCTGGTCATATCAAATTGTTTTCATAAAATATTTTATTCTTAGTATTTTATGTATTAATTTTTTATAATAATTTATCTTAATTCTTTCCTCAATTCAACTAAAATTTCGTATATTTAACTTAAATATGGTAGTTAAATTGAATAATATTCATCAATATAAAGAATTTATGTTTATCAATTTGAATAATCTATTATTCAAATTGAATAATATTGATCTAAATTAACTGCATTTTAATTAACAAATAAATTAGTCATATTAACAAAGTTTCGTCAAGAAATTTGCCAAAAATTAACGAACATTTTCGTTATGATGAATAAAGATTTCATTATCTGATATATGACCTACTTTTCCTCAGTTCAACACTAATTTTCGTTGTATTACACTTCCTTTTTGGGTTCAGTGAAAGTACAAAGATTTGAACCGACATTTTCAGAAAACCGGTTTTCAAGTTATTCGAAAAATCAGCTTTTCATAAAAACCGTTTTGAAATACAGTTTTATGACAAAAAAACCGGCAAACCGGTTTTGTTTGTTTGTTATAAATTTATAGAAAAATTCCCATTTAATTGTTTTTATTGGTGTGATTATGTCTAAATCCGACGGACACAGCAAAATCTCTTCAGAATATGAGGTCTAAGTATGTTTTCAATACTTTGTTCTTGTAACACACGAAATGAAAAAGTTTATATTCTCAGTTATGGCGGAATATAAAAAAATGAAGGTGAATATTTTAGTGAAAAGCTTGAAAGTGTCTTCCATAAAAAACCGGTTAACCGACTGAAAAAACCCGACATGTCGAAAAATCTGAAAATTGAAATTATTCGAAACCATTAATGCAAATAAACGGTTAACCGGAAGGCAAATTTTAAATGCCTTCCATTAAAAACCGGTTAATCGACTGAAAAACCCGAATAATTCGAAAATTAAAATTATTCGAAACCGGTCACTTTTCAATAATGCAAAATACCGGTTTCCGGTTTTGGTTTTTGAATACACTCAGTTTGTATTGAACTCTATTACTATCGCAGGGAACTGGGGGAGAGGTAAACCCCAATTTCATAAAATAAAACACCAAATAAAAATTATTTTGAATTTCAAAATGTGAATTTTATTCTTTTTTGTTTTCTTTTTATATTCATTTTTTTGTATTATTTTTATTCACTTATCAATTTAACTTAATTTCTTACATACATATGTTGATTTATTTATTTATTATTATTATTTTTATAATATTATTTTTTATTCATATTATTATTATTATTTTTCTTTAATTTAATTAATAATTTTGGGTTTTAATGTTTTTTTAATTTACCTTTTACGTGGGTTTAATGTTCTTTTGATAAGGTTACCTAAGTTAAAGGGGGGAAAGGGGAATTAATTACTTTTTTATTTATATTATTTTTAATATTTATATAAATTTTGTTTATATGAGTTTTTTTATATTAATATTTATATAAATTCTATTAAAAAGTGGCGTATTAAGTGTTTTTTTTAAATTATTTCTTTTATTGAATAAAACAATTTTTGTGAACTTTTCCTTTTGTATGTTTGGGGGGGGTGGATTTGGGTTTTGATTTTTTTTATATAAATTGTATTTTAAATTAAATATGAAAAATTAAAAATTGCTGTTTGAAGCCCAAAAAAGGAAACTCAATTTTATTTAAATTGTTGATAACAAATGTGTGTTGCTGTTGTTGGTGGTGGTGGTCAATGAACTCTGGTATTTTTTTTTTATTTTAACATTTCTTTTTTTATTTAATATTTTCTGTATACAATTATGTTTTCTTATTTAATAATTTCTTTTAAATTTATTTTTACTTTTTTTATTTTAAAAAATGATATTTGATTATATAATATTTTGTTGTTGCTATTTGTTGGTTGATTTATATTGAAAGAGCTGCCATCTATTTTTATACCATTAAATAATTAAGTTTCCATTAATTTAATAAAAAAAGAAGAAAATTATTTAATTGTGATTATATTTGTCAGTTATGATTTTGAAAATAATCAGATATTTGGAACGATTTCTATATTTCTCTTTTAAATATCTGTTAAAATTATTATTTTTTTTAATTACATTTGAAATTTTTAATTTAATAAATTATTTTTTTTTTAATTTCCATTTCTTTATCAGTTATGACGAATTAAAATTCCATAAATTAAATTACAAAGGGGGGGGGGGGGGGGTTTAAAGTGACACATTTAAATAAAAGAATATTTTTTAAGCCACAAAAAAAATTCAAGAAATAAAAGATTATTGATTAACAGACATTGACTTTTAATCAGATCAATTATGATTTAAATTAAAAAATAATTCATATTAAATGAGCTAAATAATTTAAATTTGTTACGATTCAAAATCTGATGTTTTGAGATTCCGAAACTACTAATAGTCTGAAAATATAAACACAATTTGTGCAACAAAAACCACCAACCGAATGAAGTAAATTTTTTCTGGTTTGTATAAAATCGTTCAAGTGGATTTGTTCGTTTTTTAGGAGGGCTACTCTTAAGAGCATATAGCTCTCAAAATTAAGCTGCTTCTGGTCATATCGAACTGAACTAGAAATAAAACTTAACTAAAACTGAACTGAACAGAACTAGAACAGAACCAGAACTGAACTTGAACTGAACTAGAGCTGAAGTAGAACTAAACTTGAACTGAACTAAACTTGAACAAGAACTGAAGTAGAACTAAATTAAACCTGAACTAGAAATGAATTAGAGCTGAACTAGAACTAAACTATAACTGAACTGGAACTATACTAGAACTGAACTAAAACTGCCCCATTACTGAACTAGAATCAGAATTAGAATTGAACTGAACTGAAACTTAACTAAAACTGGGCTAGAATTAATGCTGAACTGGACTTGAACTTAAGTTGAATTAGAACAGAATTAGAGATGTACCAGAAATGAACTTTAAATGATCCAAGATTGGATAAGAATTAAACTAGATTCGAACTTGAATTGAAGTACTAAACTAGAACTGAATTAGAATTGAACTGATACTAAAGCTGAGCTGGAACTGAACTAGAAGATAATATCATATTATAATCATTTAAGTAGCTAAAATCACTTATTTTCTATCGATCCTTTTAAGAGCATTTAACTTTCTTAAAATATTTTCATCTGAAATTGAGGTATCGAATGTTTCCAAGAGTGCCACACCGGGCCACCGCATATTAAGAATTTAATATTTCACTCTAGTTCATGTCGACCATGTGTTTATAGTAATGTCCAACTCTTCCTACTGGAGGAAACAAATAATAACATTTCCTTGTATAATGTTCTGGTGATCAGAGTCTGTTACTTATTTAGATCGCAGTAATGTATTAATTTGTTTCAATCCCAGCGTATATATTAGAGATGAGCGATACCGAGTTTTTTGTATAACATCGTTACCAGTGAAAGTGATTTTTGAATTACTGTTGCTTTAAACTGTACCGGTGATCGCAGTGTTTCAAATGAGTTCAATATATGACGATATTTTCTTTTCAAATGGGAATCTCTGTTGGAGTTCATACTGTACAACGTAGGGTTACTTTCATTAACATCGCTATCTTATTGCAGCACCCAAAATCTTTTATAAACGTTTTCAAAATGTAATAAAAAGAACGATTAATTTATTCGTATTCTCTTTCAATGTTAGAGAGAATCACTTGAAACCCCATAACTTTAATGTGACATAATTTCTTTACTACTTATTCATTTTAAAATTGTATTCAAACAACTTCTTGTAAAAGGATAATGAAATCAAAATTCGTCCTTAATTAGATGACATCATTAAGTATCATTAACAATGTATATATGATTAAAATGGGCATCATAAGGGGATTCCAAAATAATCGGTTATGGTGATGTCTAAACAATGTTTTGATGATGATGATGATGATGAACAAAATCCATTCATTCCATTTTTTTTAATTTTTCGGAATTCCCTCTTAGTAAATTCATTTCAAACGTATTAAAAAAAAAGCAAACAAACAAAAGTTTAAATAAAAAGAAATAAATTTGCTTCATTTTGTTTATTGTGTTGTTATTTTTGTATATTTTATTATTATTATTAATTTAATGCTTATTGAAACTATTGTTAAATGAGGGGGGGGGGGGGGTTGGGTTAATTCATTGATATTAAATTATTATTATTTTCTACATTCTGGTTTTTATTGTTTAATTTATAATTAAAGTGACGTTGAAAGTTATTAACTTGCTGCTCTTTATATTCACTGCTGTTTAGATTTTAAAATATTAAAGTATTTGATTTTTTCTTTGTTTTTATAAATTTTTATTATATTTTTCTCTCAATTAAAAACTAAAATCTACATAAAGAATTGAATTTTTTTTTAATTTTTTAGTATTATTTTCTTTTTTTATTTTTATTATTATTTAAGTTATATTAATATAATTGCCATAGATATATAATATATTTATATTTAAATATATATATTTTTTTCATTTTTTATAATTAATTTATAAACTATAAATTTAATTCAATCATTTTGTTTTTGTTGTTTTTTAAGTAAAATATTTTCTTTTATTATTTATTTATAATGTTATTTTCTTTTTAATTTAATTTTTTTTTAACTTTTTATCTTCTTAATATAGATTTTTTTTAATTTTTTGTTAATGTTTTTGTAATTTGTTTTGTCATGATTTTGTTGTGGATGTTTTTTTTTTAATTTTGTTCATATATATTTTTTTATTTTATTTTTTTATTTAGCTTGCAACTTAAGAATTTTTGTTTAATCATTAAGAAACTTACAAAAAAATATTTTCTCAAAAAGGAAAATAAAGAAAATTTTTATTCTGTTTATAAAACATTTAATGAATTATTTTTTATTTGTTTATTTATTTTTTTAACGGATTTTATTACACTTTTATAATTAAACATTCACTTGTGGGAACATTAAAAAATGATATGAACTTATTTTATATATATTTATTTCTTACTTTTATACAATTTTATCCAGTTAATTTAAAAATAAAATAAATAAATTCTAAATTTCAAAATTGTTTAAGAAAGAAAAAAGTCAATATTGCCCGATTTCAAATAAAATTAAGAAATAAAAGTTTTACATTTAAACTTAAAATTTCAAATATTAAATTCTTTCAGAGTTTAGAAAATTATTTATTTTTTAGAACGGTGTTTTCTGATTTTATTAGTCTTAATGATGATATGAAATATTGTCATAATAAATTTTATGAGATTTACGCTTTTTCAAAAGTGGGTCTCTGTGAAAGCTATTGTCACTTACTTTAACAAAATTCATTTGTACCAAATTTTCATATCCGTTTTATGAGCTAAAAAGTACATTCAGGGAGCACATTTTTGTGAAAAAAAAATAAAATAAAACAACATAATTCATTTTTGTACTTTGCATGATGCAACTTTGGACCTGTTTTGTAAGCAATATTATGATGCCTTATTTTATTATTATATCTTTTCTTCCTTTTTAATACTTTATTTTGAAGTTAAAAAATTTGTCGTCATATGTTAAAAAACGAATTATGTCGTTTTTCTTTTTTACTACAGATTTTTATGGGAGCTTATGGCAACTCCCATAAAATGATTTTAGCGATTATCGATTTCTTTATGATTCAACGTTTACAGCCAATCCATGGATCAGAATACCTATTTTGTTACAGGTTAAAAAAATCAGCTCAAACGCTTAAAAGGTAACTTCGGATTTTACTTTAAAAAGTACCGATATTCTAGATTAATTAATCCCAAAAGTCTCGTTTTGCAACCTCAATTTTTTCTGAGCCGATCAAACGTATTATACCCCAACAACCTAATGTAGGTTATAAAAAGATATCAAAATATGGAATTTAAAAATACTAAAATATTTGAGAGTTTAAATTGTAAGTCCAGATATTCGAGGTTACTAAATCCCAAAAGTGGGTGAATTTTTGGGATCATTATATCCTGTATTGCCTCCCTTATTTTACCTTATATCCAGTACTTGAACATACAGGAAAAAGGACGGGTGCATATAATTTTATCGACTCAGAAGGTGATTCTGATGACTTATGGTGACGTGGGTTATGAAAAAGTTGGCATTCAAACATAATTGTGATCATAATTGTACCTTTTAAGTTTATAAGCATTTAAAACTCGACATTTTAAAACTCTAGAGAGTTTACATAAAAGTTTAATTTTTATATCAGAAACTTTCAAAATTGTTCTTTACTTTGAACATTTTTATAATATTTCAAATATTTAGAAAACATCCATTACAAAAAATAACATTATTTAAAACTAATTTAAATTAAAATTATTTTAAGGTTAAGCAAAATATCATATTTCATAACAAATAAATAGAAATTTCTCTAAATATTAAAAAAAAAAAAACTCCTTAAAACTTATTTTAACAAAAACTTGAAATTCCAAATTTCCAAATAAAATATTCAGATTTCCTCTTAATTCTTTCTTAAAATTTTGTTTGAAAAAAATCTAAATAGATTTAAATAACTGGATAAAATCTAAATATGTTAACTATCAAAACAAAATTTTTTCTTGCAAACATATTTCTTTTTCTTTTTTATTAACAGAAAAATGGTATTTGAATTAGTTCCAATTAATTAGAAAATCAATTTTTTATAAAAAAATAAATCGAAATAAAATTCTATATTCTCAATTTGACATAAATGTTGTTTTACAAAACGCATACAAAAAATAAAACGTACATTAAATGTACAGAAAAAGAAGGAGAAAAAAATGAAAACTTACAAAACTTAAAACTACAAAAAAAAAGAAATTATTAAATACATTTTCATATGTATTATATAAGAAATTTGTAAAGATATGCCAACTAATCATAATAATTATAATAATTAAAGAAATAACCATATTTATATATAAAATAAACAAATCATACGACTTAAAACGTACAATTTAATTTTTTGTTTTTCTTTTTTTTAGGTAGAGGGACGACTTATTTGTTCAATTTAACTTAAAAAATAATGAGAAATATTACACAGTATTTTCAATTTAGTAATTATTATAAAAAATATATAAAAATATTTAAAACAAAAGTGTATTATTATGCATTGTTGTTAATTCTTAAGAGTAGAGTTTTGTTTTATATATATATTTTTGAAAAAATAATTACTTAAAAGATTAATTGAAATGGTTTTGGTTGTTATACAAAAAGATTATATAAAATTTATATGTAAACTAATTTAAAAAAAATATATATAAGACAAACTCTATTGAAAAATAATTATAGAAAACTATTGTGAAACTTAATTTCTAGGAAAATAAAAAGTTTACCTTTTTTGTTTTAAATGTCATTACAAACGTACGTACATGCATCTACTGTTTTGATGATAAAGAACCTCATTCTGTATTAAATATTTTTGCGACATTAAACAGAGTGTTTTTGCACCATCAATATCATCAATGCAGGGAATTTGTTTATTTTTGTAACAAAGACCGTATAAATTAATTATGTTATTGAAATGATGGCTGAATTTGTTGTGATGTCTGAAGTTATATTCTATCATTTCTCTACGACGTTTAAATATCAAATGAGGGACGATTTTTTTATACAGGAGGAGTAGCCTCGTTCTTATGTTTATCAGATGCTACAAACATTATTAATTAATCGCTTTTTGTTAATGTTTGTTCTTTTTTACTGTACCCTTACTTTTGTTATTTGAGGTTGACATTGGTTTTTTTGCTGGCGTCGAAGTTTCTTCAGAAGAGCCGGCATCAGTAAGAGATTTCCTTTTTGCAGCTCTTTCGCCTCTTGAAGCTTTTGATGTAGACGGTGTAGGTGTAGTCTGAAAGCATGGAATTCATTAATCGATTTAATTTTTCTTCTTTCACTCTTTAATAAAAAAAAACATCAATTACAACACTTACTTTTTGAGGTACATTTTTAGATGATGATCTAGATGTGGTTGGTGTTATCGGTGAGGCTGCTCTTGCCTTCGCCAAAGGTGATCTTTGTGCACGAGGTGTTGATTTTGAGGCACCACTCGTATTAAGAGATGCTCGTTTTTGTGTGGGTTTATATTCAGTATCAGATTCAAAATCATCTGAAGTTTCATCATCGTCTTCGTCATCGCTATGGTCCAACTTCTTTTTACGTTTAACTAATGTTTTTCGTTTTTTTGTCAGCGTTTTGCGAGGACTTGATGATGTTGAAGCTGTCGAACTAGCACCACGTTTACGTTTGTTACCAGCTGACGTTGAAGGCGTAGCAGAAGCTGCGTTTGATTTACGGGCTGATGCAGATGTGACAGCTGCAGTAGTTCCTCTTCGCGATTTTCTACCAGCTGTCGTTGAGGGTGTCTGACTATCATTGCCCTCCATTAAGGCAGATTTCTTTTCAATTTGAGATTCGTCTTTGAACAGGGAAATATCAACTTGAAATGTTAAAATATTGTATAAATAATTATTCTTTTATTTTCAATTAACAAAATCACTGTATACTTACGACCATCGGGATTTTCCTCTGTTAGTTCTGGTCTTGGTACCAAACCCTTTTCGACATCTATAGCCTTTTTGAGTATGCTTTCGATGCGACTTCTTTCGGCTTTAGGCAAACGTAAGTGACCTTTATCGATACGTTTCAATTCGACCGTTGTTAAGACACACTCAATATCAGTGTGATCATAGAAATCGGGTATAAAGACGCTGCTATCTTTTGTATCTTCCGATAGCCATCGAATGCTTATGCGTGGTGAGGTGCGATATACATTTTGCATAGTTTGGCACAAGTAGAATGTACCCTCTGCATTTCGTACAGCCATATATTCATTTTTATAAAATACAATTAAACGATCCTCATTGGACATTGGTTTGGGGGAGTTGGAAGCCTCACTGGCTGATAATTTGGTAATGTAAGCCAATTCGGGAAGAGGGCTTTGGTAGAGTATTGTCTTTAGACGGTGGCGTTTTGATTTGCGATCTGAATCATCATCCTTAGGTGTTGAAGGTGCTGAGTCTGATGTAATCGAATTATCCGACTTAAGTTTTCTTTTGACTCGGGCACTAGTAGATACTGGTTTATCTTCTTGTGATTCTGGTATTTTATTTTCAACAAGAGTCGATGGTGCTGTAGATTTGCTTTTCGCTCCTTTGCCAAGACGTCCTACTTTTTTGGTTGGTGTCGCCGTTAAAGCTTCTGCCGCTGTTTCTTTTTGTGCACTTTCATCGGAATCCTTAGAATAATCGTCAACATTCGATTTGTTAGGGACAGCTGGAACAGATGAAGAACTACTTTTTACAGACGTATTATTTTCAGCCTTTTCAGTCGATTTTGTAGATTTATCTGATTCATCATTCTCCTTAGGAGCTGCTTCTTTTTTATTTTCTGTCGCTTTAGCATCAAGTGTTACTTTTGCCAATTCTGTATCTGCTTTAGTTGCAACTTCCTCTCTCACATCAGGTTTTGGTGGCAAAGCTTCCGTTTTTTCTTTTTTATTCGCCTCCAAGGAATTTTTTGAAGATACATCTTCTTTTTCTGGTAGTTTAGGTGCAACTGCCTGTGTTTTTGTAACAGGGATTTTTGTTTCTGCGGCAGTGTTAGACTTTTCGCTTTCTACATTGGTTTTTTGTACATCTTTTTTATCAACATTTTCCTCAATCTTAGGTGATGTCTTACTTGTTTTCAGTTTTTTATCCTTTTCTTTGTCTGGAATTTCATCCTTACTATCTGGTTTTTTCTCATCGTGTGAATTTTTAATTTGTTTGGAGTCACATGTTTTCTTATCATCTGTTAATGGTGATTCCATTTGCTTAGGAGTTTCCACTGTTGCTGGGGCCGTAAGAGGAGTACTGGATATTTCTTCTCCCTAAAAATTTAAAGTTTGAGATAAAATAAATCTTTATTAATTATTATTATGTACATTACCTTTTCCACAGTTTTATTTGAATCAGCTGCTTTATTTTCGTTTTCCTTTGTTTCATAGTTCTCATTTTTATTTGATTTAACAGCAGAACTAGTTTTTTCTTCTTTTGTTTTTGATTCTAACACCGACGGTGTTGCTGTTGGTGCTGTGACCGAAGGATTAGCAGTTGTTGTAGAATTTGTTTTTAAATCATTACTGTTCTTTTCTACATTATCTTTCGTCTCTGCTGCAGGTGCCATTGGTTTGCTAACGGAAGATGGTATCTCAGCTTTCTTCTCCTTAGATTTTTCAGCATCTTTTTTAGAGTTATCTGTGTTTGAATGTGCATTATTTTCTGAAGCTGGTTTGTTCCCATCATTCGAAGGTGTTCTGGTGGACTCCTTTTCAGGAGTTACAGATTTTAAGGGTAATTTTGAAGCGGGCGACTCTTCCACCGGTTTCACAGCAGAATCAGCAGCACTACTAGTTGCTTTTGTTGATGCAGCAGTATTTGTAGCTGCTGTAGTAGAGGTGGTTTTTGTAGTGCTAATGGGACCAATTGATGCAGTGGTGGCGGTAAGTGAAGTAGTAGCACTAGGTGTTAATGCTGTTGTTGATGTTATGGTTGCATTTGTTTTCTGTGCTGAAACCATTGTTGAAGAAGGTCCGGTTGTAGTTGTTGTTGTTGTTGCGCTCGCTAAAGTTTTATTATTTCCCATCGCAGCAGCTGCAGTAGCCGTTGGAGGCATTTGTTTTGTTAATTGTACTGGTGTGGATTGTGGTGACTTCAAAGCTGCAACCGTTGCATCAGCCGGTGTACTAGTCTTTGCAGGACTAGTAGCATTACTTGTGGCTGTATGTGTAGTAGCACCATGTGTAGATTTTGGTAAATTTTGCGAGTGTCCCATATGACCTCCTTTGGGACCACTATTTGTGGGTGGCATGAATTTGTTTTGTTGGTGTGCCATACTTGGTCCAGATGTTGGTGGTTTCGAAGGTGTTAGTGATATGGATGGTGGTGGGGCTTGATGTTTTGTTGAACCTGTATTACCACCGCCACCACCACCACCTGTTGACATTTTGGGATGTGGTCCCGCTGATAAATTGCCACCACCAACATTTGCCGCTGCTACTGGTGTTATTTGAGTATTTAGTGGCAGATTAGGAGGTTTCATTTGATTTGTTAAAGGCGGCGGTGGTGTAGCTGAACTCATTTTATTTCCACTTGCTACGGCCACTTGAGCTGCGGCAGCTGTAAGGTAACGTGAGAGAGCATTTTGTTGTTGCTGCTGTTGATGTTGATTCTGGTGTTTCTGCTGTTGCTGTTGTTGTTGCTGGTGAGACAATGATGTTGTGGTAGGAGGCGGTGGCGGTACACCCTGTACAGGCTGCTGTTGTCCATGTCCATGTTGTCCCTGACCACCACCATGATGTTGTTGCTGTTGCATTTGTTTTGCCTGCATTTGATATTGGAATGCTTGCAATTGTTGTACAAAATTTGTGGGCAATGCTTGTAATGTTTGTTGCAATTGATTAAATGTGGGATTTGCAGCAGGATTTCCATTAGCCTGCTGTTGATAAGTTTTATTTAAGAGCTCAGCGGCCCCTGCTGTTCTTGTTAAGGCCAATGGTTCTCCACTACCACCGGCCCCACCACTACCCGGACCAGCAACACCTCCAACGCCAGGCACACCTCCCACAGGACCAGGACCTACGCCTCCACCACCCGCCATATTATGATGTTGATGTTGTAATTGTTGATGCTGTTGCTGTTGTTGCATCTGTTGTTGAAACTGCAGAAATTGTTGTTGCTGCTTTAACATATTCTGTATCCTCTGCTGTTGTAAAAACGCATTAATATCCGCCTGTGATGACTGTGGTATAGCATTTTGTCCATGCACTAAATTTTGCATTTGTTGTTGAATGCCAGCAAAGGTTTTTGCAACTTGTGGCATATTATTAGGACCATTAGGTGGACCTCCGCCCATGCCACTCCCACTCGAACCAGGTGGTTTTTGATTGTAACTCATTTTGTCATTCAATTTAATTTGTGTTCGTTATGAAAAAAATACTGCAAAAAAACAAGAAAAATTATGTTTTTTTTTTAATTTTAGTTTTGTTTTTCTCTGTTCTTATTATTAATTCATTTCTGTTGTTTTGCTATTAAACACATCGTTAAATTTAATATCATGTCTGTTACGAATATCTATATTCTGATTCATTCAGTGTTATTTTGTATGTGGCATGGGCCAGGTTGCAAGTTATAGGCCAAGGTTTACAGTAAACAGAAAAATAACAATAAAAAAAACAATGTGCACAATAAGCATATTTGTACAAATGTACGCAATTTCATGTATAATAAAACCAATGAACTTTTTTATACACTCATAAATAAATACATTCACATGTTCTGAAAAACTAGTTCAGGTTGATGTACGTATAAATATTTTGTGATTGATGAAAAAAATAGTAAAAATGATATTTTCTAAGTGGTGTTGCCAGATATTTTTTTACATCCTTCATGGGGATGTCATAAAATCAATTGTGGTTCAATGCCATATAAGTTTTTATGTAGCAGGACCGCTTAAAGAAAACCTATTACTTTCTGGCACAAATGCCAATGAATTTTCAAGAGAATTCTATGAATGAATTATTCACAGGTTGTTGATCTGATTAAAATGAGTGACCAAAAAAGTGCGTACTAAAATGATAAAACATTTTCTACAAAAACCAACTTGGTCTTACAAAAAGTTGGTCAAGCCTGACCAACCTAGTTCAGGCAGAAGGAGTGGTCCACCTGATGTTTCTAAAGCCAAATCTCAGACATGATTATTTTCTAAATCTTTACTCGAATTAAATACGAAAAAGACTTTGCTTTTAAAACATAAAAAAAATTCATTAATGATACTCCACATCCGTGTAGTCTTTGATTACTCCCGAGGTGCCAAATAGGAGTTCGTTGATGCACTGTGAGTATCAATAAAATATTGATCTAAATTCTAGATTTCCGAATGTCTTGCACGGACTGGTTAAAAACTTTTTGCCTAGTCCGCTAAAGCAGTTACATCACGCTACTCGTGGGAACGAATTTGATATTTCAGAAATTGATGAGGATGTAGTAAGGCTACCAACTTATGACGTTAGTTTTGACACTGAAGGTGCAGGACAGAAAGACAATACAAAATCCGTCGTTAAACTCAAGATAAACGAAACTTTTGGCGATTTTGTTATAAACAATTTGGAACTGATGGACATGTTAAGTCCATCAGCAAACACAGCTATTAACAAAGTTCGAGGTTGGCACTAATGGTATGTCAGAACATCCACTGACAGTAAAAGTTTTAATACTCCAAATAAACTCAAAAACATTTTGGTCATAATATTGTTAAATTGTTTATTCAATTATTCCAAAAAAATCAAATGGGCTTAAATTATTTCATTTAGATTTTCTAATTTAAATCGAAATTCATTCAAAAGAAAAATAGACAAGATTTAAATAAAATGTTATTCCATTCAAATTTATAGTGTAAAATGTTAAGTGTTACAAAATTTTTCAAGGAACTAATGTAAACACATTTTACAAATGTCTGGCAATACTATTCATAAGTTAATATAGACATCCACTACACAGACTGACTGACTGACATTAGAAATATTAGTTGGAAGCGCAAAGTAAAAGAATAAACATAATAAGAAGAAATGTGGAAAATAGTTCAAATAACCACAACAACGCCAAAAAGTGTACCTGTATTTAGTCGAATATAGAGATACAAAAGACACAGCCTGCCTACATTTTAAAACTAACTCGTTAAAATGACTCTTTTTTCTATTTCTTTTTACAATTTTTACTCTCCAAATGTCTCGTATCATTTCAAAATATTCTCTCGTTTTAGATTTAGTTGTGTAAATTTTTCTAGTGGGAAAAGACGTAAAACATTTATTTAACTTAATTTCAAATTCATTCACTTGGGTGTGAAGTAATTCCGCAAATGATGACGTACAAATCGTGTAAAATAACAACCGATTAGTGCCAATAAAATCTACAATACACAATAAAGAATGATGATGATAACGAAAAACGATGGCAATAACTAAATCAAAGACAATATATTGTTGTTGTATGATGATGACAACAACAAGAATTATAATAAAACAAACTCTTTAATAAATTAATGGTGTGTGTGTTTGTGTGAGTGTTTTTGTTGGACTATTGGAACTGTCTTCTTAGCTTTATTGCCAAACTTCATATACCAAAAAGAGAATGATTTTATTTTTTTTTTTGTTTCTTTCAACATTTCTTTTTTTTAGATTTACTCACACATATTTATATTCGCAAAATACTTTTTGATTACAATGTATCTTCTGTACTAAATGCCTGTTCTGTCCATGCTCGCTTGTTCGTCTGTTTGTCAGTATGTTTTTCTTTTTTTGCCTCCATGCCTCCGCCATATGTATGTATGATATGTATGTATATTTTTTTGAGTAGTGTAGTGCACACGTTCAACGAACTTTTGTTTATGATTTTGTTATTGTTTTATTTATTTCTATACGTTTTTTTCATTCTTTGATTTGTTTTTTTTAATTTCTATTGTAACAAAAGTTTATATTGTATTAAACACTTCCTCCAAAGTCATAATATTTTCTTTAAAAATAGAATAGAAATAACACTTTCCCAAATATAGAAAAAAAGTCTATTATATGCAACAGTATTTCTTAAATAGTGTAACAGGATCCTTTAGTTACAAAATAAAAATTCCAGTATTTATTTAGTTAATCCCTTTAATATGATTATTAACAAGTAAGAATACTTTATTCGGATATGCGGAATCTTCAAAACCCTCCAACATAAATGCATAAGAAGTAAAATTATGTTTTGTACATACAGTTTACATACATACACACATAAATGAAAGTTTTTCTTAAATATAACAAAGAAAACTTAATGAAACATTTTTCAACCATAACTTTTTTTCAACTGAACCGATATTGATCATTTTTGAAATAGTAATGAGGAACATTCAATTTGTCAATTTATAATTGAAAATTCTTATGAAAATATTTTCTTGAATATAGATGCTGTCTCAGATATCGGTCTATAATTTTTAATAAACTTTCGTCACTAATTGAACTGGGTTTCATTTCTATCATTCCGTATAATTATGTTATTATTGCCTCAAATTTAAGGCAAGTTTTATTAAAATTTTTAAAAATATATTTATTCAAATATATTTTCTCTATTTGTTTTCAATATACTTGCGACAATAAATTATATATTTATCATAGCTGTTGTAAAAGTCCTATTTCGGAATGACATTTAGAATATTTTACGAATATTTGGACTAAAGAAAATCTCTAAAATTTTTCAACAAACAGAAGTAACATAAAGAAGAATGAAATGAGTTAACAGGTTGGGGAACAAAGTTTGTTGCCTTTTTTCTTAAATGATCAAGAAAAACGAGTGACTTTTTAAACTGAAAATATTGATGAAAAATATCTGCAATTTTAGCCTAAATTAAAAAAAAAATTAAAATACTATCAATTGGAAAAACAAGAATTTGAAAAAAATACTCATAGGTTATTTTACGATAAGGAGTGAGATCGAAAAATTCTTAACATACATAAATGTTATTACAGCTTACAGTTTTAATTTTCTTAATTGATTGAAATTATTATTACAATTTACTAAAAGAAGATATTTTACTTTTTCTGAAACCCATCCATTAACGATTTTATAGTGCTTTCTATCACTTTGCTAAAACAGGCAGTCAATGTCCTTTTAATATCTACTACATTTTTAGAGACCTTTAATTGTGATCTTCAATTCTATTTTAACAAAAGCCTAATATCTTCCCACTGGCTTTAGCACCAGGCAGTTTGGAGCATTTGCCTCTCTTGGTACAAATACCACTTTATTGTTCTTGTACCACTCAAGGGCTTGTTTGCTATCGTGACAGGATGTCAAAGAAGGCCAAAACTATTTTAACACATTATGAAGTATTGTGAATGGAAATAGCCTTTTTGGTAAACATTCCTTGTTGTAAATATCGGTATTTATAGAGCCCGTTAAAACAAAAAAATGGCTTCTTTTGCCGCTACTGCATATCGTCATATCGAGCAATTTTATGGGAAATTTTTACTTATTTTTGGTTCTAAACTTTCTTCAACATTCCCTCGAGCGTTTGTCAGGAAATTACGCAAAATCACATATTTTTCTTTATCCATAATGCAGATAGAATACTTTTTTAGAAAATTTGACTTCAATTTCCATTGTCTATTTTTGGTTTCTAAATTTTTAGCAGCATTCTTGTCAGGTACTGTTTGAACATTGTTTGTTTTTATACCTGCATTGGCTTAACATAACTTCGTAGCAAACAGATTAACAATTTTGACAAATGACTTGTTTTACAAGGGTAACTTGATCATAAAAATTAAATAACACTTAGATTAACAGTTTTAATGAAAAACGTGTGTAAAAAATTTTTCGATCTCAATCCTTATGCGTAGAATAACCAGCTAATCCTTAGAAAAATTAATCTAGTAAATAATTTCTTGTCGATCATTATGGTAACAATTTTCCCATGAATTTTTTAACACTGACAAAAGTGCCCAACAGATTTACAGTTACTTTTAGTCAAGGATATCGAACAAAAAGGAGTTTAAAAGAAATTTTGTGTGTTTAAATTAAATCGAATCGAATAATTTAAGATAAATTTTTAAAATTTGTATAACATTTGCGCAAAATTTTAAAAATAGTTAAAATAAAATCAACGTATTCAGTTGAACAAACATTCATGCATTCTCTCTTTCAATCCATCCATCATCGGTTTAACCTAATGAATTTCTCTTTAAAAGTTTGCCAATCAACTTTAAATTAAATTGTATAACACACAATATTACAATGCGATAAAATAATAAAACGTTTAACCCTTTTTTTGACATCTCTTAGCTCTTCATTCTATATATCATGTGTAAATAAATGGATGTATATATGTACATCATATGTATGTCTGTATAATGTTCCACACATTCACCACAGATACACACACACATACACACATATTTTCATCACAGAATTAAACTATATACATGTGTACATATAATAAAATCCATAAACTGTGTGTTACTCTCAGTTATTGTGTTGATGGTTTACGAGTCATGTGGCGGGTATGTATTTTTGTTTTTGCTGTGGATGAGATGAAGATGATGATGGTAATGGTGTTACTATTATTCATGTTGTTGTTGGTGGTGGTATATTTGTTTTTTTCCTATAAAACATTGTCCATCCCAATATATTTCATTGTATTATATGCAGCATCCACAATTAAAAGTAAAGCCTCTACAAGAACAATAACATTGTTAAAAAGGAATGTAAAATAAAAAAAACCAAGAGAGAAAATATCAGAATGCAAAAAATGCCGGCATCCTTAGTGACACAGAAAACTACAACTAAAAAAATCAATGTTGTTTTAAACTGAATTTTATTTGTTTTAAGTTTAATTCTGTGACACACACATGGTTTTATGTATTTTATTTATTTAATTGTTGTTTTTTATTTCACACATTTTGTAAATACGTAAATTTAATAAAAAATAATTAAATTCTTTAAAAAAATTGTCTAAAAAATATTTAATTACAAATTAACAAATTTTAGTTTCACATATATTGAACAGTTGGGCAGTTTGAAAATAAATCTGTAATTTTGGAATCTTATGAAATTTGACAAAACGACAGCAGAAAAGTGAAGCTTTATGACTTTGAAATTAAGGCTCCATAGGGGCTCAAAAAAAATGTGTACCTCAAACATAAGTAGTGATATCAAAAAATTCTTTAACGTTTATCGTTAAAAACTTTTAACCCAGGGATTATTTGATTTATATGTTAAACATGTCAGTTATTATGTTTAATGTCAAACTGATGAGTGACCAGAAACAAGTGCGAAATTTAAATTAAAAAAATGTTCAGCAAAACCCAAATTGGTGCTACAGAAAGCTGGCGAAGCATTCAAACTATTTCCAATGTTATTAAACAGTGCCGGCAAAACTTGTGCGTGGTTCAGCTCGAAGGGATGGTCCACATGAGATTTCTTCAACCAAAAATTTAAAAGCATTTTTAAGTGGCTCCCAGCACACCCGGTAGCAAAGCAGCTTGTTTAGCTCGGCTTATGTTACGAAAAATTAAAGTTAATGAAGTCAATTAAAAAAGTATACCTTGCTGCCTACTGGATAACGAAACGTAGGTTCAGGCAGATTTTTCGCAACATTCTGGTTAAAATTTTTATGCTGCTGATGCTCCTGAAAATGTTGAAGACAAGTTCAGGATCATAAAGCAGTCAAAATTTTCCAAAAAGTTCTTGGTATGGCAAGTAATATGCATTTGCGGCAAAAAAAAATCCAATCATTCGTTACAACAGACTCTATAAATAAATAAGCAAAGAATGTTTACGAAAAAGGCTGCTTCCATTATGGTTAACAAAGCCCTTGAGTGGTAGCATAACAATAATATGGTATTTGTACCAAGAGTGTTAAATCCTCCAAACTGGCCTGAACTAAGGCCAGTAGAATTGAAGACATAAAATATGGTAGATTTTATATTGACAACCTGTTCGAGCAACGTGAATAATACACTATAAAAATATTGAAGGTCTTCCGAAAAAAATTTCAAAACTAAAAAAATATATCTTTGTAAATTGTAATAATAATTTCAATCAAATAAAAACAACTACAATTGTTTTCTTACATTTTTATTAACATAGAATTCTTAGATTTGACTTGTTATATGTTTTTCCATTCAGATTGCACGATTCTCGAATTTATTTATGTATAATTATCATTCATATTTTACTAATTTGTTAATCAATAGAAATTTCAAAAATAACAAGTTCAAAGACATCACCTTAAAACTCAATACAAAATGCCAAAAAGCTCATAATAAAACATATTTATGACCCAATATTAAATAGAACGTTAAAAGAAACGTCAGAGATGTTGATTATAATCATTGTTGTTAGTCTCATACAAAATTTCGCGCCATAAATAATGACCAAACATTTCTTTCTTAGAAATTGTGTACTTAATTAGTTGCTATTGTTTTTATTTATTTATTTATATTTTATACTCTTCAATAGTTTTATAAAATGTTTGATTATATATTAATATTGTGTTGTTCTTGATCTTATTTGTTTTTCTTATCTTTAAAAAAATCGATAAGCAACTTTATTAATAGACAAGTTTTAAGTTAGTAAAGCAATATTTATATAAAAATCATCGCATAGTTTTAAAATTATTTAATTTAACATATCATCTATTAGTAACACTAATGTTGGTTTTTCAAAAGAATTGAGTCTAAATAGTAAGATAATATTAAGAAAAGAAATTTATTATTAATCCTATTTTCTTCCAAAGCTGGTTCTAATTTATGAAATGTTATCATTTCGTTTAGGTTTTGTTACACATAGATTTAAACAAATATGTAATTAGTAATAATTTGGGAAATATTTACTACAATATAAATCAGGTCTTTTTACTTTCGAGATTTTGTAATAGTTCCTTCAGTAAAGACATCCAATTAAAATTTTCATTATCATATAAACTATTTGAAAACATTTCTTCCACTTTCTTCTTTTTCGACTGAACCACATTCATTTTAAATATCACAGAGCGAAGGTTATCAAAAAATGTCCAGAAATTAGAATTAATTTTCAGTCTCTAAAATTAGAACCTGTATTCCTAATTTTCAATTATGTGGTTTATGACTATTTAAGAGAAAATGTGTAATATAAACTTTATTTTTAATTTTTTTTTATGAAAAATCTTTTAAAATGATTGATATTTTATATTGAAAAGAAAAATTTATAGGTACGAGACTCAACGTTTTTACATTGAGTTTGCCGATTTCTAAGATCAATTAATTTAAGTTTCAGAAAGCCTTTGTATTCGTCTATGCAATCAAAGGAGTGAGATCGAAAAAATCTTAACACCAATAAATGCTAATAAAAACAAAACCGCTAAAAGTACAGTCTTATTTTTACCATTTGCTTGAAATTATAGTTTTAGCTACAGTTATGGAATATTTAAGCTTTTTCGGAAACCTTTCCATTTGTGTTTTTTTTTTACTGCTTTCTGTAACTTTGCTCTAACATTTTGGACACATTTCTTGTGCTTTTCAATTCTCTTTCAACTAGAGCCTAATATCACTCCATTAGCCTTAGCTGCGTGCAGTTTGAAGGATTTGGCTCTCTTTGTACAAATATTATATTATTGTTCTTGTACCATTCCAGGGCTTGTTTAACATAGACAAGTTGCCAAGCCAGGCCAATAAATAACTAGACACATTATAAAGTATTATGAGTGAAAGCAGCATTTTAATAAACTTCGCATTTATTAAATTTCGTTATTTATAGAACCCTTTGGAACAAACGATTAACTTGTTTTGCGCAAAGGCATATTGCTTGTCATACCATGAAAGTTTTGGGGAATTTTTACTGCTGTTGTGTCCCAAACTATTATTCAACATTCCCTCGAGCATCAGCAGCATACAATGTTTGCTGGAATATTTTTAGAAAAATTAACTTTTGGTGCACTATTTTTGATCTCTATATTTTTAGCAGTGTTCCTGTAAGAAACTCTTTGAGTCTTTTATGTTTTTAGACCTGCATTAGCATTAACTTTTTGTACCAAATACTCCGAGCACTGAGCTAACCGGGCTGCTTTACTACCGGATATGTTGGGAGCTTTTTAACGACACTCGTATAATTTGCAATGAAATAGATATAGAGAGTCTCTAAACATTCTAAATAATACTTTATTATCTGGCAACATTGAAAGACCGAAGAAAGGTCGCCACTGGTTACAATCACAAATTTAATGGAAAATCACCACAATAACGATATGCGGTTTAAATTGGCACAATAAGTGAACAAACAACTCAAACAAAATAAGCTAAGTAATGGATGAGGAGCAACAGCAGCAAAATATAATTTATGAATTACTTCTAAAAAGTACATAAAATACCAAAAAGGGGTAAGAAAGATACAATTTAAAATAAAATCTAAATTCAAATAAAAACGGGAACAGTTCAACCAGAAAAATATAGAAAAACAACAACGACAACAACAAAAAAGCCAGCAAAACCAAAAAATGCCAATAATAAATCATTTGGCCCCAAAGTGAGTTTTAGGTAGAAAAAGAGCATACAAAAACAACAACACAATCAACGAACAAACGAATAAATGTCTATGATGTGGCGCGCGGCATTTGAAGAAGGAGATGGATGGAGCAGTAACAGCAGCTAAATACATATTCGCAAAATAAAAAAAACAAACATACACAGACATACAATTCTCTATATACAGACGAAAAACACACTTAGAAAATATCACGAAAATAAACACTAATACGCGGAAGCGGCAGCAAAACCCCAAAATATAAAAAAACAACAACTGAAAGTAAGAAAAAAAGTAAGCGTCAATGTGGATCACTTCATAAAACAAAAAAACAAAAAAAAACAAGAGAAAATAATAAAATAAAACTTAAAAAACAAAAAATGAAGAAAATAACTTGTATAAAACAACGAGAGGATGTTTAACATGAAAACCAAAGCAACGCGCTCCATTTTAGCCTGCGTCAATGTGGCTAAAGTGGTCGCGCGCATTTTTTCTTTTTATGACTACGTGTGTTTGTTGTTGTTGTTGGTTTAGTTTTCTTTATAAAATTCATGTTTTAAATTAGAAAAACTTACATGTTTTTTCTTTTGATTACGGGTGACCACCACTCACTCACACATACACACAAATTTCTTCTAATAGTTTTTTTTATTTGTTTGTTAATAATTGATGGCTTGTTTTGTTGTTTTCTTTAATTACCGGTTTTACATACAAACTTTTATTTATAACAAAGTTATTTATTAATATATGCTTCTCTTTTTAAATCTATATTGTCATCAATAGAAATAAAAATTATTTCTTTTTTGATTAATTATATTGCAAGCACACTTTCAACTTTTTTTCGTATATTTTTTCTTTTATTATTTGCTTGTGTTTGTTGTTCTTCTTCTGTTTAATAATGCTTGATTATTACGTTCTTCATTATTTGGTTATTTCTCATTTCTCCTGTTTCTTAACACACAAATACACTCAACACATACACGTTTGCCCATATACACAAACTCTCACACACACACTAGTAAATATCTACATAACTACTGCGGCATCGTTTTGGAAAAAAATGTTTTCCTTGAATTGTTCACATGAAAATTTCGTCATTAAAACACTTGCACTTCATAAAATTTTAATTTGTATTGATAGTTTGTGGTCACATTTACATTTTACAATAGATTTTAGCAATTTTACATTGAGTTAAATGTAAAAAATTTAAGTTTTTTCTAAAGCGAGACGTGAAAACGAAATTTTTTCAGAAAAATCCGAAAGCAAACGAACACGATTGTTTCGAATTGCCAATTGCATGGCATTAGGTAACACATGGTTGTATTTTTTGGCTACCCCTACTCAAACACAGAGATGTTGTCGGTGTTGGGTACGCAATTGATTTTTTACAGAGCTACCAGATTGATGGTATAATTAAAACAATTTGTATTGAAATATAGATAATTAAGACCAGTTCATATACAAAATTAACGATTTTATAAAACTTTAAAAAAACGTGGACGAATAAAAATCTCAATATTTTACATTCGATATAAGTAATGTACATAAACTACGAAAATTATAAATGACGTCGACTAATGAAATGTCCCGGAGAACATTTGCTTGGAATAATAGACCCATAACAATAAATTGAAACAAGTAAAACTTTATAGTCGGCGTTTCAATATGACTTTTTTTTTGTAAAGTTATATGCGAGATAGAAGAATATATAAACCTATCCTCGTATAAATTCGCTTATTTATATTTATCTTTATTTAAACAGCTATTATTACAATACCAACATACATGAGAGATTAATACCCGTTCCCACGACCATTGGATCTACGTTCCGAAACGATCCCGAGTCTCATACGGTCAAAAATTGTCAACGCAGTGAGAGCTGTATCAATCGGAAATTTTTTACAAGAGAGAACAACCACATGCATTTCAAAGTAAAGTGGGACCTATCTGAAATAAAGAACTGATCCTCGTATAATTTGGCACATCGTTTCAGAATATCATAAGACTTACTTTTACTAAATTTCGTTAAAATTACTTTATATTTAGGATTTTGGGGACATTTGTTTGAGAGACACCTGAAATATTGCACCGAACATGGCTTAACTCAATAGGCTACGTCCTTAGGCCTAAATAATATATTCGAAATTTAATCATGATATCTCAAAATTGCCACCTGTAAAGTGTTCACCACGACCGACAGACGGTCGGATATCGTTGAACCGAGTCAAAAGTGATTCTAGGTCGAACTTAAAGGTGGGTGCAATACCATTTTTCTGTACTGCGTTGGTGTAGGGTATAAAAAAACAACGAGAACGAACAAATATTACAATCTGTTGACAGAAACATTCTTTCAGTGTAAATTACTTCTCTTCTTCTATTAAATACAGTGACACCAAATAATTTTCATAAGAAATCCCCTGGTTTGATTTAAATAATACCTTATTGAAAATGAAAAATTTCAAAAAACTTTTCACCTCTGTAACTGAAGTGTAAAATTCCCTAAAAAATTACAATTGATTTACAAATTTTTTAATGAGTGTGCAAAAACTACCCATCGAATTAATTCGCCCTGGTTAGGTTTTCTGCTCACACTAGTCTATTCAAATTGGTGATGAACGTCTCCAATAGAAATGTTCATAAAATATAAAACTTTGCAACAAATTTATATGCCAAATTTTTTAAAACGATCGACCCACAAAACACTGTAGTCCTCATACAACCCCACTTTTCCAACTTCCAACTTTATACTGAAATCGAATGAGGGCGATGAAACGAAAAGTGTAATTTCCTCGAGCCGGTTTATTTGAATAAAAAATGTGAACAACAAAAAAATTAAATTTATTAATTTTTTAGATTATTTTAATCGTTTAAAAAATCGATTAAAGCAAAGTCAAAATAGTTGATCAAATAAGTTAGAATGATATATTCGGCTGTGCCGAATCTTCCACACAAATACGTTATGGTTCGTACATACACACCCACAAACATATAAAATATTTAAACGTTTTTCCTTAATATAAAACGGAAAAACCTAAAGAGTCATATAAATAATTATACGAAAATTCTTCGCTGGAACTTAGAAGTTGCCTCAGATATCGATCTATATATTTCACCTTCTTAAAACTATAAAAAATATTTTTTACGTTACTCACGGAATGACAATTTGAATATATATTATTCACCACTTGTGGTGGTGGAGTTATAAAATCGTGAAGCGATTATTCATTTCGTTAACCATTCACTAACATAATGAAATCATAAATCACAGAATAAAATACTAAGGCGGTCGGGAAATAATTTCCATTTTTTATCATTTCACATTCCCAAAAACATTTAAGAATAATTTCCCTTTTTGGGTATTTCAATTATCAGTTTCTTATTACATTTGATAGCTCTCTTTCCGACGTAACTGTCAAACAAATAAATAAAAGAAAACAAGCGGTTAAGAAATTTGTTTTGTTACGGAAATTTACCAAAATAGTTGTAGTTGTAAAAGAATATTCAAATAATGGCACCACAACAGGTAACTTTACCGAATGAGGATCTCGATTGGATCCAAATGCGCCAAGAAAATGGCCCCGTTTTTCCCGAAACAACCAAGGAGAAGATGTTGCGTAAAATTAAAGAAAATCCCTTGGTACCAATTGGTAAGTCATCATGATTTATAATTATATAAGAAAAACAATTACAAATTAATTAATTTTTAACAATTGCGTTTTCACATTTATTTATGCAATTAGGTTGTCTTGCCACAGCCAGTGCCTTGGGTTTTGGTCTATATAATTTCCGTACTGGAAATCGTCAAATGTCACAGATGATGATGAGAGCGCGTATTTTGGCTCAAGGTTTTACTGTGGCTGCTCTAGTTACCGGTGTTGTGATGACATACGGTAAAAAGGACTAAAGTTGAGTTGCATCATTCCCAAAAGGCTGGATCCTCTCAAACTTTTATATTCTTCTTCATAATGTGCTTTAAGAAATGTTAAGTTTTTGTGGAAAGTATATGTTTTGCTTTCGTTTTTTTAGTATAAGATTTTTAAAGAAGTATTGACGTTGTGAAAATCTTTAAATAATCAAAATAAATTTTTTAGTTATGTTTGTATGTACACGAATGTAAGTGATATATTTTGTTAGTTAAAATACAAATTGTTAATTATATTTATTTCAGGTAAAAAATGAAATTGCTTGGTGACGTCATAAACAAGTTTTTTGTTGGTATTATAGATTTGTATGTATGGACGTTATGTGAATAGAAACAATTTAGCAAGAGATATACAGGTAGACAAAAGTCACCGTCACTTGTCTTTAAATATGTAAGTTTCTAAATATTAAAGAAACTATCATGGTACAGTGCTTTTAGTAAAATTTCACATAGTTATAGTAGAAGTATAGTTTAGGTTTTGAGTTGAATTTTTTGCACCTAACGGGGTTCAGTCCACAAGATCCCAAAGTTGTTTTCCTCGGGTCATAAAAATATTCAACAGATGTAGATTCCTTATATATTAACCGATTTTATAGATTTTTATATGAGTGGATTCAGCTAGCGATAACTTATAAGAAAGAACAATAGTTCCAAGTTTTATTCTATTGTTTGCAATTATTTTTTACTTTATTTATTTTTTAAAACATAATGACAAAATTTTGTACAGAAATAATTTCGAAAATATCTTCAAGTAATTGAAAGTTATATAAATGTGTTTTTCAAAAAATGTCGATTTTTTGACCAAAAAATTCGTTTTTTTCTTTAAGTTTACAAAAAATTAAATAAAGTAACCTATTTCGTATTTATACTTTTCTGAAATGCTACTTATATCTTACGTGTAATGCAAAAAAAAATTAAGTTATGTAAGAACCTGAGTTTTTCAAATTCAACTTATTTTCTCATCATACTTTGATTTCTGGTTTAATTTCTCAAATCGCAAAGTTGGAATTTAGTAATAGAAACTTTTGCTCCCTGATGTATGCTGAAAATATATAGCAAAAAATGTGAAAAACATTTAGAAAATTTGTGAAAATTTTTAATGTTAGTTAATGCTTTCATTAAGATAGGTTGATACCGAAATTTGATTTGAAGATCAATATTTAATAATTTGAAAAACAAAAAAAAAAAACAATTCAACATTTTATTATCAATAATATTATATATTTTTGAAAAGTAGACTAAATTCCAATATATTGACCCTGTGGTCCGACTACTATTAGGCCCTAAAATACATTTAACTCTCCTACACTTAGTACGTAAAATTCAACAAGACATTCGAAGTTGCTGATTTGTTTCCATTTTATTTGCATATAACACACTGTACGTGGCAAAATTATTAAACCTTGGCTCTTAACAACACTAGTGTCAAATTTCGTGTGATATGGTAACTTTACGACTGATCTGTCAAAATTTAATAACGGTATTTTTTTAATAAATTAGAAAAAATGTTACAAGCGCCGCTTATATAAAAAGTTAGTGAAAAAAAGAAAAATTACAACTACAGAAATTAAAATTATTTTAAACGCGGTACAAATGAACTAAAACCGTTCCGGGAAGCAAGAAGTAAGTAATTCATTTCGTATATTATACTTAACTACAAGGTAAAAAAAGTTTATTCTTAATGAAATTGCGAAGTTAGATATACACTACGGACATTGTTAAACTTACACTACTCTTGAGTAAGTTTAACGATGCCGTCTGTCTGTCCATGTAAACATTGTGAACACTTGCAAATTTTTAGAATTGAAATCTGATGAAATTGGTACATATTACTATATTGTCCCAAGGTCAAGGCTATTGAATTGACTTAATTAAATCGTAATAAATAAGATAAATATAAACAAAAATCGATGTACAAAATTATGCGAAGCTCGGTATTAAAATTCTTGTAGCTTCCATTACCCAATTCATTAAAAACGCAAATTCACATACGAGAATCGCTCATTAATTTTTCGTAACTACCATTTATAAGCACCATTTTGATGTAGGGTATTATATATTTGGGCTTGAAGAATATAATATTTTAACTTGTTTTTTGTTGGTATTATAAATTGTGTGTATGAACGTTTTGTGAATACAAACAATTAAGGAAGAGATACATACATATGTACATCTTGTGTATTTTGTAGATGAATTATTAAATTTCACACATGCAATTCGATTTTTTTGAATTATTTTTTATGAAAAAGATAAATATCTATTGGTAGTCTAATTCAAAGCAATTATAAGCCAAAAATTTCCGTTTATTATAGATATTGATAGGCACACGCCATCGTAAGCAGTGACGATAATGCAAATTGATATCGATATATTTTTGTGTAAAGAATAGAGATACAAAATTATAATCGATTCAGAATGACTAATCAATTTTAAAAAAGAATTTTTGATGAAATAGAAATAAAATAGCACATTATATTTAGTGGGCCTTAGCTTTGTTGTAACAGCTGCAAAGAACAAGTTTTTTATTTATATTGGTTTATGTGTTGGCTCAACTCCAGACCATGAAATCGGTGATACTCTACAGATGGGCTGGAGTTTAAACAAATGTGTATCGTGTGGTCCTTGACCACATTCTAAACATAGGTTTAGGATGGCACGGTCAACAGGCATGCGTTGAGCCTAATAATACATACCGATCTCATTTGAGCCAGAACTACTCTTTTGGCAGCGTTAGTTTCTGTTCTACGACATACGGTAATTTTAATCTACAGAATCTGTGGAATATATTTTGTTTTCAGATCATCTCGGCTATTGCAGTCTAAGTAAAAATGATCGCATAGATGAATTGTCAGGCTAAAGAAATTAAATTAGTTTAGACCATTCCAACCTATAACGCACAGTTTTAAGCTCAATAGAGCCTCCTATTTGACCATTTGCGAAGAAAGAAACATCCAATTCATGAACTTTTTGACTTTTTGACTATTTCCATGCTGAAATTGAAATTTAGTGCAATTTACGGTAGATTGATTTTCATCAAAGGGCTATCGAAGATCAACCATCCTCTAAAGCTTAATAGCTTCTCCTATCCAAAGTACATATTTTGCAAGATATTTCATAATTTTTCACTTATAAATTAACTAATTTACTTATTTTAATTATTGTTTATGGCGTTGAATTTTTTCTGTTCGTTAAAAAATAATTAATTTTTTTTGTGAAATATGAATTTTTAGTGAAAATTTGAAATTTCTATAATTTTTTTTTTTTAATTTAGAATTTTTAGTGAATATTAGAATTTTTGGTTTTTGGTTAAAAATATAATTTTTGTAGAGAAATTTTCTAAGGTCAAAAAGAAAATTTACTTTCATCGGAGAATATTACTATATACGAAATGTCTATTCATTTATTGTTGTGCGCTTTGCAGACTTTGCAATTATGAGTTTTTTTCCTTCCAACTTTGACGTTATATATGGCGGAAATTAGCACATACGATGTACAGAACGTGGCAAACACATGTACCAGTTTTGCCTTTAACTTTGCAGCAATTTTGGACGATAAAGTTTTAGGCACTTTTAAATTATTTTTACTATTCCCTTATTTTCCCGAAGGGATTGTGCAAGTGGTCGTACACTTCTTGTCTCATATTTACATGTTGGGTCATTATTAAAACGTTTTATAATTTTTGAAAACCCTTCCATTAACGTTTTTATAGTTTTCTGTCAATTTGCTCGAGCAGGTTGTCAAACTCCGTTATAAATCTATCACAGTTTTTGACACCTTTTTGTGGTCTTCAAAAATCTTTTAATAAGGGCAGTTTGGAAGAATTGCATCACATTATGAATGCAAATATTCCAATATTCTTCTACATTCTCTTGTGCATCAGCAACATAAATTTTTTGTCCAGGATGTGAGAAAAAATTTGCCAGAACATACGTTTTGCTATTCATTATCCAGCAATATTTTTTTTTACAAAACTTGACATTAATTCAGTGCTTTGTTTTTGGCCTTTACACCTTGTATGTTTTTGAACATACAAGGAGTACCATATTTTTTCTAGCACTAAGCTAACCGGGCTGTATTCCTACCGGATGTTTTGGGAGCTTTTAAAATGCTTTCTATTTTTTGGCTTAAGAAACATTATGTGGAACCATTCCTTCCACCTGAATCGGTTTTTCTATCAAGGGACAAGTTTTCATATTGAAAACAGTATGACGACAGATCTTTAAACGCTTGGTCAACTTTTTATAGGATCAAATTGGGTTTTGTTCAAAATATTTCATAATTTTATTAAGCACTTTTTTCTAGTCGCGAATTTTAATGAGATTAACAACTGGCATCTTTTGCAATTCTTGGGTTAAAAGTTTTAGTGCAAAACGTGTGTTAAGAATTCTTCGATCTCAATTAGACAAACAATTCCAACATCGTGCAATCTAGATAATAAAAAAATCATATTCTTGATTTAAAAATTTCTTTAATAATGGAGAAGGTAGATTTTTTCGAAACATTTCTCCAACAAGATGGGAGCATATATTGAACTATAATCAACTCGATATTTCTAATGGTACAAAAGATAGAGGAAAAATCAATTAGGACACACTGTACGACCTACACTGTTAAATCGGCTCAGACAACTTTGATAACTCACCTTGTAAATTAAGTTAAACAGTTTCAAAATAAAACACATTTGATTTGTTTTTGTTTTTTCAACATTCTTAAAATGCTCAATTTTTTATTTCGAGCATTTCAGAATGTGTTGTTTAAAACTTTATTTCCAATTCTTTCAATGTTTGATATTTGGTGGTTTTTTATCAGTGATTTCTTTATGTTTGTTCATATTTTTTCTTCTTCTTAACATTTCATTTGAAATTGTGTTTAATGGTAGGGAATTTTTGTAGGTTATGTTTTTTTTACAAATCAGTATTTTTTTTACATTATTACATTGACATTGAATATTTAAGTTTGTTTTTTTGTATTTAAATAATGACAATTTTACAAATTTTGTTATTGTTTAAAAAGGACATTTTTTTAAATTAAAATTAAGAACATTTTTTTTGAATTAACAATTTTTAACAAATAAAAAATATTACAAATAAGATTTAAATAATACATACAAAGGGGATGGGAGATTTAAACAGATATTTTGGTATAATTATTTTTAAGCAAACAAAAGTAGAAAGAATTTTTTCTTTAGTGGAAATAAAAACTTGCTTGTTATGGATTTTATTTATTTCTTGTTTAATTTCTGAAATTTGGTTTCGGGGTGCGTGCACCTTTTGTTTTTAGCAAGTTTTTGGGTTTTTTTTTGTTTAAACTAATATTAATTGTTTTTATTAACAAAAAATACTAGCATTTTTTTAATTTTTATTTATTTATTTATTTATTTATTTATTATAATTTTTTGGTTTTAAATTTTTCCTTTTCCTAGAAGAGAGTTTTTTTCTATTTCCATTTCATTTCTTTTTTGGCATTCTCAAATTATTTAAAATTTGTTGTTGTTGCTGTTCAAAAAGGCACAAATACCTCTACTTAATGTTTTAGCAAAAGCTTTTTTTATAAATATTTTGAAAAAGCATTTATTGCCAAATTGTTTTTCTTTAGGAAAAATTTAATATTTTTTTAGGTTATGATTTTTTTCAATTTTTTTGTTTTATTTTTTTATGATTTTTATGTAAATGTGTCGACCAGTTTTACTTAATTGCTATTGATTTTTTTTTAATTTTTTTATTTTGTTTTCTATTTAAATAATAAATTTAATGTTATTAAAAGACTCTTCTTCTTTATGATTAATTTTATAGTTAAACAAATTAATTTTAAATTTATCTTTTTTTAATTTTAATATTTTTTTAAAAGTTATATTTATAAATTTTATAAATAGAGTCTTATTACATTTATTTTTTTATAATTATTTTTTTTATAATTTAATTTTTCCTTTTCTTTAAGTGCTTTGATTTTTCTTTCCTATGTCAAGGATATATTTTAAACAAATCTTCATATCCTTGATCATGTATATGTATATATATACTATATACAAAATAAAATTATAACAAAAAAGATTTTTTCATTCAAAATTATTTTCAAAATTAAATATTTGTTTTAATATTAAAAAAGGAAATGAAAACGTTTTTTCTTTTTTTCTTGAACAAAAGTAATTTTTTTCTTGTTGTGTTTTAAAATTAAAAGTTTTTGTTTGTTGTATAATTATTACAAATATTTTTTTAATAATTCATTTTTTACAATTTCGTCTTTAAATTAAATGATAAAACTATTAGACTACATTTTTTCTCTTTCCATTTAAATTTAAATGTGAACAAGTGTTTTCTATAGCGCAATTCCGTAAATATGTCGTTAACTTAGAGAATAGCAAAACCATTAAAGCAACCGACATTTTTCGTTGCATAACGATATCGGTGGTCAAGTTAAACAAGTTTCGGAATTGCGATACTGAAAATATTTCTAAATGTTGTTTTTGTTTTATTTACATTTCTTTTTAATTTAAGAAAAAATAAAAAATAAATTGCAAAATTATATAAAAAATTAAAGAAAACTTTTAAAACTTTAAGTTAAGCAAGAACTGTATTAAGCGGATGTGTTTTCCCATGTATTCGAAAGCGTTTTAAAACTTTTCTGATGGTTACATTTTACTTTTTTTAAAGTCAAAATAATTTCTTTTTTAAAGTTTTTAAATTTTTCTTTAATTATTTTTTTAATTCTTACAATTTATGATTTATTTCCTTAAACCAACTAAAATTTCTGGTTTTATATTTATTATTCTTTTTTTTTTAATTAAGTGTAACTCTGGTTTATTAAACATTTTATTTTTATTATTAAACTTTGCTATTTGTTTTATTAATTATTTTTAACTTTTTTTGTAAAGAGTAAGAAAAGGATGGAGGTTGTTTTTTCTATGGGTCATTAAGAAGGGTAGTTAGGGGATTTAAAAGTACCTTTATATTTTAATTAAATATATACACTTATTATAATTCAATTTTTACATAAAGATAAAGACAGCTAAATTGGAAAAAAAGAAAATTTTAAAGAATTTAAAATTTTGATTCGAAAAAACTTTGGAAATTATTTAAATTTGATTATAAGAAAAAATTAAACGAAAGTGTTTTTTTTATAAAAACTAATTTTAAATTTATAAGTTCAATAAAAAAGATTGGCTTATAAATTTTTTATTTATTTTAATAAATTTAAAATTAGTTTATTATATTTTCTTTTTTGAAAAATTTTTTGAAGTTTTTATATTTGGCATTATTTATTTTTCTTTAATATTCTTAATAATTTCCTATAAAATTTGTTTGTTTTATAAGCTTTTGTTTATATTTTCTTTTTTATTTATATATTTTTCCTAATAATTTATGTCCTTTTTTTTGAAAAACAACATTTTTAATATTATATTTTTTATATTTTCACAAAATGGTTTTCTTTGAATAAATTATTAAAAATATTGTTTTATTAATAAAGCTGTAAAATAAAACAAAATTAATTAAAAAAAAAACTGGGATTGGCTCTCCTTTTTTTCTACAAAGCTTTCGTTGATTTTGACACCCAGTTCGAGTCGTTAGAAACTCAATTTTGTAAGAAAACTTTTACGTTTTCGTTTGACTTGGAGATCTAATCATTGTTCGCCTAGATAACTGTTATTTATAGAAACCAGATTTGAGCAAACGAAATTTTTCGTTTGTTAGGTGAAAACTAAATAATAAATGTTTGATTTCGACATTAAGTTCCACTCATTTGAGATGCAGAAACCCAATTTTGTAGAAAAACAATTAATTTTTCTGTTTTATAAAAATCAGATTTAAGGATTTCTTTTGTGTAAAAAGCGAACGCAAGATTTTACTAGAGATAGAGAAACAGACTATAAGTATTGAGATTTTTATTTCAAATCTCAAAGACACTAAAGCAAATTATTCAATCATTTTGTATTTTATTTAATTTTACAGCTTTTTTGAAGAACTTTAAAATATATACTTTTTTATTGTTCCATTAATTTAACCTTATTTAAGGTGTTGGAGTGATTGGTGAGTGGTTAATAATTCATTTTTGTTCTTCTACATTTTTATTTCTAAATGTAAATGATGGTTTTGTATGCTTAAAAAAGTAAAATATACTTTAATTTAAATTTTGCTATAAATTTACACTTTCCTAACAAAATTTTAATTATTTGTTAAAAAAAATAAATAAATTTTAATAATAATTAATAAATTCCAAAACACAAAATAACTCAATAAAAGTTAATTTTGAAACAAATTTTTTAAATAAAATAAACAATTAAAACTTTTAATTATAAAACTTAATAAGTTTGAAATGTTTGTTTTATTAAAAAAATAGTTTTTGTTTTAAAATTTATGAAAAATTATTAAAATTTATTTATTATGTATCTATAATTTAATGTATATATATTATATAGATGTATATTAATATATATAATTCTTATTTCTGGATTTTAATATAAAAAAGCTTGAATTTTGAATTTTTGTTTTATACAAATTAAAATAAATCAAATTTGAATAATTAATATTATTTATACAAAATTATAAACTTTTGGTTGTTGATGTTATTTAGAGCAAAAGTTTTTCTTTTTTGTTTTAATTAATAATAAATTTCAATTTTTGTTTTTAATTTTTTTTGGTAAAAACCAAATGTGATTTAAAAATAAACGCTTCTTTTAATATAATAACTATATAGTTTTTCAATTGTAAAAGTGTGTGTGTGTGAGTTATTTTTTATTAAATTATAGTAGTTACTTACAAAATACTTTTACTACTATAATTCATGTTTGTTTTTCTTTTTTTGTTGTTTAAATATTTCTTTAATGTTTATTTTCTTAACTTGAAAATATTTTTTTCTATTTAGCTTTTTTACTTTTATAGTTTTTTTCTTAATAAATTTCAAGTTTTCTTTTTGTATTTTAGTTTTTTTTTAATTACTTTACTTGTTTTAAATAAAAAATATTGAGTTGTGTATTTTTTTCTAGAGAAAACTATTTCAACAAAAAAGGAATCATAGTAATAAAATAAATTAAACAAAAAAAAAAATTAATCAAAATTAAAAAAGAATTTAATTATGTACATTAAATATACACATAACAAAGAAAATACTCTAATTAATATTTATAACCAAAAAAAAGGGAGAAACAAAATTTTTAGTCTATTTCTCTATGGCGAAGAAAAATCCATGCGAACGCAGAGCCAGTTGCTGTTGTAACAACTGTAAAAACAATTAAGTTGTTGTTGTAACAGTTGTTTTTGGAAAATAAAAACTCTTGTTGTTCCGGAACGGACATTCAATTGTCATGGGAACGAAAGAGACTGGTACACAGTACCCACACAATAGGATAATCGTGGGATGGTTGAAATTTTAGCATGGATTCATTGGTATCTCATTTCCACGACTCTACTTTGGGCGTTTCAAATTCAAAGTCTAATGTAAAGCTTAATGAAGTGTATTCATTATTGTTGAAAAATTGTGTTGCGAAGAACCGGCTGTTGTGGGAATGTTGATTCTGTTCAATATTTGTAATGTGTGGTTCCTCCAAGTATACCATAACTTGAAGCCGCGAATATCATTCAAATCTGATATATACGAATCCCATTCAAAAGGATCTTGCACATACTTGTGTGTGATCTGTTTATATATTCAAAGATTTTTTCCATCATTTCTTCAGGGAGTCTCCAATTGTATTGTACAAAAGTTTTTTCCGAAACCAGAAAGCCATTCACTCGAATACGAGTAAATTGCATTTTCTACGTTTCTTTCGAATTGTCCTTTGAGCCAACCTTGGGAAAAGTCAAAATTGATTTGGCTTTTGTTTAAGTGACGAACGCAAGCTTTTTTGCTCGTCATAGAGAAACAATCTATAAAAATTTATTTAGATTTAAAATATTAAGAGAAAATACCAGTAAAAAGCTTTTGCTTAAACAAATTGTTAATGTTTAGAATGTATTTTTAATTACTTTAATATATATTTTTTATTTTCTAAAATTCTAAACAGAATTATGTATATTTAAATAAATTTCTATAAAATTAAAAATGAAATGAATTAAACTTTCAGTTGAAAGTTTATTAATTAATTAGAAATATTATTATACAAAAAAAATTATTAAAAAAACACAAGAATGTTGTTTTTATTTTATTTCAACATTATAGTGTTTTTTAAATAATTATTTTTATTAAGAAGAACTGAACATTTTATTAATCGATTTAATTAAAATTATTTGCCATTATGACTAGAGTTTAAATTTTTGTTAGATAATAAAGCTTTGAAATATTTTTATTTAAATTTTTATAATTATCGAGAGTTAATGTGATTTTCAAGCCACGATTTCATAATACTTTTATCGGTTTGTCTTTACGACCTACGTAAGGTGTTAAAATGACAGCTTAACTTGAGTACAAAAATATTTCTGTAGTTATTTTTTTTATACAGCTGTCGCTGGGTGTCTGTCAGTGCAAGTACATAGAGAGTGGATTCATTTAGAAATAAAATGTCTAACAAAATTTTCTTTTGAATGAAAATGTGTACGTTCAGAAGTTAAAAGATTCTCTTCCTCGGTGCTTCACAAGAAGTCTTTTGGTAGACGTGTAGCACTTGAACTCGGCAAGGGCTTTGTGTGAGGTAGCACCAGACCACTTTGTTTAATGCGACTATGGGCAACAAATTCACTAATATTAGCGGAATGATTGTCATTTCGGTAACATGTAGGTCATGTTCTAATTTGGGTACTTGATAAACACTGCCATCGCATACATCATTGCCATACATTTCAGTATGGATTAGGACTTAGAAACACACCATGACTTTAAATCTAGTTGTTGGGCATTCAGTCAATAGGTCGGAGCTTCCCTGTTTGCACTAGCAATGTTGGTATTGTAGTGTTGTTGATAATGTTAATAAGTGTTATGTTAAAACATTTATTAAATACATTTCTAGTTTCTTTCAGTGCAAATACAACAATTTCTTTAAAGCAAGAGATAGAGAGTGGGTTCATTTAAAAATATTTTTACTTATCTGTTTTATACACAATCCATTGGTTTGGATGATCATTTTCCGAAAACATTTTATCCTAATAAAATTTCTAACAAATTACAAACTCAAAAATGATTTAATTATTAGAAACTTGTAAAATTTTTCTATTATTTTCCCAATTAGTATCATACTTTTATGCCAATTTTGAAAGTAAATAAGAATAAGAAAACTATAAAAAAATGCAGTGGACGTCCAATAGTACGAATGTTCCTATATATAATTCGTACTAACAGATGTCCATTGTAATACAATTTTAATAAGATAATTTTATGTAGAAATTATTTTTAAAGAAATTCGAAAACAATTATTATCACACAAAATCAAACATAAGAAACTTTTCTATAACAACTAACAAATCAATTTATACATTTTTGTTAAGTTTAAATAGATAATCTCCTTTTATTTGTTAATATCATATAATTTCAATTAATTCTATATCCTTTCAATCATTTTCTTTTTTATAATAAATTTCGAAAAAATAAAATTTTCAGTTCTTCCAAAAAAAAAAAACCTAAAACAGAAGTCTAACGAACTTAAACGAGGGCAAAAAAAAAAAAAAAAAAGATTTATATTATAGTTTTGTTTTTTGTTTTTGCTTGTATTTTTTCTAATTAATCCTTTATTTAGGCTGTTTGTATTTGAAGGATATTAATTATTAAATATATTTTCATTTTAGCATTTTTTTAACATTTAAGTAATAAACTTTACACTTGTTTATTTTCTTGTTTTTGTTTGGTGATTTGTTATTGTTGTTGTTTCTTTTTTTATTGCATGAAAATATATGAACAAAACTTTTTTATTTAATATTTTTTTTTTTTAAGATTTTTTGTTTTTTTTTTTAGATTTTTTTAAACAAATATATTTTATGTTTTATATATTTTTTTTGTTTTTTTTTTACATTTTTTTGGTTTTGAAATAAATTTAAAAATGTTATTTATTTTTTATTGTAGTTGTTGTTTTTCTAGTTGTAGATTTTCAAAATATACAAATTATACAAGAAAAAAAATGTAATAAATTTTGAAATAAAAAAAGGATTTAGTTTAAATTAACAGAAATTATAGATAAAAATTAGGAAACTTAAAGGAAAACGGAAATAAAACAAATTAATAATTTTTTTTTGAAATTATAGTTAAAGAACGTTTACGTATTTGATAATGAATGATAATTTATTTTTATAACAATATTTTATCGGTTATATTTAGGGAAACTAGAGAAACAAAACGAAAAAGACTAAAATGATAGAAATCTAGTTAAAATTAAGATTTTTTTTTTTTTAATATTTTTTTGTTTTTAGTTTTAAAGTAAAGATATTTATGAATATAACAAGACTAAAAAAGGGGTGAAAAACAATTTAAACTCAAATTTTTTTTGTTTGTTTTTTTCTTCTGTTCTTCTTTTGTTTAATTTCATAATTGTGTAAAGTTTAATCGAATTTTTTTTGGGTGGATTTTTTGAAATTTTGAAATTTTCTTACCATTTTTTAGTAATTTTGTTTTTTTTTTTGATTTTCATTTTAAAAAGGATTTAAGGAACATTTTCATTTTTTTTAAATTTTTCTAATTTCTTTTAGTATTGTTATTCCTTAGAGTGCGCAGAAGTGTGTGTGTGTGTTTTTTTTAGCGTGTTAGAGGTCGTGCCATCATGGTCATATGTTTCAAAATGGAGGCATTTTTATCGATAAGACATGAGAAAGTATTACCAAATATATTCTCTTCTATCATAACATCTTCTTGATCGTAGCCATCGGTTACGGTGGCAGCTTTAAACATTTCATTAGCATTATCGGCAGCTGCCAAGAGCATCATTGCAGCGGTGGCTGAATCCAAGGAGGATTGTGTTCCATTTGTGGCCGTAGTCCAATATTTACAGGTGATAATCGTTTGCTTGGTAGGTTGTTGTTGTTCTTCCAATTTAATATTGTTTGTTATTAAAACTTCTTGTTGCTGTTGCTGTTCCTGTTCCTGTTGTTCTTTGGCTGCATTAATTGTGTCATTTAATTTTTGTTTGTAAGCATTCAAATCGGTTATATTATCATTATTATTGTTATTGTTATTACTACTGTTGCTACTGTTGTATTGCAAATGCTGTTGCTGATAGAAGTTTTGAGAAGCTGAATGACGTCTCTTGCGATTGGCGGCTATTTTCAATTTCGCCGCTGAATTGTTCAAAAACTGCTGTACCCTTTTGTAGGTAGTATTAGCGGCAACTGAAGAGGGCGGTGTTGTCAGTGCATTTGTATGTTGTAAATTTTTTAGATTCTTTTCTTCTACCAGTTGTTTTTGGCTACCTTCCAATAATGTTTCTTCATTTACTGTTTCTTCGGGCAAATTTTCATTAATTATTTTATTTGCCATTTCAATTTGTTTATTTTTAATAAAAGTTTCCTCAATTTGTGTAGAGGTGGGTATTGTTTGTTGCCATATTTTAGCCAAATTATCATGTTCCCAATTCAAAGTTTCCATGTATTGTGAGTCTTCGCTCAAAGAACCACCAACTTGTTTTAATAATTTCATGGGTTTCATAAATGCTTCTGCATTTTCATTGCTTTTGCCCTCAACATTTTCATCTAAATGTTTATGTTGCCATATATTGCTGTCTTCCTCGTTCGCAGCAAATTGCCAGAGATTTTTAGTTTTATTTTGATCCGCAACTTGCAAGTTCCAAGTATTTTTTAATTCTATTTCCTTAGCAATTTTATCGTATTCTAATACAGTTTCTTTTGATAACTTTCTGCTGTTTTCGGGTTTTAATAAATCTTCTATTAATTGATTGACCTTCTGTAGCATTTGCACTTGTATAGTATCGTTTTGTGAAACGATAGTGTCATTTATATCTCTATTCCAGGGATTATTCATTGAGCATACATCTATTTCTTCCATTCCTCTGTTAATGTAATCATATACTTTATCTTCTGCTACTTCTGTCGTTGTTAAATCTTCATTATTTTCGTCTAAAATACCCGATTCACCAATATATAAATCTTGCATATAACGTAAATCACTCATTATTTCATCAGCTTCCAATTGAAGTTCATCTCTTAATAGACGATTGGCTGGCATAGATTTGCCATATTCGCCACAACTATTGCAAACAGCACACATTCCCCATAAAGTGTGTAGGGAAGTGTTGTCGAGAGAATTGTCTTCATGACGTTGTTCTATATCCAATTTGGTGGTATACTTCCTTTTTATTTCTTGTTGCTTCTGAGGCATAGAGTGTCTTAAATGACATTGTTTTTCTACATCTTGCATAGACCAGTTTTGAGCTAATTGTTGCTGCTGTTGTTTTTCTCTCTTGGCATTGTCTATTTGACAAAAATCTACTTCATCGGAAATAGAATTATCGGGCATCCATAAGGGATTATTCTCCAAGTCAGCACTATTGTTAGTAGCCGCTGCTCTAGCGTTTATATTTGCGGTGGGCATCCAATTCAAATGGCCGGCATTTAGATGACTTTCTGCAGCCGCTTTGGCTGCAGCAGCTACGGCTTTTGTAACAGCAGCCATAATGGCTTCATTGTTAGCCTGACGACTTAAAGAAAATGTATTGTGAAACATATTTGTTACCTCCAAAGGTTGTGAAAAGGCCAAAGAACTACCCAAAGAAGATGGTGTTGGTAATTCAGCCATTTTAGCGGCCGCCAATTGAAAATCTTGCTCCTCCGTTTGACATGCAATTTCTCCTGAACGTTTAACACGAAATTTAATAACAAACATTTCACTTCTTATTCTCAAGAGCTCTTCTGCCATATTTCAATAAATTAGTTGAGTTAGTGGCCACTTCTTCGTCGGCCATGTAGATATCATTACGTGTGTACTCTAAATAATCCTCAGAATCGTAACGCATTAAACCGCTAGGGGTACGCTCAAATTCAACAGTATCCAAAGCGTTGCTTATATCAAATGTATAACCATCAACAAAATTTTCTATTGGATGAAAATGTGTACGTTCAGAAGTTAAAAGATTCTCTTCCTCGTTGCTTCTAAAGAAGTCTTTTGGTAGACGTGTAGCACTCGAACTCTGCAAGGGTTTTGTTTGAGGTAGCACCAGACCACTTTGTTTAATGCGACTATAGGCAACAAATCCACTAGTGTTAGCGCAATGATTAGGTAATGTTACTGCTGGTCCCGTTGCCATTTCAGTAGCATGAAGGTCATGTTCCTCTTCGGGCACTTGATTAACAATGCTATCGCATACATCGTTACCATACATTTCAGTAAGCGACATGGGATTAGAAGCACACCACGACTTTAAATCTGGTTGGGCATTCTGTCCATAGGTCGGAGCTTCCCATGTTGCACCAGTAATGTTGGCTGCCGAATTATAAACGGCATAACTATTTTCAGCCCTTAAAGAGGCACTATTACTTAAGGAATCCATTTCATTATTATGATTCACATTGGCATGCATACGTAGACTACTATATGGCGGACCAGCATTAATGCCTTCTGACCATTTTAAATTTTGATAGGGAGGGAGTTGAAGACTAGCACCTAAATTGGAAATAGAAGATTCCTTTGATTTATTGAAATCCTTATTATCTCCATCATCATTTTCGGTCACTAAAGATGGCATCTATAAAATTTTAATAAAAAAAACATTGTTTTAAAGGAAATATTTCTAATTAAATTAACAAATTTTTTGTATTTTATTTCTTTTTTGTATTACAAATATAGATGTCTTACCTTTTCACCATTTATAGAATTACCGACGTCGAGTTGATATAATTTCTTATTTGAATGCCAAACTTTGAATAGAAAACTTTCATCTGTATCGGCTACCGATGTTGTTCCTATAGCATTTACACAATCACCAGATGTTGACCAAATAGAATTTTGTAAAAAGACATTTATCGGTGGAGTGTGAGCACCCAATGAAGCTCCAGCTTCATTTGTACGTCGCACTGCACCTACAGACTTGTCAAAATCATCCAAATTACTGGGCATAGAAAAATAATCACTTGAATTAGCAATATCGGCGCCAGCGCCAGAACTAGCGCTACTATCATCTAAACGTGTTGTTGTAATCATGGATGATGTTGAAGCCGTGGTCGATAATTTATTTGACATTTGATCATAGTTTTGCTGATTGTAATTGGACCAGAAATTCCACAAATCCTTTTTAAAGGGTGCTAAAGCATTCAATGATGTGTTGGCATAAAAAGATGAAGATATACCACCAGCACCTAGAGAATTATTAACTTTTAATGAATTGTCAGTTATTTGCGTGTTCACAGACTGCTTCTGTTGTTGAGTGTTAAGAGTGGGTGTGGGTTCTATATCTTTCCACAATGCCTCTACACTGCTATTGAATTTAGCTTTGAATTGTTCAAAATCCAAAGGATCTACCGTATTAGTTAACTCATCTAAAGTATTCTCACCATCAGCATTAGAGATGAAAACATTATAGGATAGAGACTTTTGTGATTGACCTTCACGTTGATACAAACGTTTTGGATTAATACTATCCATAGCCAATTCAGACACCGAAGCCAATGTATTATCATCATAATCTTCATCAACATAATCAACACCCTCTTCGGTGTAGTGATTTCGATGTTGATGAATTTCATCATCATCATCATTAAACTCATTCTCATACTCGTCGTCATCACAACAGAACGACAAATCGATATAACTTTTCATAATGGGTTTAACATCCATATCGTCTTTAGCTGGCATTTCATTAAGAATATTCCGTTCATTATGTTCTTCATGATCCATACTATCGGAATTGCTGCGATTGCGTTTGTGGCTGCTACCTTTCTGGCGACTTAAAAATTCCTTAATTAAATCGGGACCCATTTCCCAGCAACCTTTAAAATCAGTATCCCAAGCAGGAGATGAATTACGATGATGTGTATAGTGATTATACTTATTGCCACCACCGGAATTAGATGTAGGACCAACGGATAATTTGCGTATATTTTGCACAGTTTTTCCTTTGCACAGAGCTGAATTAAAAAAAATAATAAATAAATGAAAGAAGGAAAGATATATATTTTTATATATACGTTATATTATATAAATGTCTCTTTCTAAAGTTTTGTGTACTCACCTTGATTACGGCGACGTTTTGATTTCTTTTTAACACTTGCTGCTGTTACTACTGCTCCTTGATTTTGTTGTTGTTGTTGTTTTTGTTGTACGTCGCTACTACCACCAATATTATTACCACTACAAACACTACCAGAAATATCTATTGATTTATTTTCCAACCGATGATGACCCACTATCGCTTCGGTCTTTAATTTCTTTTCCACACTTTTATCCGTCACTACACTATTTGCACCGAAATTTGAAGACGATATTATAGAACTAGCACTACTCGATGACAATGAAGTCGAAGAATTGTTAGTATTATTAATGTTATTATTATTATTGTTACAATTATCCACAACAATTGAACGTCCTACAGCGGGCCAAGTTAAAGATTTTGTATTACGACGCCAGATACGAAAAGAATCTTCCATTTCCTTTGACAGAGCCGGAAAGGCACGAAAATAACGTTTCTTTGGATCGTTATCTAAATCATTTGAAGCAGCATCTGAATTTGTTGTTGACGATGATGATGCAATCGCATTATGACGTTGAGAATTATTAGAATTATATGAAATTTGTTGTTGCTGTTGTTGATTATTATGTTGATGTTGATGATGGGAATTTTGTTGTTGATGTTGATGCTGATGATGATTATGACGTGTATGATAATTATTATTACTACTGCTGCTGGGATGTTGTAATTGTGTATTTGTTGTTTGATTTTGTAATAAAGAATCAGTATTTAGACGAGTTTCAATTAGAAAACGTTCTTCATCGCTCAAATTTTGTGTTTGTTTTTCAATATCCTTTAATTTCTCACACAATTCATCAACTAGTTCTTCAATGGTAGCAGTCTTAAAGTTTTTAGAAATTTTACATATTTAATAATAAAAAAAACTGTCTGTCCATTGACAACCTACCTCCTGTTCATTGGATACAATTTCTCTTAAACACTGTACAGCATTTAATTTTTTCAAGGTCTCTGTATCAGATGGCAAATAAAAACGTTTATGACCTCCCTTGCGATTAGCGAAAAATGCCTAATGAAATTTAAAATATTTAAAATAAAAATTAATATTTTTTCTTTACAAAATCTTGTGTTTAGTTTAGTTTTTGAAAAAAAAATCTTATTAGTTTTATTTTACTAATTCGATTTTTTTTTTTGGTGAAATATACTAAAATTTGTATGGAACTTTTTGTTATTGAATTACTTCCAAGTTGCTGAATTCAATTGGATCGTTTACTTGAACTGACGATTGTAAGAGAGATAGTAGAAGTCTTGTATAGATCTGTGGTGATTCAACTCCTAATTGCTCCAAACGTGATACTAACCAATCAGAGATGGCGTTCACGGCTCGAGGCGATACTAGTTGAGGATACTTCATACCTTCATTTATTTATTTTTTTTTACATTTTATTTTTCGTATTCGAATTTGTTTGGTTTGAGAACATATAAAAGGAAAAATAATGTAAGAGAAATTTTAATATTTTTTTATTAAAATATATTAAATTTTTTATAATTTTCAATAGAAAATTTTTTGTAAAGAATTTGGAAAATTAAAGAAAAATAAATGTTAAGAAGAGATAGTTTTTTTTTGTTATTAAAGAACAATTTTATAGTTTTGGTTCATGATATTTTGTTTAATTTTTAACACTTTATTGCCCATGGAAGTCATTTTAATTGTAAGAAATTATATCAGTTTTTATGATTAATGTCAAACAAATGAATATATTATTTATCCGATTAAAATGAGTAACCAGATATAAGTTCGTACAAAAATTGTTAAATATTTTCAACAAAACCCAACTTGGCTCTATAAAAAATTGGCCAAGCATTCGAACTTATCCGTAGACAAAAATCTGGTTCAGGTAGAAAACATAACATACAAGGTTCAAAAAGCTTCTGGCAGGAACGCTTTTAGAAATTGAGAGGCCAAAATCAGAGCCGGAAATTGAAGTAAAGTTTCCTAAAAATATTCTTGCTGCATCATGAAAGACGAAACATAACGAGCATAGAAAGGACGTCCAAAAGTGTGGTAGATTTTACACTATGATAGACAACTTGTTATTATTATGTGTGTTTAGAATTTTTCGATCTCCGTATGTACGATGGCAAGTTATTTAAGTGGAAAATGTGAAATTTTTAAACAATATTTACAGTGAATGGAATTTTGATTATTCCTTACGCAAAAGTGGGAATCTTTACAATTTTTGACTCAAGGACAAGTCCATATACATCATATTGAAATTACAAATAAATATCTTAATAAATTTTGAATATGAAATGAGAGGTCAGTTACTTTTTTTTTTTTTTTTTTTTTTTTTTTTTTTGAAAATTGTTAAATTTCATGTTCTAACGTTTTGAGAAAAACTAAATATTTGTGTAAAAAGTGTATACCTTTTCCGACAAACCAACTTAAACAAGACTTCCTCGAGGCAATGTAATCTTTATGTTTCCAATTTTAAAAATTTTGTTAAAAAAAAAACTATCAGTTTTTCTTAACATTCACATTATTTAGCAAAACTACTTTTTTTTAAATAAAAATCACAGAAAAAAACACAAATAAAATTTTGAAAAAAAATTAAAGTACAAATATTAAAAGAACAGAAACAAATAAGTATAAATATTAATTAATAATTTAAACATTGAGGTCCTTTGCTACTACAAACAAATACATATTTAAAACCAAAATATTTGTGAAAAAAATAAGATTATTTTTCTAAATAATTTCTCTCAACTTACAATAGCCAAAAGTCAAATCAAACAAAACGAACCCAAAACAAATAAGAATTTTATAGTCAGTCAAGTCCGACTATTTAATAACCCTACACCATAATATTGTTTAAAAATGGTATTAATGAAAAACTAAAGAATGCGATCCACGTATAATTTGATTTAGTTTTAAGTGTGCGTATGCACTAACATTTATGTGAAATGTCGGTTATATGGGAGCTACAAGAATTTATGGAATGACTCTCGCATAATTTCAGCACATCGATTTTTGTTTTTATTTATCTTAATTTGACCAACTTTTATTTCCATAGCAACGTGCATATGTGAGATTTATGTATGCTCTTTTTAAACTGGTATTTAAAAGGAGGGTTGAATGGGACCTATGATAATATAATGGATCAAAATAGCTCATATAATTTGTCACATCGTTTAAGAATCACATAAAACATCATTGTTCCTGATTTTATTAAAATTGCTTTTATTTAGTATTGTTGTTATTAGTTATTTAGTTTCTGTATGGAAGAAACCTGAAATATTGGATAAAATATAGCCAATTTCACTTGGCGGCCTTGTTAGACAAAAATAATAAGTTGTAACAAATTTTATCAAGATATCGTAAAAATTGCGAACTGTAAAGTGTTTACAATCTTTACATGGACATCTAGTAGGACAGACAGAGGGACGGACATCGTTAAATCGTTTCTAAAAGTAATTCTGAGTCGAGCGGTATACCTTAAGGTGTGTGCAGTACCAATTTTTTTTAAGTTACATTCGCACAAACGGATAATACCCCAACCATTTACAATGGTGTAGGGTATAAAAATTAACACAATAGAACTTAAAATTAGTTTTGAATTTAAAATAAAAGAAAGAAAAAGAGATGATAGAAAATGTAACAATTTTGTTAGAATTTTAAGCTTTAATATTATATTATTTTTAAATAGAAAAGCAAAATTCTAATTGTTTGTAATTTAATTTTTGGTAATTGTAATTAGTTGTTGTTGTGTTTTTTTGTAACAAAAAATAAAATAAAATTTTGAAACAACAGATGGCAAACAGGACCTTAAGTGTTTTTAGTTATGTGAAATTAGAAGAAACAAGATTAAAAAAACAAAACACAGATTCTATGAAAATAATTAACAAAACAGGAAAATAGAAAAACTTACCGTTTCTTAAGGATAAAAATAACAATTTTAACTTTTCGTGTACATATAAATAGAGTGACACTAATCCTTTTGTTGTTTAGCTAAGAGTGGTGAGAAGAAGTGATGATTTCTTTTCTTTACGTTGACGAGAGAAACTTTTTTCTTTGATAATTTAAAAAAAATTAAAGTTGTTGGATGTTGAACGAAAATGTTGTTGTTGTTTTTCTTCTTATGTTGTAAGGATTTTAATTATAACTCCTTTTAAACTTCTTCTAGATGTTTTTGTTTTTTTTTTTGTGGGTGGTTGAGAGTGGTGTGTGAGAGAGTGTTTTAAATGATTTTTATTTTTATTTATTTTAAACTTTTTAAAAAATTTTTCTACAACTTTAAATCGATATTTTTGTTGATGTTTTCTTAAATATTGTTTATTATATTTAACTTTTCTTGTTGTTGTTGTTGTTCTTGTTTCTTTATTAGATAATTACTTGAAATTTCTTTATGTTTTTGTTGTTGTAATTATTAATTTGTGAGTAGTTTTTATATTTAATCGCAATGTGTTTTATTTTATTTTATTTTTGTTAATTTCTTCTTTTTAATTTATTAAATTTATAAAATGATTTATTCTTTGCCTTGAGTTATATCAGCCAAGTGAAGGGCTTTAACACTATTTAAAGCTGCTGATAGCTGAACAACACCTTTTTCGTTTGCTGGTAATTGAACTCCTGGTACAGCAACAGCAGCAGTAATCTTACGATCAGCTTGTAAAGAAGCACTCTCGTTGTAAGCTTCAATGTTGTTTAGGTTTAGAGTTTGCATTTTTAGCAAATCATTTTCTACAAATTCTCTTAAATGTAAAAACAACATTGTTCAATCAAAATTCATTCAAAACAAATATTATTTCGCTTTATAATCTTTGGTTAAATTGTGTCCAATACCCAAAAACTCTCTGCTTTTTTCTCTGCTTGAGCAGGTAAATTGATAATAATGATGTTTGAAGAAAAAAAATTGTTTTAAGATAAAACAATTTTGAATTTGTTTTTGTGTTAAATAAAATGGAAATAGGGTTTTTATAACTTGGAATTTTTCTTTTCCTTCTTTCCTTCCTTTTTTCAAATTGAAATTCTAATAAAGTGACTTCATTATTTTGTTGTTGATGTTGTGGTTATCGTCGTCGTGTTTGAAGTTTATTGTTAAGCAAATTAAAAATTGTTGTTGTTGGTTGTTTAACAAAAATATAAGAAAAATAAAAATAGTTTAAACAAAAAAACAAATAAAAAATTAAGAAAACATTTAACGTTATGTTTTGGTAGATTTAATATTTGTAATATTAAGCATCGCTTGACTTTTTTATGCCTTTTGAACAAAAAGTGTTACAGTCAGCAATATTTTCTTCCACCTAAGACTGTTGTTGCTGTTGTTGTAGTTGTAGGAATTAAAAAATAATCTCCTTTAAATTTTTTTTCAAATATAAAACAAAAACAAAAATCTTTTTAAGTGTTGAAGAAGTTGTGGTGAATTTTTATAATATCTTCTTCTTCTCAATAAATTTTTTCTATATATATTTTTTTTTAATTTTAAAGTTGTTGTAAATGTGTATAGTAGCAAATTGATGTTGTTGTTGTTATTAATTCGTTTAAGTTGTTTTGTTTATTATTTATTTAAATTTTTTGCTCTGTTTTTATTTAATAATTCTTCATATTTGCCCGTTTTGTTTGTTGTTTAGCTTTTTTAGCTTAATTTCGTTAGATTGCCTTCTTGTTGTTGTTGTAGTTGCTTTTATCTTTTTCTTCTAATCAACATTTGAAAACTGATGAAATTGTTTCCAAGGTATAATTCTACTCTTAGTTAGAGTTATAATTCTTCTTTTAGATTTCTGTAAAGATAAAAATTAAAACATTAATTAATTAAAATGTTTTTCTATTTATTTTTTAATTAATTTTTTTTTTTGTAATTTATGAAGGATTTTTAATAAAATGTTATTTAAACATAAAATAAACATTTAAAGCATTTACATAAAAATGATGAATGACATTTTTTAATTATTTATAAAAATTTTAAATTATTTTTACTTTAACAAAATTTTCTTTAAACAAGTAAGAAGTTATGATCGGTCAAGGTCAAGTCCGATTGTTTAATATCCTACACCACATTGTTGGTTTAAGTGGTAGCTACCAAAACTTAAGGAACTACCCTCGTATAATTTCACATGATTGACATGCATGTGGGATTAGCAGGTTCTACAAACATATTTTCTATGGACGTTATATGGAAACTAGAGGAAATTATGGAACGACCATCGACAAATTTCGCACATCGATTTTTGCTTATATTTGTCTTGATTTGACAAATTCCTTTTACAATATTAACGTATGTGTGAGATTTAAGACCTTCAGAATGGTGTTTGTAAGAGGGGTTTAATGCGACCTATGAAAAAAATGAACCGATCCGATAGAATATCATAAGACTAATGTATAACATTTCTTAAAAATCGCTTAATATTTAGAGTTTTTGTGACCTTAAAACACCATTCCGTGAGGAACATTTGTATGGGGGGGCAAGATGAAATAATGGACCTATCATCAACACCAATTTCAATAGGCATCGCCCTTGGAAGGTCAACATGAATAGCAATCCAGCCAAACGGGCTGACGACTAGAAATTGAACTCATGTCGAATATGATGGTGTAGGGTATACTAATTTAATATTTTATAATCTTATCGAAATTAGGAAAGTGATAAAAATTATGTTTCATCATCAATAAAGCGATCGGTTTATTAATGTATATTAAAAAACTTCTGCAAAAACTTTTTTATTAAAAAATCTTAAGAAAATTCAATGAAGTCATTTTGGAAAATATAGAAATATGGAGTGAGATTGAAAAATTCTTAACATCATATATGCCAATAAAAATGAAACAAAAAAAAAACATAATAATTTCCAGATCCAAATACAATAGAGGAAGAAACTGCAATCTTATCAGCTAAACAAAAAAAAAACATAACGTGTGTGACATAAAAAGGGCGTAACCTACCGCTAGAGACTGGTGTAAAAGTAGTAAAATAAAACGGAACCACATTTATTAATTTAATTAATTTTCAAATCTTTTTTTTTTGTTCATCTTTTATTAATGCAGCTTTTCGATATTCATCATTCATATGAGTGTTCGACGGACGGACGGCTTAAAAGTCTGACTAAATAGTAAAATATTCATTTATTTATTTTTATATTTAAACAAATTGAATTATCATAACAATTTAACAAAGAGAGAGAGAGAGAGAGAGAGAGAGAGAGAGAGAGAGAGAAAGAGTGATCGTTGAGTTTAGTAAAGTTTTTAGAATATGGAGGTCAACAATTATTGTAATATTCACAATAATAATGATAAATATTATGGAGGAATTTAAAAATAGAAATATATAAATAAACAATACAATTAAGAAATCTAAAGTCGATCTGACTATATTATACCCTATTGGATAAAAAAATGTTAGCTATGAAAAATTAACGAACGACCCTCATATAATAAGATTTATTTTTAAATGTGCAGTACATTATTGTGACAGAAGAAATTATGAACCGTCCCTCGTATAACTACATACAGGACCTATGAGAAATAATGGACCGCGTATAATTTGGCACAATATTTTTTTTATTTAAGACAGTCATAAAATTAGTTATATTTTTTGGCTAAAACTCTTTTCTACTTAAACGATTTTGATAATTTTTGGAATGATAATGAAGTGCATAGAGCCTAATATTATGGCTAAATTTCATTTTAATTTGTCGATTTATAATTGACAATTTTACGAAGGATTTTCGCTTAAACACAGAGGTAACCTCGGACATCGGTCATTTTTAACGTTACACACGGAATGAAAAAGTTAATAACTGTGGTGGTGAAGGGTATAAAAAACTGCTGTAGTTTTGGTCATCAGATAAAATTAATTAAAACAGGGAGGCACGTAAGGGAGAGTGAAATTTCACTAGGAGAAACAAATCTAAAAGATTTTCAAAATTAATGTATTTTTTTAATATTGAAATTTATTTTTTTCCTAAATATTTCAAATTGATTTTTTCCTTTAACTTTTGTTAAATTGAATTTCTTTATTAAATTAAAATATCTTTTTTTCAATTATGATTCACAATAAAACGAATTTTATTTTCTAAGCGAAATAGCAACAACTACAACAACTATATATATATATAATGATGTATATTTATTTTATAGATTAAAAGGTTTTATTATGACAAACCCTCATAGAAATTGACCACAATAATGCAAATCAAAAAATTATATGATGATGAGTTGTTTTTTTTTTTGTGGTTTATAACAGAATTAAATATAGATTATTTCGAAATGATTTAAGAGCAACAGCAACAGGTACAACAAGTTAAAAAAAACAGGCATTTAAAAGAATTTCTTCAATTACTGACAGAATTTAAATCGTCTAAAAATTCTTACTTTTAGTGAGATTTTGATTGATTAGTGAATGTTTTATTTGTGTTCAAATGAAAATTTCAGTAAAAAATCCGATTTTTATTTAAAATTTTAATTTTACTGAAAATCCGATTTTTAGTTTTAATCTATTTTTTAGTAAAAAATTAATTTTTATTAAAAATTTGAAATTAAAAAAAAAAAATTGTTTTTTTATTTTATTGAAAATCTAGTTTTCAGTGAAAATCAGATTTTTGTGAAAATCTGTTTTAAGTGAAATTTTCATTTTTTATTTAAATCTAAATATTAGTGAAATTCTGATTTTGTTGTAAAAAGTCACTTAAAAATATTTATCCTGCAAACGTTTTTTTTTTTATGTAAAACTTTATTTATTGATGTTAAAATTTACTATTAATTAATCTAATTTTAGAGAATTTTACTTTTTCGTTAAATTTAATTGTAGAGAAGTTTTGAATTTCAATTAAAACTTGATTAAACTTTATAATTAAAAAAATTGAAGAATGATTTGCACTGATACAAATAAATCATAAGAGTAACGTTAGACCCTCAGAAACAGATGATATGAAAATAATACTTTTACCATGGAAAATCTTAATTATCTTTTATTGCGGACAGATAGTTAATTAAAAAAACACTAAATTATTATTTTTTTAATTTTATATACTTCAAGGATAAGTATTTATATAATTAAATGAAGCCCTTTATGTTTCCTTTCTAGTGTTCAAAACTTAAAAATTTATTATATTTGAGTATAACCTCAAAATCCCCTAATTATTGATTTTGTTTTAAATTTCTTTTTTAAAAAATATAATTTTCAAATCGAAATAAGTTTGAAACATTATTTCCAATATGATTGACAATAATATATATATTTTCGTTTAAACTATTATTATCAATAGTTTTTAAAAGAAAACTATAATAAGAAGCCATATTTTTGCAATTAGGTCACTACTATTACACACATACTAACATGTAGACAAACAAACTATATAATTTTTTTCTCATTCTCTTTTCAACTTCATCTTTTTCTATAGATTATTGCAAATGTTTAAATATTATTGTTATTATTAGTTTGTAATAAACTCTACCAAACCAATAACAACAACAATAATAATAACAAAAAAGAATATATAGTCAAAATAATGTTATGTAGTTGTAGGACGGTTAAATGAAAATTTAGGTCATCTTTGTACTTGTGGCACACACATACACACATTTATGTAGTGTAGAAAAAAAGAAGAAAAACTATAAAACTATTACAATATAGACCCGACAGAGAAAATGCAACAATGCCAAAATGAAAAAAAATAATAGTAATAATAACAATATAAACTTTACAGAGTTGCATTACTATTTAAGGGTGTAGAGAATTTTAAAAGGGAGTAAAACATATGTAAATAATGCAGTGAGTAAGAGAGAGAGAGGAAAATATAATGTTAGAATTGCAGAAAAAAATTATACACACAATATTGCATTTGTTGTGATTTTTGTTTTTGTTGTTTTGCTTTTAGGTAAATTGCATTAGTTAACATTACAATTGTTGTTAAATTGATAACAACAAAATTAAACTAAATAACTACTAAAACAAAAACAAACAAATAATATCTAAACTAAAATCGGCAGCTGAGCTTTTAGTGTTGTTGGTTTTGTGTGTGAGTCTGTGATTTACAAAAAAAAAAAAAATAAAATGTAAAAAGAAAACAAACGGTAATTTTGTAAAGAGGAAGAGTATAAAAACAATCAGCAGGTGAAGTAAAGAGAGAAGAGTAATTTTTAATGGGAAAAAATAATAATAAAAGAAAAGTAAAATTAGTATGTATAGTTTTTTTTGTATTTGTTTTTGTATTACAGTTTACTATCAAAGCATGATGATAAAAGTTGCAGCACATGTGCAGTTAAAATACAACATACTATAGCATTAGCAACAACAACAACAATAAAAAACAAAATTATGATATATACAAATGTATATAATATATTTGTTGCTGTTTTTTTTGGTTGAATATAATATAATTTGCAATTTCCCAATGTTGTTTTGTGATATTTGTAATACATTTTGTTGGATTTTTTTCTGGTTTCTTTTTATGTTTTCTTCTTCTTTTTACAAATACATAAATAAAAAAATAATATATTAAATATAACAAATAAAATATAAAACAAAAAGAAAATTAAACAAAAACACGGTTTTTTAACAAATCTAACTACATAATAATCACAGAAACTTTTAACAATAAACACATGTATAAATGAGAAGTCAAGCCCGACTATTAAATGCACTACACCACAATGTAAGTTATAAGTGGCAGATGCAAAAAATTAATGAACCCAAAGGCATTTTTTTAATTTATGATTAAGAGTACAATATATTATAATGGTACTAACATTCATCTGGGATTAATGAGTTCTAAAAAGATTTTTCCTGTGGGCGTTATATGGAAGTTAGGAGAAATACAGCAAAATTTCGTCCATCGATTTTTACTTATATTTGTCTTGATTTGATCAATTCTTATTACAATACCAACGCATCAAAGTGATATTTGGAAGAAAGATTGTTTGGGACCTATGTAAAAAATTGAACCGATCCTCGTATAATCGTTTTAGAATATCATAAGATTAATTTGTACCAAACTTTATTAAAATCGATTTGTATTTAAGACTTAGTGACATTAAATCCCCATCACTTCCAATTTCAATAGCATCATCCTGGGTAAAATGACAAATTTCATTTAGAAATTTTTGAATCTGTATTTTTTCCACAAGTTTTAAATAGCCAGCTTTCCAGTTGGCCAGACAGACGGATAGACATCGATTCAGAAATTTTTGCACAAACGCATAATACTTCAACCAACTATGTGGTGTAGGGTATACAAATAGTATCCATTATACAGTCATGAAAATAAGTAAAGGGACAAATTATAAATTGACATAAAATTAAAATTTTTAAATACTGTAAAATTTTTATAGTTTTAATCACAAGTGATGAAATGTTAAACCGTGACTGTAAACTTATGCCCGTGACTGTATATGTATGTAGTTTGTTTATCAACATATATGTTTGTATATTTTTCATTAAGTTAAGTGAGTAAAATTATTAGTGAAATTTTTACAATTTAAATAGTAAACAAATAACAACAAACAACATACAAAGTAAAAAATTAAAAAAAAAAAAAAAAAAAAAAAAAAAGTTGTTATGCATAAAAAAATCTAAAAACATTAAAAATAAAAAATTGTAAATAATAAAAAAAAGAAATTAACAGAATATTATTGAAAATGAAATGTGGGGAATGAGAAATAAGAGAAAAAAACAAGTTTCACATTAAACATATATGTGTGTAAGTAAAAGAAAAACATAATAAAAGAGACTTTAAAAAAACTATATTTTAAATTAAATTTAGAAAAATATTTAATGAGGAAATAAAAAGAGGTGGTGGGGTTTGACATTTTTTTGGAAGAAAACTCTTAAAATATATTCTAAATTTTTCTATCATTCAAGACCAAACCTGCAATGAATTATAAAAAAATATTGTTAAGGACTTAATGGTCTAAAAAGTATTAAAAAATTGAGTTTCTTCAAAACTCCGGAACGATTACTTCTGAAGTTGATTTTTGAAATTTCAATTTTTTTCAAGTCTGATCTCTTTAGCTCCCTGTTATCTTAGATATTTTCAGTAGTGCATTCCGACATCATGAGGAAAGTCTGTTAAGAGAAAAGGTATCACTCCCTAAATTCTTAAACTTCTCTACTTTTTCGTCTTCTACCGTGTATTCCTTTTCAGGTAATTACCTTGAAGGGTTTTTTAACTATCACTGATCATGTCGTCTACTCTTCCCAACCCAAGAGAAAAATTTACACCATCTACACCACTCTTCCTCAAGTGATTTTACTTTTAAAGTAAAAGTAAAATATTAAAAGATAAGACATGTTATGATATTAGAATTAATCTTAACAGAAAATCATTTAAGAAGGTAACGCTTTGTGGTAGCACTAAGATGGATACCATTTTAGCTTATTTAAATACTTCCTGAGAGCAGATTCTTTCTAAATCTTATCTTCAAAATATTTAAAATACTGACAATAATAAACACCAGTTCAAGTTAAATATCGGAAAATAAATCAATAATTTGTTTATTGATCTTTTTTAATCCGATTTAAAGCAAAACAAAAATTCACATCTTATTTGACCTTGAAATTGTAACAAAGAAAAATTATGACCCAAAACATTATTATGGAGAATTTCTTACTGAATATTAATATAAAATAAAATTTCCATAAAATAATGTTTAATTTTTCGACAAATAAAATAAATGATGTCAATTAATTTTATTCCGAATTTATATTGTGATCTATCTGTCAACGTAATAAAATTTACAGTAGTTAAAAAAAAAAAAAAAAAAAAAAAAAAAAAACTTCAAAGAATGACGTTTTTGTATAGAACTAATGAAATATGGTCGAATGATATATAAAAACACACACGAAGATACACGTAATACAGATAACAAACATTATAAAATGTTTTTTTTTTTTTTTTTTTATAATGATCGTTAAATAGTGATCTTTGAAAAATATGAAACACATTTTTTATGTAAACTGAGATAACAAATATAAGTAATTAATGGTAAATTTGAAATGGAAAAGTTAAAATAAACATTTTTTGAAAATTCAATTTTGATGATCAGTTGAGGATCATCTGTCAATTTAATTTTATAAAATGTCAAAGTTAATGAATTTATGCCCATTGTTTTTTACTATTTTCTACAAATTCATACTCAATGATCTTATATAGAGATCATTGATCTTAAGATTTAAAGAATCAGTTAAGGATCTTAGAGAAAATGTGATATAATATAAAAAAATGTTTGACAATTATGCCATGATTGGAATTTTTTAACCAAATTCTTGTGTTATGATCAGTTAACAGATCAGCATTATATTTATTAAATGAGCTTGAAGATTGATTTCTATAGTTTTTAAAAATTACTTTGAAAAGACTTTAAAATTTTTGTAAATGACTGCAATGACCAAAAGATAAAACTAACCATAATTCATATTCAAATGTGAGTCAGATCATAGCAACTGACGTTGTCATAATTAAAAATTGTTATTGAATCATCATAGGAATACCAGTTTGATTTTAAACAAATTTGTCTTTATCCATAAATAACAAATCCGGTGTTCTTAACACCGTTAGCTGTTAAAGTGATCCTTTAAAGATCATTTTAGTCAAAGAATTTCCTTTTTTTAATTTAAAACAATTACAATTATGATCTGATCATGAGTAAATAAAGTACTTTCTCAAAAATAAACTAGAATTTTCTATTAAATAAATAGATAAATAAACAATTTAACTACAATTTATTTATGTACAATATTTTCTAGTGATAATTGCAATTTCTTTAAAAATAACATATGATGACGATAATTTGTCATCATAATCATGTGGCAGCACTTTTTTTCTAAAAACACACACGTTTATTGTGTTGAACGATTAACGAGTTAAGAAGACACAGACAGAGAGGGAGAGTGAGAGAGGGCAAGAGAGGAAGGAAAAGAAGATTAGGGAAACTTTAGAAAAAAAATAATATAAAATAATAGAATTTTATTTTATAAATTTCTTTGAAACAAAAATTTGTTTAAAAATCATAAAAGAGAATGAGATTAAAAAAAAAAAGAGAACAAGATGAAAGAGAAGAGCGCACATTTAGGATGAATTGAGAAGATCGAGATCGAAATATAGTACATGAGTTTTAAGGTTTGAAGACACTTTTTTTGTTCTATTTATTTTAGATAAAATGATTAAACCATATAAAAATGTATTTTAATTTTTTATTTTTATTTTAGCATGAGTATAGAAGACAAAAAAAAAAAAAAAATACGAACGAATGAACAACTAAACAAACAAATAATTACATAATTTTTTTTGGGCAAAAAATACACACAGATAAATTTTAAAAAAGAGCGTTATATTATGAATGAAATAATTTTTTTTTAATGGAATTTGTTATAATCGAAAAATTAGAAATAAATAGAATTAAAAAAAACATACATTCCAAACAAAATAAATCTTATTTAGTGTTCATTTCAAACGTTTCGGAAATAAAAGAAAGAAGAGGCCTACAAAAGCACTTTCACAAAAAAATTCACTGGGCTAGAAAATTGTTGGATTTTTTGTTTTTTATAAAATTTTCGTTAAAAGTCGTTTACAATTTTTTTTCAAAAAAAATATTTTTTTGAATTTTCGTAATTCGTTTAAAAAATGTTCGTTTTATTTTACACTTTAAAGAAAAAAAAAGAAAATGTTTTTGGTTTTTCTTTTTGAAATTCTTCTTTAAATATTTAATTAGATTTATGGATTTTTTGCAAAATTTTAAGCTTAAAAAAGAACGAAAAGAAAAAAATATATTAAAAAAAATTAAAGAAATTAAAAAAAAAAAAATTAAATCACTTTTTCATTTTTTTCCGTAAACATATTATTTTCACATTTTTCTTAAAATCACACTAACACTTGAATTTTTTTTTTTTTTTTTTTCATTTAAATTTTATAATTGTCAATTTCTTTAAAATTTCATCATTTTTATTTTTTTATAATTAAAAAAAAATATTTTTTTTATTCATTTTAACTTTTCTAATTCAAAATAATTTATTAAAATTATAAATTATAAACAAAAATTGTTGTCAAACCTCGTTTTTTTAGTTAATATGAAATTTATTTGTTTTAATTTTCTTTGATTTCATATTAACAGAAATTTATAATAAAAAAACATTAAAGAGCAAAACCGAATAACAAAAAATCTAAAATCGTTTTCTTTTTTCTTTTTTAATTAATTAATTTTATTTATTTTTGTTATTAAATAAAATGTTTGTATTTGTTTCTTTCTTTTTTTGATATTTAATTTTTTAAAGCTCCGCGCGTGATATTGGTGCGTGTATTTTAGAGTTTAGAGCAGCAGTAAGTGAGTGGTGTGTGAATGAGCGAGCGAGCACAGCGCAGTGTGAGTGCAATACAGCACAACTAAACTAAATTAATGTTTGACAAATCTAAAAGTACGAACTAACAAAATTAAACATACACGACACACATGCAAACATCTACATAACCTCACTCATCAACACACACACTTTCATATAAAAAATCACATACACACACACACACCAAAAAAACACACGTAGGTACGGAGAAACACAAAAAAATTCTCAAAAAATATACCTCGTTGTTTTTGTATTTTATTCGTACCAACCGAATATATTTCTATCTTTTAAAAGTATATATTTCTCTTAATATTGTTGTTGTAGTGACGATGTGCTGATGATGTAGTCACTGTTGCCAGATTTGACGATTTTCCACAAACATTAAATTTGGAATTTTATATTTAAAGAAAATTATACACCACATGTTGTTGGTAGCTTCGAAAAATTAACGAACTACTCTCGTTAAAGGTATTTTTCAATTTATGCTTAAGAGTGAGAATATTATATTAATAATAACATTCATGTGGGAAAGGATTTTTACTGTGGGCGTTATATAGAAACTAGAATAAAATTATGGAACGACCCTAGTGAAATTCCGCAATCAAGTTTTGCTTATATTTGTTTTGAATTGACCATTTTTTTCAAAGTGATATCTTGAAGAGGGGTTGTATGGAACTTATGAAAAGTAATGAAATGATCCTCGTATAATATGACATTAAACTTTAAAACTGAGGGCTGCTGCTTTGTGATCATAAGATTTACATGGAAGCCATTTAGTTTCCTGAATATGAAGTTTTGAAGAGAATCTTTATAAACTATATGAAATAAAGACAAAACTCTTCAAAATTATTGTCATTTTAGCGTAATAGTAACGAATTTTCTGCAAATTTTCCGGTTCAAGTTTGATGTTATTCAAAACTTTTAATGTTCACCATTTTTTACGATTTCGAAAGGTAAATTTGACAAGTTTTTCTTTCAAATTTGGCAACTTTTGTCCAAATGTATGTGGCAACTATGGATGTAGTTAACAATTGCTTTTGTTTTCCTTCTGTGTTTGTTTGTGAATTGTTTCGTAATGTAGATTTTTTCAATTGTTTCTCTTATAATTCCACTACACTGCTGCTGCACTTATTCTCCCTCTAGCTCGCTCGCTCTCTCTCTCTCTCTCTCTCTCTTACTCATTTAACTTATTAATAGAGAACAATGAACATAATTTACAGTGTTGCCAGATAATAGATTTTTGAAAAATAAGAAAATAAAACAAATGAATTGTAATTAAAAACGAAAGTGAGAAAAAAAAAGACTTTAAGACTGACTATGGCACAGACATGAAAAATAAAGTACAGACCCTCGTATTTGATTTGTTTAAATTTGATTCCGTTTTGTGTTTGCATAAAACATTTTTAAATAAATCGCTTTACATGAGCGCTAAAGGAAATTATGTACCGATTCTTATAAAATTTTGTACAGAATTTTTGTTTGTAAAAATTCTAAATATACGAAATATCAAAATACTACATTTTCTAAAATTTACATGGTACATGGGTCTGTATGTGAGTCCTGAACATTTACAGAACAATAAAAATTTTATTTTAAATGTTTTTTTTTTTTTTTTTTAAATGTAAAAGTTTCAATTCGCTTCTAGATGACTCATCAACAATAAATTATGGAGCTCAATGAAATTTGGGCTGGGTATTTGTTATAGCTTGAGAAGTTTCCTATTTAAAACCTGCACAATCGGTATTGTATATTAAAATACAAAGATTCGGTATAGCAAAAATTTAAATTTTAAACCAAGAAATGTCAAAAAATTATTATTTAGCTTTTTACTTCTGTACCACCAGCGTTGCCTGATAAATTGTGAGGAAAATCATATTTTGGCATGAAAAAAAAAATCATCATTTTAGAAGAAAAATCTTAACATATAAATTTGACTTGAGCAATAAATTTTCCATTGATACGATTTTATATTTAATTGAAAAATAATTCTTTAATGTTTATTTCCCCATTTTGAATGTTAATACTGATTAAAAATTAGCAAAATATAATATTTATCTCCAAAATTAGTAAAATTGGCCTCATTTTTATTTAAAATTTAAAACATAAAAGTTTCAGTTTATAACAACTTTTTTACCACTTCGGATTTTAAAAACTTGCGCTGAATCCTATAACTGTTGATTCTGGCTGATTTTGAATAAAATTTTCAAAATTCGTACTTAATTAAAGAACAATAAAAAAACTCAACTCCTTCCATTTACATTTAGTTAAATAAATCTTATGGATCGATTATATATATTTTTATTGCGATTATTGTTTTTAAAATTTATATTTTCCTCATTAAAAAATTGTTAAAACGCGTTTTAAGAAAAAAGATTTTAGAAGAAAATCGAAACCAATTTATCTTATAAAGAAAAATCATTATTTTGGTAAAAACTTCATCAAATCATAATTAAAAAAAAAAATCATCAAAATATGATAAAAATCACCATTCTGGCAACGCTGTGTAGCACCCATCTCTTTGTTTACTCATTTTTTGTTTTTGCTATTCTACTATTCTCATTCTCCATTTTTAGAATACAAAAAAAAGAGAAACACATTTATATCAATCATCCAAATTACAAAAAAAAAAATCAAACTGCATTAAATCATATGTTTTTTTATTTCTTAAATCACTTTTTTTCTTCAAAATTTGTTTCTGGGCAAATAAAAATTAAATAAACAAATAATAAATAAAAAATATAAAACAAACTAAATACGTTGTCTAGTCTGAACTCGTAACAAAAGTATAAAGTCTAATTTTTGTCTATATAAATTAATAGTAAATTAAATAAAAAAATTAGAACGAAAAATAGCATAACAACTGTATAACAACAAAAAATAAACATGATTATTATTATCACCAATACTACAATACATCATAGTTATTAAACAAAGTGTACGTGTTTAGATGAGTGTACGCGACGTATGTATAATATATTTCGTACGTAAATAGTCTTTGTATGTATTGACTATGCATTTATGTATGTATGTATATATGTATGTATGTATGTATGTATGTATGTATGTATGTATGTATGTATGTATGTATATATGTGTGTATGTGTGTATGTATGTATGTATGTATGTATGTATGTATGTATACACATGTGCATGAATAATGTAGTGTTTGTTATCGGATTTGGAAAACTTGTTAGAATTATTGAATTTGCTAAATTTAATACATTAAAATAATTAATGATAAAATGGAGTTAATGAAAGTAGGGACTAAGTAGTCACAAGCCTAAAACTATTCCGAAACCACAATTATTGAAAGCTAACAAATGTTATGGCAACAAAAATCATATGGAAAACTTCGGGAGAAAACATTTTTTGAGAAAGACGAATTTTTTTAGTCAAGAATTTATTATATGCAAGAAATAGGAAAAATGCTGCATTTCACATTTTTCATATCGTGTCAGATTTCCATTTAGATCGACATTATAGCTACAAAGAATGTGTGCTCTTACAACGTAATAACGAAGGTTTGTTGACATAACTTTCGCATATAGTTTATATCAATAATAAATATGTCATGTATATCAAGTGACAATACACTTTTTCAGTTGCAGTGATCATGTTGAACTTTTTTCCTAAACAAGATTTTTTGGGGAAAGTCAGAAAACTTTTTTCATTTGAAGAAAACGCATGCTGAATGCAACAACTTAAGAAACTTTAGAATGATAGTTTATGCGAAAATTATTAATTTTGTGATGATTTCGACATAAAAACAAGAAAAGGTTTGGTTAGACGACAAAGTTTGTATATGATGAATTGGAAGCATTACTCGACATTGATCTCTATAGAAATGATATATAATATTATTGGAAGTCAAATATCAAGGAATTCCTTTAGTTTAGAATTACTCTCAAAAACAAGTACCATTTGGCGCCATATGAACAGAAATTGAGAGATACTGAAATGCGATTTCGCATGACGGAAATTATGCTTGAAATTCCAAAAAAAAGTATGGATATGACCAATTAAGTTAGGATCCGGGAATTGATCGATATTGAAGCAAAAGGAATGGAAATAGTGTTTTGTATTACAAGCTGTCGGTTTTGCAGATCAAATGACTTTTACTGAAAACAATTGATTCGTATGAATTTGATTTTTTGAAATTTAAGAAAGTAATTTGCAAAAAACGACTAAGCACGCACCCATTATTTACATTGAAAAGTTTGATGTAATACGACAATTCTAAGTAATATGTAAAGCTCGGCTTAACCACGCTAAAGCCGAATATCTATGATGTCATGGCAATGTATTTGAAGGGATCAAAAGTTAGTTTTTATTTATAAAGAGCTGTTGAAATTATGATGTCTCATGCTATTTGGCATACCCCTAAGCTACTATTTCGGCTTGTTGTGCGCTCTCAGTTCCCAGAAAAGCGTTCCATACCGTATGTTAAGTAACATTTCGTTTCTTGTACGAACTTTCTCGGTTCAGTTCACTTCCCTTAGTTGGGTTATTTCCGTTTAGGTGTCATCCATAAAGTTCGGGAATTTTAGTGAAAGTTGAGCGATAAGAGAGGATTTGTTCCATCGTCTCAATATTATATAGAAGTGTCCCTGTTGAGACACCCATCATCTTCCTTAGCTCACCCCTATGTAATTCTAAGCTTCTAATGTTCTTTCCCTCATCTGGGTCTCCCTAAAGTATCTTTGTAATGATGGCTGTGCCTGTGTTCTGTTTTTGCCCTGTCCTTTAGCCTCGTACTTTATGCATTAAAAGGCTTTGGATTCCAGTCTTATATCTTGGAGCCATCTAGAAATTATTACTAGATTATTTGCCTTCTCATTTCCGACAACTCCTTGGTGTCCAGGTAACCATATTAAGTGTACTCTCCCAACCATGGAGTATTGCTTGATGACGACTTTTCGCTACAGGATAGTCCCAAGTTTAGTATCTCTGCGAGAAATGGCGTTGATAGCAACTTGAAGGTATTAAGATCCTTGTATCGCAGGTTTGCCTGATTCGCTTGTAAACCGTATTGTGGTTTGTTAGTCGGAGGGATATTCTTGATTCTAATTCTTCTGAATAGGGATCCAGTCCCGTCTTATCTCCATGTTTTATATAATAAATATTATTAGAATTATTTTCCAGTTTTTAATCACATGTGTTTTCATACAAAATTTTTTCAAAATTTCTTATCTCAATTTTCCATCTCTGTTGTAATATATAAACAAACAACTACTACAATTGCAACTATTATATATACACCAACAACAACAAAAAAAAACGTAACTATGTAGTAGTACAAGAATTTATTTTCTAGTTTATTTATTAACTACACATAAGTAAAGCATAATAAAATAATTTTGTTAGTTAGTCAGTTAGTTAGTTATTAACTAACGACTAAAACTCGACTCTTCAAGGACGTTTTATTATTTTTTTATTGTTGTTGTTATTATAATGATTCTCAAACATTTGACTGTTACCTCTCTCTACCCATATTTGTTTTGTTTTGTTTTTTTTTCTTTACTCTTCTTTATTTTCTTATAACAAAAAGCATGTTTTTACAAGATGCACACCAGAGAGAGGAAGAGAGAGAGAGAAAAGGGAATTCAGGCAGAAAGAAGAGAGAAAGAGAGACTGAGCAAAAAAGTGTTATAAATGAGGAAAAACTATGAATATTTATTATGATAAAATTTTAATGATAATTTTTTTGGGTTTTCACTTCGCCTTTTAGTTATCACATTTTTAGTTTTTATTTTATTTATTTAAATGATTTTAAAATCTATAAATGTGTGCGTGTATGTATGTGTTTGTTGTTGTTTTGGAAATTATTTATTAGTATTAAGACGCCTTATATTTTTTATCACGTTTATAAAACATAACAAAAACAACAACAACTTTATAGAAATCACTGTATGTTTTTGGTAAACAAGGATTGAGGGATAAAATTTGATGATAATGATGATTTTAGGATGAACAAAACACGTGGATTTTACGAGTTATTATTTATGGATTAAAAGTGAATGTTAATGTCAGTTAAATTAAAAAAAAAACTGATTAGAATTCGATACTAAAAATTATATTTTAATTGCTTTTTGAAATTTTTTGAAACATTTTGAATTTTATTGTAAGCGGAAATATGTTTTATGGTCATTTTTACAATTTAAAATTTTTTATAAATACGGAGTGAGGACCAAAAAAATGTAAACAGTCTTTTTTTGGTTCTAAACTTGTTTAGAAATAAATTTAGACGTCTTATGATCAAGTGATCTTAGAAAAATTTAGCAGTTATACTTTTTTACGTTGATTTGAAGTAAGCTTGATCAATTTGATTGATGAAAGAGAAATATGTACTAAAATTTATTAAAAAGAAATCAAATTGGTTTTGCAAAAAATAAAAAATTAAGATCTGTTAGTAGAATTTGTTTATTGATAGAAAAAAACGTTTCCTATTATATTACAACCAAGTCCAAGAATATTAACACGTATATTGAAAAACTCTAAATAGGAGAACTTGAATAGCACCCAGACATTTAGTGAAGCATGGTAACGTTCAAAGTCCCTACAAAAGTAATACAAATAAGTTTTAAGCCAAAAAGAGAGATAAAAAATTAAAATCAAAATTTCAGAAAAAATATTTAATGAATAAAAAAGTTGATTCATCATTTAAAATATTGTCCATTGTTAGGAATTCTTTTATCTTTCTGGTAGTAAATAGATTAATTTAAAGCAAAGGATGTAATTATGTTAGAACTCTATAATAAGAAGTCATTTTTGCATTGCGATGAACAATTAATACACTACGAAAAACCCAACCGCAAAAAGTCACATGTAAAGCTTGATCACTAAAACAAAACAACGTCGAAACCGAACATCAATGACCCCAAGGTAATGCTCTGTATTTGGTGTGATCAAATCAGAAGGATGTTCTGAATAACGTGCTCTAGAAATTAGGTCAGACAATTACAAAAATCAACAATAAACTACCTAATTGTTCGACTATACAGGAGGTTATAATCATGACAATTTTTCGATATGTGTAAAATGTTTTATGATCGATTTAAAACGTTTCTATTTGAATACTCTTCACTTGAAAGCAGGATAATCAGAAATTGGCTTGATTCATTATTTGAATACAAAACAAGTCTTTGTGGTGAACTAGGGAAAATATTTTGAATCTTAACTAAATTTGGGAAACCATCTTTTGAACTGAAGAGCATTCCCGGTAAGTTCTTTTTCTTATATTTTTATGATGTTTGATTATAATTTTGTGTTTGGAAGAATATTCTGGCGGTGGTCTGTGTTTGATCTAATTTTAACAGCAACTTTCTTTCCAACGACAATTGGATCTTCATTCCAAAACGACCCGAGTCACCCTCGACCAATGATTATCAACCAAACGACAGCTGCAAAAATTTAAAATTTTTATTAAAAAAAAGATCCACCAGTTATAGCAGAACTGTTACAGCAACAAAACACTCTTGTGAAATCCACCAAATACAGAGCATTGCCTTAGTGTTCTAAATTGGCTGGGCTTGTTCTTGACATTATGTTAGTGTATCCCCTTTTTCACCAATTTGTTCAAAACAACTTCTTTTGTAGCCTAAAAGTAACATTTACAACATAGAAAATCTTCTTTCCATTTCGCTTTCTTTTAAACGCAAACCGATGCTTTTAAATATAGAAAAATGGCTTGTTTGTGTCCTTGTAAGTTGGTATGTATACAATTAGTAATGTCACGAAATACTCTCTTTTCCACACATTTAGTCAGTAATAACTGTTGCATATAACTATAAAGTTATCTCTTTTGCACACAAACATGAACAAAGAAAAAAGCAGATTTTTAATAATTGAACTGTCATTTTTGACGCTTCTGTATACATTTTGTGATTTCGAATTTGACAAAAATCTTCGTATGGTAAATATTTCTAATGTCTCACTTTTCAAATCTTTTCATCCGATTAGGACTTTTATGTTTTCTGTGTTAACTTTAAGTTTCTGCCAAAATCTGTTTCTTTTAGCAGGCGTTTTCTTTGCTTGAAGAAGTTTTTAGTCTCCCTGCAAAATATACGATATTGTAAGTTCTTGATTAAATATGCATTTAAACCTTGACGTCTATCGAATACTGTATTATAATGACAACTATTTGCTCTACTATATATCGTTAACACAATCCATATTCTTGAAGATTTCATAGATCATTTTAACGAAATCTTGATCCGATAGAGGAAAACTGAAGTGCACCGTCTTTTCAAGATTCTAGATTTGAGGTTTATAGGCGAAAACAGAAATTAAAACCTTCGCTTTAAGCTCCTTTTAAAATACAAGATCTAAAACTTATTTATTTTGATTTAAAATTAACTTTGGAACCCACTTTTATTATTATTTTCTAAAATTAAAAATTGTGTAGGTAAACCCGAAGGATATTTTTTTTTTGTAAATCATATTCATTTCATTGTCTTTATTCAATCTTTGTCAGTTTTCAATTATTGTTTCTGTTTCTTTTTTCTTTTTTTCTGTTCTCTTCTGTCTATTCATGTATAAATCACTTTTTTCCTCTTGTGTGTTATTATACCCTACACTATTGTAGATGGTTGGGATATAATGCGTTTGTACTGATGTTTGTAAAATGGAATGGAAAAATGGTGTTACACCCATCTTTTAGTATACCGTTTGAATCAGAATCAGTTTCTTAGTCGATTTAACCATGTCCGTGCGTCCGTTAATTGTGAACACTGTACAGATCGCAATTTTTGAAATATCTTGATGAAATTTTACGTTTGTGCTGACATACAGGGTAAATGGTGTTACACCCACCTTTAAGTATACCGTTCGAATCAGAATCTGTCTAGATTTAACGATGTCCGTCCGTCTGTCTGTCCTTCCATCGTGAACACTCTACAGGTCGCAATTATTGAAATATCTTGATGAAATTTTGTATATATTAGCTGGTTGGAGTATTACGCTTTTGTGCTGACATATAGGAAAAATGGTGTTACACCCACCTTTAAGTATACCATTCGATTCAGAATCTGTCTATTTCACGTTGTCCGTCCATCTGTCCATGAACAGGCTGCAATTCTTGAGATATCTAGATGAAATTTCGTACGTATTATTTATGCTCAAGGACGTAGCCTCTTGAAAAAGGTTATGTTCTGTAATTTTTAATAGAAACTCTTTTTAAAACGCATAAATTTCACAAAAATGTCAGTGTCACAGTAATGCATTGCACACTTAAGTATAAATCAAAAAATTATATTAAACGAGGGTTGTTCATTAGTTTTATACTAATAACTATTTATAACCAACACTGTGGGGTAGGGTATTACATGGTGCGGCTTAACCGAGAATAACATATTACTTGTATATTTTTTCTACAATTGAGTTCAATTCAATTAGTGTGTTTGTGTGTTTTAGTTTTTTATTTATTTTTATTACTTTTTTTTACATTTTTTTATTTATCATAATAAATAAAATAGAATAGAATAAAATAAAATAGAATAAAAATAAAGTATTATACTCATGACTAAAAATCTTGCAAATTATAAAGAAAAAAAAAACGCCACAAATAACCTTGAATTTGTTGCGATTTTTAAGCTCTATGGAATTGTTATTACGATTGACTACACAATAATACTAATTAATTTAACAAAATAATATTAATTTTCATATTCGTTTCATATAAGTTTATTTTTGTTTCTTTTAGTTTTTGTTCCACTTTGATTATTCGGTTTGGATTTGTATATTTTTTTTGTTGTTATTAATATTAATTTAGCGATAAGAACTTTAACACAATCGAATTGCGATTGTGGAAGGGTCTGATACATACAAACATACTTAGGGACACACAGGCACAGATAGTCACTTATGGACAGACAACATTTCGTTGTCTGTCCATAAGTGACATTAACATTTGTTTATGTGTTGGATTTTTGTAGGGATTTTCCTAAATGATCGTTTATATGTTTTTAGTTTTTGTCTCTTTTTTCTGCATGATAATCATATGATTTTAGGTAATTTCCTTGGAATTTAAATTCTATATCTTTTATCTATTTATATATATTTATTTAAAAAAGGAAATGTGTATGTATGTAACGCATAGATTCTAAAATGGCTGGACAAAATTTGATGAAATTTTCACAGAATGATTGGAAATAACCAAAAGTAACACGGGCTATAAAAAATTCCTATACAACCAGGCAGAGAATTACCTCCCATGCAAAGCATCACGTTTTCCATTAAAACTTTTAACCCGATCATTTTTTATTTTTTTGATCAAGTTTTCTTAGTAAAACATGTTAGTTATTGTGTTTAATTTGCAAACTAATGGAACTGTTTCCAATATTATTATACAGTACCGGGAGAACTTGTCCATTGCAAGATAACCTAATTCAGATAGAAGAGATAGTCCACATGTTTCCAAAGCAAAGAAAAAAACAATTTCAAAAGAGCTCCCAACAAATCCTATAGGAAAGCATTACAGTTAGTTTAGTTCTCCGACTATTTGGAAAGAAAAGTTAAAGCTAATGAAGGTTAAAAAACATACAAGTCTCAAAAAGTTCCTGAAAGGAACGCTGCTACAAATTTAGAGATCAAAAACAGAGTACGGACATTAAAATCAAATCTGCGAAAAACTAATGCTGCCTATGAATGACGAAACATATGTTCTGGCGGATTTTTCGCAACTTTCTGGTCTAAAACTGTATGTTGCTGATGCTCGAGGAAATGTTGAAGAAAAGTTTAGGATTCAAAAGAGCAGTTAAATTTGCCCAAAAAGTTCTTGGCATGACAATCAATATACAGTTGCTACAGAAGGAGCCGATTATTTATTACGAGAGCCTCTATAAATATCGTTATTTTCATCATAAGACTTCATAATGTGTTCATTTATTTGTGGCCAATCAAGAGAGGCAAATAGAATTAAATAGCACATAAAAGCATGGTAGGTAGATTTTAAAAGAGATGAACTACCTGTTCAAGAAAGGTGGCAGAAGGCTTTAAATGGAAGAGTATCCGAAAATAGTTAAAATTTGTTGAAATTACCTGAATTTGTAAATTGTAATAATAATTTCAATTAAAGATAAAAAAATCGTAATGCAAATTTCGGCCAACAGGACATGAGGATTTGGCATCTAGGTAGTATCAGAAAGATTTAAGCAATAAAAATTCAAAATTCAATTTACAAGGAAATCTTCTGCTGAAAAATTTACAATTTCATTACAAATACAATTTTACGAAAACTCTTCGCTTAGAGGTTACCTCTGATATCGGTTTATAGCTTTTAACATACTAAACCGGTTTTGCTAGTTTTAAATAGGAAACTTCTTAAGACCATAACAAATACACAGGCCAAATTTCATTGAGCTCTGTGAAACATTATGGATGTGAGTGTCTCAACAACAGGCGAATAGTCGGACATAGGCAAATTGGCTCAGATTTTGATTTGATGCAATAACATATGATGGGATCTAAAATGATTCCTTCTTAGCATTACACACGAAATGACAAATTTAACCTCTTCATGGTGGAGGATATAAAAAAGATAAATAAAATTTTGAAATATTTTTCAAATCTGTGCAAAATAAAAATAGGAATAATTTCTAAAATTAGAAACTTTTAAATACATTTAAACATTATAATACAACAACATTTTCATCAATATTAAATAAAAAAACATTAAAAGCAAATTCTAAATTTAATTCTAATTAAAAAAGAGTTGCCATATTAACGCCATTTTTTAAAAACATATTTAAAAACTGTTTTAGAAAACTTTCAATTTCAAAATTAATTTTGAAATAAATTCCAAATATTAAATTTTTGCAATAAATTACAGAATTATTTATTTTTATTAGAAATCATAAATTTCTTTCATTTTAAAAATTATTTAAATAAACGATTTCAATATCTGGCAACCTGATCGTAGAAAAAATAAATATTTAAATTTTGTATTAAAATAAAAATTGTTTGTTCTTGTTTTTGCTTTTATTTGTATATTAATATGGTGTATTGTTGTGTTTATTATTAAATTATAATAAAAGAAATAAACAATTAAACTTTTTTCTCTATTGTTTTTTATTTTTTTTTTTCATTCAAGAGAGGCGAATGAAAAAAAAATTATTGTAAAAGAATTGAATTGAAAATTTTCTTTGTATACAAGAGTCAATTTTTGTTTTCTTTCATTATAAATATAGACAGAGTTGTACGTATTTGTATGTATATAATATTCATATGTATGTATATTATATACATGTACATTTATATGGAAATATTGTTATATATTCCGAATCTTAAACACCCTACAGATGACATTCATTAGAAATAATTCTGTAATCTGTATGAATCGCATCATACTTAACTGCCCTCAGATTAACGTATCGCTGGTTCTACAGAAATTTCATCAAGGATCCCTTAAAGGACTAACTTTTTGGTGTGATATCTTGTAGCAAACCCAAATCTAAATTTCTTTTAATATTTTGTAGAGCGCGACCAATTACTGCTACCAGTGGGACATTCTTGACCTAAGTGGAATACTACTAAATACCTTCTGAACTGTTTAAGCTTTATAAGCCACCGACTATATTAATCGATAATGGAATCTGAAGCATTATATTATTAAGAAAAATGATTAAATATGAATTAATCATATATTTTTCGAAAAATTATCGTTATCGTTAGCCACTACTTTTTCCCATATATATATCTGCTAGCTTATGGATTCCGCGGAAAAAAGTTAAGTCAATTCTGATGCCCTGTCCTCAACCAAAACGAATTTCAGTAAAGGCCTTATGCACCGATCAAAACACAAAAACTAAATTTATTGTTCTTCAAATAGTTTTTGGCAGATTTTCTGAAATCAAATGGATCAATGACAAAAGAACTGATCTGGTTTTAAGAAATTATTAATTGAGTAAATTTCGGACTTTTAATTCTTTAAATCATTGAAATGGGTCTCTCCCAATCTTTACAGGAAAATAGAACTTCTTATCCTCTATTTTCAAAATATCTTTTTTAACCGATCTTAGTTTCTCTTCGGTGTAAATCCTTTCCCCGGATTTCAACACCTCCTAATACGAAATAGTTTTCTGATTCCGCTAAAAATGAGTTTTTTCTCAGCTTCACCGATAAGTTTATTTGGGTATCGTAAGGAAATAATCATTATTTTTGTAAAATTCATACTTTCCTCAGTTTAATTTGATATCGGATCCATTTCTTGTTTTATATCTTAATGTACAAATTATTTGATTCCCATTTATTGCAAGAAATTTTTGCGTTTGAACGCGTAAATGCTATTAATTATTCCCTTCAAATTTTTTCGTCCTTTCAAGTATCTTGTTGGTAAAAATTCTGATTTTGCCGATCGGAAACTAAATGGTTTCACATTTTAATTTTGGAGATTTTGAAGGTATTCTGAAGGTACCGGTTTTTCATAATAATTTATAATTTTGTACAGTGTTTTAGACATCGGTATAAAACCTAATACAGAACCAATTTTGAAAATTTTAAATCAGGTGGATTTACACTTTCATATTTCGAAAAAAGAATCATATATTTTTGGGTAAAATCTCAGCCTTCGTAATTTTCATAGGAAGCTTAAGGTATCGCGTTATTTATTACATTAAAGAAGCAACTTTGTTGTTCTGAAATATTGCTGCTTAAATTTTTATCGATTTACTACTAAACCGATAAATATTGAATTGCGCAGAATAATAGTAAATAATTCGAACAATTTTCATTTAACTTCTTTAATTATTTTAAAGGTCAAATATTAACTGGACCTACATTTGAAATAATTATAAAATACTGCTTTTTTGATGCAAAATATCAGTTTCTTTTTTAATTATGAAGAAAGCTTGTCTGATCTGAAATATATTTTCGAAAAACGATTAAACATTGCGAAGAGTTCATTAAATAGTACGAATATTTTTCGATAAAAATCTTATGATCATTTTAGATGTCCGAATGTAAGCAATGAACGTTAAGTTGATCATATTTAAATCATATCAGAATCTTTTAATAGTACAATAATAAACCTAAAATAACCTCATTTACTCCTTAAGATGGTGTAGGGTATTAAGAAAAAACTTATTTGAGTATGATTTTTTTATCATCATTTCACATACGAAAAATATAAGTTTACAACAACGAAATAAAAGGTCCTTGACTTTTGCTGAGTGTAGAAAAACAGCAAAAATAATGGTATATTAACAATAAAAATATAAAAACAACAATAACAATAATAACAGCAGCAACAAACAACAAAGAAACAATTTACATGAATCACTTATTTCATATGACAACGAAAAACAATCCGAAAAAAATAAGAAAAACGCGTAAATGCAAAAATTGTATATTGAACATGAGCGAACACAAACACTTTATCACTTATACACACACACATATATACTAAGAAAAAGTTGCATCTTTTCCATTTACAATAATTACAACAATAAGTTTTCCTTATTTAGGATGACATGTTTTTTATCAGAATCAGCCAAAATTATAGACAATTTAAAGCTTTTTTTTGTGATTTAAGGTTTTTACTAGGAATTTCAATTAGGTTTTCGAAAAAAATAAATAAATTAAATTACCATTATTTCGGAAATTTTGAGTAAATGGCTGGCAAATTTTTTAAAATTGTGATTTTTTTCGAATTTTTTCCAATACAACTTGTAATCCAACAAAGCGCTAAGATCCAAGACGTTAATAGTACTGGTCAAATTTTGTTTCTATAACTCAATTTAATACAAAATAATAATAATAGAAAAATACACACATACACACTCACCAATACATATAAACAAAACAAATATATAAAAAAAATTCATTCAAAATCAAATAAAGAGTAAATATAAACGATTTAAAGCGATGACATTTGAGCATGTTTTTTTGCACAGTGTTTTTATAATAAATAAAAATTTTATTAAAATTTTAAATCTCTTCTTTAAGATTTTGCCTTCTTTTCAAAACGATCTTGCATATTTTGGTATTATTGATTTTTAAAAACTTTTAAACAGTTGGCAACACTTAAAGAGTAGATCATAGTTTAGTGAGAGGGTGTTTTAAGATCTCATTTAGGAGAGTCATAATACACTTAAATAAACCATATTTGGTTTTATTTAATTATTTTTCTATTATTAGTAGAAAACATTATCTAAATAATACAAGAAGTGAGATCGAAAAATGTTTAACATAATATATATGTTAATAAAAATGGAACCACCCAAACTTGCTGTTTTAATTGTTGTATTTAATTGAAATTATTATTAAAATTTATAAAAAGTTTATAGTTTTAATTACTTTTAAAATTTTAGTTTTAAAATTCTTCCATTTTTTTAAAGTACTTTCTGCCACTTTGACTGGTCAGGTAGACCGTTTAGCCCGGGACAGTTTTAAGAATTTGTTACAAATACCAAATAATTGTTCTTATACAACTTAAGGGTTTTGATTAACACGGTGACAGGATGTCAAAAAAAAGTGGCCACATTATGAAGTCTTATGAATGAAAGCAGTCCTTATTGCCAGCTGTAACTATTGACTGGCTCTTTTTGAAGCAACTGCATATTGCTTGTCATACAAAGAATTTTTTAGGAAATTTTGATTGCTTTTGAATCTTAAACTTTTCTTCAACACTCCCTCGAGCATCAGGACGAAGCAACATACAAGTTTTGACCAGGAAGTTGCGAAAAATCTGCCAGAACACACGTTTCCGTTATCCATTATGCAGCAAGAATATTTTCTTTATTTTCGAAAACTTGACTTCCATTTTCATGCTCTGTTTTTGGCGTTTAATATTTTGAGTTGCATTCCAGTCAGGAAACTCAAACTTTTCATAGCAAATAGTTCGAACACTGTACTAAACGGCCTGCTTTCCTACCAGGTGTGTTGAGACTTCTTTTAAAATGCTTCTTATTTTTTTCACTTTAGAAAGATCATGTAGATTATTCCTTCCACCTGAACCATGTTTTCTATCAACGAAAAGTTCTTTTTTGGATACTAAACTTTTCTCTAACATTCCCACGAACAAGTTTTGAGCAAGAAGTTGCGAAAAATCTGCCAGTTATCCATTATGCACCAAGAATATATTTTTACGAAACCTTGACCGGGCTACTTCCCTACCGGATGTGTTGGCAGATCTTTTGATAATACTTTATTTTTATTGTTTTTTTTTTTTTTTTGGATTTTAGAAACATTATGTGGACCCAACTTGGCCAACTTTTTGTAGGACCAAGTTGGGTTATGTTGAAACTATTGAATATATTTTAACCAGATTAACAAAACCGTTTGACATGTTTTACAAAGTTAACTTGATCAAAAAAATAATCGGGTTAAAAGTTTTAATGAATAACGTGTGTTAACAATTTTTCGATCTCACTCTTTAATTAAATTTTATCATTAAATTCATGCATATTTAAGATTTATTTTGAAAAAATATAAATAAATAAATAAATAAATAAATAAATAAATAAAAAATGGAAACAAATGTTTCCAGACTTTTAATTAGATACTTTTATAATAATAATAATAATAATTATTATTATTATTATTATTATTATTATTATTATTATTATTATTATTATTAAAACGTAGATAATAGAATTTGTTTATTTAAAATTTTTCGAAAACCCAATGAACTTTGAAGAGAGAAAACAAAATTATTATTTTTTTAAACATTTTTGGAGTGGAACGAAACGAAATTTATTTACTTTTTTACTTTTTCCTTATTTTCGCAAAAAAAAAAAAAAAAAAAATAAAAAAAATGAGATTTTCTCCGCCCATAGAAAATGATCGTGATTGTAAGAATGAAAACTAAAAATGGTTTACTTTTTGTTTTGGGAGCATTAGAAAAGTTTGATTTGATCTTGGAAGATATTTTAATTGGTGGGAATTCAAAACGGTTCTATGCAATTGAAATAGCAGGTTTAATTATCTCAGATTGAAGTGATCAAGTTGGGTGATGAAGATAAAAAAAAAAAACAATTTCCATAACAAGTGATAAATGCGATCAATGCCAATGCAACAAAGCATAGAATATAGTCCCCATAGCACTTGTCATTCTGACCACTATATATGTTTTAATTGTGGTTTTGGTAGATTTAGAAAAGTAATACTGTGAATTAAAAAAGGTTTTATAGAATTTCATCATTTTTTACCTATAGATATCAATTTGAAGTGATCATCTTGATGGTGAAGATCACTCTGATCACTTCAAAGTTTCTTCTCTCAATAAGATTGCAAGAGTAATCAAATGTTTTTATTTTCTTATAATATTGTTCGGTTCTATCGGGTTCTTCTTTTTTAGGGAAAAACTAACAATCTTTGGCCAAGTGCGAATCGGGTCATTCCGAAAAAGAGATCCAATTGCCGTGGAAATGATCTTATTGCTCATATTGATTGCTGGAAATAATAATTTCATTTATACAAATGACTTTTGGAAAATAATATTCTTTCGAGTATAAATCGGACTTAATTCTAATCAAAATAAAGTTATTCTTGTTTGTTGTTTAGGTGGTGCCTATATTGAGTCATAAAAGTGGTAGCATTTGGAACCATATTTCGATTTAATAAATAAGAATTCTTGGGTTCTTTAGATTACAACAATCAAGTTGTGAATACGGAAAATATTTTCTAAAGCAGAGTTAGTTTCCCATCCATACTTGTCCTTGCGTGAGTGAATAAGCAGAAAATTATATTGAATGAATTTCGCTCTGCTCAAATTCATGAAAGAGCAGCAGCCGTTTAAATTGTATGTGTGAGATAAGCAAAATTTGTAGTTTAACCTCGCGAGTCAGGAAATCTGTATTTGTTTATCGACAGAAACTTGTATTAAAAGCCGTTAATTAGTGTTCTGAATATTTTGTGAAAAAAAGTTAATGTCTACTCTACTTAAGAATGCAAGTCCAAAAGGAATTCAAAGAAATTTATGTCCAATTTCAATCAAAAATTCCCCTTTATTTTATCTTAGCTTCCGGTTCTATGTTCTAAAAAAATCCTGTCAAACTTTATTTATTTTCTGTAAAGTGGGGGATTATTAACGTCCAAATCAGTTCCTAAGTGGTTTCAAAACAATAATAAAATTCTTGTTCCGAGATCGGTCAATACTCCAAATAATCTGCAAATGAGATCGGTTGAGAGATATTGAAAATAGGTCTGGGGAAAAATGAGTTGTGGGCACAAAAAATATCTTCTAAAACATTGATATATATCGGTAGGGGTCCAATTGTTTCTGCAGTCTTTATGAAAGTCCTATATGGAACCAACATTGTTGATACCAATTAAAGAACATTTCAATTCATATGAGAGCACAATGATTCCTTAATTTTAATTTTGATTTGTAGTTATATCACTTCTACGGATACTACGAAGTTGCTACGGGTTTCGATATTAAAAGGTATAAATTTTGAAATGACATTATGAATCGGCTTTTTTGAAATTTTGTGCAATATTTTCTGGTTGCATAAATCTTAAATAAAGTGATTTTCGGAAGTGTATTTTTATGGAACCTGCAGTTAATGATAAAATCATCTATGAGTTTTATAGTTTAAAACCCACTTTCGAGAGGATATTATGTGGGAGCTACGAGAAATGTACTTTCTTGGTCCATAAGTCATATACAGCGAGATATCTACAAAATTGTAACCTATAGAATGTTCACAACGTTACGTGAACATACAATAGATCGGTATACTTTATGATGAGGGAAGTATTATTTTTTCTCGCCCCAACAACCTATGATGGTGTAGAGTATTAGAAGTGCAAATGTAATTTTAGTTTAACCGTTTTAAATTCCTCTGGGAAATAAAGTATAATTTTTAAGAAAACATTTCAAATATTCAAGAATTCAATTTCCTTTTTATTTTTAAAATTAAAAAAAGAAAACAAAAAAAATCCAGAAAAATTCTCCGCCATTTGAAAGACGATACCTTTAGCACTTCCCAACACTTAAAGTGATCCAGCTAAATATTTGCATGATTATCGTGCATATGTTTTGCAGATTGGATTGGATTCGATCGGATTGGATTCTACTAACACTTAATTGTTAAACAATTAATGGTTTTTTCACTGAAAAACTTGGCAATGCGCCAAAACAGTGAAGACATATAACAATGTCGATCCTGTGCAGACAACATGGACGGACTAACAAAACAGAATGACAAGCAGACACTTCTGTTGACATTCTCATATATATTTTTGCATAAACGAATTCATTTTCTTTCAACACACTTGTCAAAAGACGAACCTGATAATTTATTAAATTTTTGAATGAAAAAAAAAGGAAATAATGAAAGAAAACAAAAATGTTGAAATGAACTTGTTTAATTCTTTTGAAATTTGAGAGGGAGGGAAAGAGAGAGAGAGAGAAAAAAAGTTATCTATAATTAAATGAAATTTATTTATTGTAAAAATTTTTCTTCTCCCATTGATTTCATTGAAAATCTTAAGTAAATTTTATTGTATTCAAGTGTTCTTTTGTAAAGGCGGCTGCTGCTGCCGCCATTTAAAACCTTGTTTAGAGGTTAAAACATATATTTCTCTCTCTCCTTCTCTCCTGACCACATAGAAAATGAAAAAAATTGCATTCGATAGAGCATGTAAATAGTAACAAGTAAGAATGCTTTATTCTATGGCTGTGACGAATTTTAAATACCCTCCGTCACAATTGTGTGTGATGTAAATACGTTATGTTTCATACAAACACTCTCACATACACTCACATGTATACAATATAATAAACGATTTTCTTAAATACAACACATGAACATTTAATGAGTCATAAAATTGATTATACAGTTTGTCAAATATTTCTTTGCGATAAAATAAAATTTATAAAAAAATTTAAATTTCATTACTGAATTCCAACTGAAAAATCTTTTAATTTTCCAATTCTTTCTGTGATAAATACTAACATTTTCTTTTTCATTGGAAACACTTTATAGTCATTTTTCGCTGGAAGAGTTCCATCTTTATGATCAACAGTTTTTGTAATTCTGATTTGAATTCTGGTATTTCCTTATTTTCGTCATGGGATATAGTATTGCATGTAAATCCTGAATGTGGAATATGATAACAAGGATCGTTTCTTATAATAGATTTGCCCTTATTACAATTAAAATGCTCCAATCCTTTGAAAGTTACTTTTCTATCATTTCTTACGTGGAATTATGAGGTCACTAGTGATTTTAAATACATTAATTTTACAAAGAACATTTTCATAATCCCTAAAAATTGAATTCAATTTAAAAAGCAAAAACATAGAAAAAATCGCCGAAAAATCCACGTTTTTATAATTTTTGCAAACATTTTTTTAAACCTTTTAAAAATTCTTTTTTTTTTTTTTTGTTTTTGTTGTAATACATCCGTCTATTTGGAAAATTTTGGCATCTTATAGTCGTAAACAACGAAATGTGTTCAGAAAAAATTGAAAAATTTAATTATTTTTACTTGTAAATCATGAACGAAGTTGAAATTTTTCATATTTTCTTATGATTGCAAATATATATTTGACAAACTGTATTTTTTGGTAGTAATTTTTTTTGTACTAAACCGATTTCTATGATTTTTGAAACGGTATTAAAGAGCATCATATTAGTATATAATTGACTATTGACTTTTTTGAAACTTAGAGGTTTCCTCTAATATCGGTCTTTATATTTTAATATACTCAACCGATTTCGCTGGTTTAAAATGGGGAATCTCTCAGTTCTATAACAAATAATTCAGGCCAAATTTTATTGAGCTCTAAGATGGACATAGCTAAACGAATCAGATTTAAATTTGTTACATTATGAATTCTGAGATGATTCCTTTTTAGTGTTACACACGTAATGACAGAGTTAATATACCCTCTTCACTACTTGTGGTGATGGAGGGTATAAAAATAATCTAGAGTCGGCAGTAGTAATAGTAATAACAACAAAAACAACAACAACAACAAATATTTCTATTATTTTTCATTTCCATTTTAACGGGAAATATCAATAAAATAAATTCAAAAACACTTAATGAATGTAATAACAACGATGTATTTGTTGGAGCTTATTGTCGTTGTTGTTGTTTTTATTGTAATTTTTATTATAGTTATTATTGTTGTTGCTGTTTTGCAATTGTACAATAAATGCTATAGACTGGTGCGGACTGTCACAAATATTTTACAATGCGAAAAAAAGTATAACAAAAAAACAGATTCTTCTATGCAAATTCAGAACCAATAAAAAAACGAAAATGCGTTAAATGCATTTTTGCATAAAATATTAATTAAATTAAAAATTTATTTAATTTAATGAAATCTGTAATAAATTTGCCACGCCTTTAAAAAGAAATCGCTATCAGTTCAAAATTTAAAATTTCACTTCGGACAAGTTAGATTGTCTTAGCAGGTTAGGACTGTCTCATTGTGGGTTGAAATCGTTAGAACTAAGATGTTTTCAATGGATGGGTAGGAGCAAGCATACAAATGTCTATGTGTTCAGCGGTCCTCTAAAACTAACCACCTCAGGTATGTTGATTTAAAAAAAAAATGCTTACGATTTAATTTGTTATCACGATTTATTTTTGATGTACCTTGGCTCTAACTATTATGGGCTGATCCTAATAAATTTTATTATAAAAAAATCTGGAAGATCGGTTATTAATAAACCGATCTTCCAGATTTTTTTAAATAGATTTGGACTAATACAAAAATATAATGTCTGCCATATTAAATTAAAATCATTTCATATCTATGAATCTTATGAGTTAAGCACATAAATTGTTTCTAATTCCTGAGAGTCTTATGTCTTATGTGCACGTTTTTTTAGTTCAACCAAAATTGTTCAGTTAACATAACAGTTTATTTTCTAAGTTAAATCTGAGCTCGATTTCTTTAGTGTTATAACATTATTACAGAAAATTAGCGATATATAATTTAAAAACTATTTTACATTTTGATTTAAAATTTTTAGTATTGAAAATATATTTTACTTACATCATGTATTGGTTTTTATGTTCGAAACCTAACGGTAAAAGTTAGAAATTACGCATAACAATGTTGCCAATTACCCGGGATCAGAAATAGTGCTGTAAGTATAAGAAAAATGTAAAATATTAATAAAATATAAAAAACCAGTTTAATTAAGAAATGAATATTAATTTATATAATTGAAAAAAATAGTTTAAATGTTAAATTATTTTGGTTAAATAACATATTATTTGAAGTGTTTAACAAACAAAAAGCGGCTATTTTTTGTAATTGAGTATTGATAACACACAAAACTTCGATTTCAAATAAGTATTTATTCGATTTAAAGAGGAACATGGAAAAAAATATTTGAAGAGTTCAATAATGAGAATTGATTTAATTATTCAACTGATATTTTCTAGTAGGGACATAAACACTGTTACATACATTTTATGTTATACAATTGAATACCATACATTTTATTCGTTATATATCAACTTAAATTTCAGTGGACTCAAATCTAAAATATTTTTTAAAAATTAGGAAACTGCTTTTGGTTCCTAAGATTTTGGTGATTTCTCTTTTCAAATGAATAAAATATCGCACATAATATCCACATACCAATCAAAATCATTGGCAGAGTCGATCTAAGAATGCCGTTTGTCTGTCTCTCCACCCAACATTCTAAATGTCTTAATTTTAGAGATATAACGATTCTTTTTTAAATTGGAGGTGATCGATCCAATATTTCAGATAGTTTCAATACAAACTTGGGGTTTTAAGTTCATAAAAATCAGATACAAAAAAAATTTTACACAAATGATCTTTTATGAGTCCAAATTTACAGGAAGATCAGTCCACAAATCGGCTCATGAGGACCAATTTCTGAAAATCAATTTAAATTAAAAAAAGAAAATCTCAAAAATATTAACATTGTGCTAGGATTCCATTAGTTTAAGATTTATACAATCGGAAAATACCGCACCAACATTTAAGAAATTCGGCTCATAATTTTCTATCGCCATAATTCTAGAAGTCATAACAGTATCATATTTTATGAAACCATAAAAAATTCTACGAGAATCGATATATAACTATTCATTATTCGATATGGTTTAGGGTTTTATAAGTCGATCCTATAATTTCATGATCCAAATATTTCGGATAAAAATAATAACCTTGAAAATAGTTCAACGACTGACCTTCGATTCTTTCACATACTTTTTTACGAAACCAATTTGGGTTTATTTTTACTGGAACGTTGTCATAAAACACATATTAACATATATTAAAATCTTAATTTTTATCACCACAAGTGGTGATAAAGGTAAATGAAGTTTGTCATTTCGCCAAAAAGGAATCTTCAAAGATCAAAAAAGTATATATATTGTTACAACAAATCAATATCTGAGTCGATTTAACTACGTCCGTTGTTAGCACGCTTATATCTACAATAAATAATAGAGGTCATTGAAATTTGGGCTAAGTATTTGTTACTTTTTATATGTAAAAATTGGTAACATCGATTCAGTAGAAAACATTTTATATACCGATTTCTGAGAAAATTTCCTTAAACTGAAAAAAATTTTAACGCTTCATTCTATTTTCATGAAATGTGGCAGTGGCAAACTTTAGGTATTTTAAAATTTTTGGATGGGGCAACGGGGCGCGGTATCCCTCTTACAAACGAAACATTTAATATCGCATATTTCTTTAACTAATAAAGGAAGTTTAACACATGAAAAGTGGTTCGACAACACATTATTGTAGACTACAAAATTGGCGAATAGGGATAGGATAGGGCATGGGGTAGTGAAATCTCAATAACAAACGAAATTTTTAATATCACATAATTCTGAAACATCTAAAGAAAATTTATTGAAATTAGCCAAATAATAAAAGACTCAATAACGAAATATTAAAAAAATGGATAGGGCACCGGGAAGTGGTATGTCCCCTACAAACGAAACTGTAACAGGAAATATATTATTGACTACGTGGTTTTGCATGGGAATGGGGAGTGGTATCCGAGCAGAATATTTAAAATATTCCAAGAATTATTTCTAATTGATCGTGGTGGAGGGTATATAAGAATCGGTATCACCGAATACAACATTCTTACATGTTATTTCTATTATTTTACCCACAACTTTAAGGGTGTAGTTTAGAACATGTTAATTTTCTTATCAAATCATGTAATTTTTTTAGAATTGATTTCAGATAATTTACACAGAATAAAAGAGTTTAAAGCGAAACAAAACCTTTTAATTAAAAAAGAATTGAGAAGTATTTTTTTCTTAAAAAAACACAAACATCAATTTATCAAAATTTTTCAAAGAATTTAAATATTGCAAAGAAATAATATGATCAATAATGCTTATGATCACAACCATCATTATTCATTTATGAAAAAAATAATAATTTCAAAATTATGATTTTGAAATTTATAATTCCTAAAATAATATTTATTTTACGATAACAACATTGTATTAAAAAAAATTATTTTTGAAATTAACAACAGTAACAACTAATTAATAATAATAAGAATGCGCCCCTATAGAATTCCAAGCCTCTTTTTTGTTGCTGTTGTTCTTTGTGATAAAAATCAATAAGCTACAAACCTCAAAATAGCTTCTCCTTTAGCAGAATTATTCATAAAAATGAATAATCAAATTCTTTACAAAATTACAAAACATTGATAGAGAGAGAGTGGGGAGAGAATGAGGAAGTAGGGAGGATCACTATAAATATATACACAGCAACAATAAAAACTCAGATTTGAATATCAAAATTTCAAATGTTAAATGATAAAAAACAGCACAAGTGTAAATAAATAAAAATAAAAGAAAAAAGTATAGAGAATAGAACAAGACATTATCTGAATTATAAGTAAAAAAAAAGGTCAATCTTATTAAAAATCTATGAAATGAGAAGAGAGAAAAGATCAATTTATATAAGAATTTTTTATCGAGATACAAGTGTATTAAAAGTATTATGGAGGGTGATCTTAAAAGTTATTTCTAATTACATAATCTACAGCTTTTTACCAAAAAAAAAAAAAAGCTGAGAGACAGATTTATCTTTTCTAAATTAAATTAGAAAATATTATTTTAACTGATCTTTACAACGGTTAAATCAATCTTTAGCATGTTGAAAATTGCTGAGAATTTAAGAATAGTCCCGCTAAAAAAGAAATATAAGACCTCGGGATATAGTGCAAAGAAATCTGGACTTGAAAAAACAATGTGACAAAACATAGTATTAATTTGAAGATCTGCATCTTGATTAAGCTTGGTTGTCAAAATGGTTTAGGAATTGTTATTTTATAAATCACATATTATTTACAATACTAAAGTCTGTCTTTTAAACTTCAATTATTGTTGTAACAATTCGGCTGTACCCGGTAGTTCTTTCTTGGGAAAAAAACTTTATTTTGATATAGCTGTCGCTGGCTTGAAAATTTTTGGCTAAGTGTAACTTGGATCGTTCCGGAACGGAGATCCATTTGTCGAGGGAACATTAAATTACAATTAATTTCTATTAATAGAAAATTGAGCAATATTATATATTAAAATACAAGTGAAGGTCCAAAAGTCTTTAAAAAGGGTTATTTCTTGGATATATTGGTGACGAATATTGAAATTTAATGGTGGAAAATGAGAATTGAGATTTTTTTTAATTGAAAAATTAATTTTTTATAGTTTTAGTATAAATTTTTAGTGAAAAATAATTTTTAGTGAAAAATTCAATTTTTTTGTGAAAAATTCAATTTTTTTGTGAAAAATTCAATTTTTTGTGAAAAATTCAATTTTTTTGTGAAAAATTCAATTTTTAGTGAAAAATTCAATTTTTAGTGAAAAATTCAATTTTTAGTGAAAAATTCAATTTTTAGTGAAAAATTCAATTTTTAGTGAAAAATTCAATTTTTGTGAAAAATTCAATTTTTGTGAAAAATTCAATTTTTAGTGAAAAATTCAATTTTTAGTGAAAAATTCAATTTTTAGTGAAAAATTCATTTTTAGTGAAATTAAAATTTTTAGTGAAAAATTAATTTTTAGAAAAAAAATTTTTTTTTTTGTGAAAAACTGAAAAAATTTTGAATCAAAAAAATTATTTTTTTTGTTTTAGAAAATGAATTATTGGTGAAAAGTAATTTTGTGAAAATGAAATTTGGTGAAAAACAAAGTTATGGTGAAAAAATGAAATTATGGTGAATATAAAATGTACATTTTATATATGAAATTTATTTTTTTATTAAAAGTCGTTTTTTTAATGAATTTTTTGAAACTTTTTCCTTTTAAATAAAAAACAAATCTGACAACACTAACTTCAGTCTATGGTGTTTTCAATGTCAGCTCTAGATAGAATAAGAAGTCAAAATGACAGCCGTGTTTCATTCCGACGACTATTGTAATACCGTTGTGGAACCATCTGAATCACACTGAGCCAAAGATTGTCATCCCAACGGCAGCTCTATCAGTCGGAAGTTTTTTCCCGAAAAAAAAAAACTAGATAAATCCGAACTGTTATTAATTTAGTTTTATCTATAACTTATGTCACTTCCTATTTCTAAATAACACTTTTGGACTGAATCAAGATCGATACCATGAAGGTTTGACACTCTATCATCTGTGTCAATTCTCTTCTGAATATCAATTTTAATGTGTCTGTGTAAGTCCCATTCGAAAAGTAGATTTTATACGATCATTTCATTTCATCAAATAGACAATATTTTTGTGAAATAAATTAGAAATTTTGGGTAAAATTTTACTTTCAAAACTCTATTCGAACTACCTTCCATACAACTTTTTTTCCAACTTCAGAATTTTTACAACAAACCTAAAACCAAAAGAAAATGAGCAAACACATATCCATCACAGAAGCAGCACTCGCTCAGCAAGAAATAAACAATACAACAAAACATTTCCCGCTTTTATAAACAAAATAAAAAAACAAAAACACAATAGCAACAACTACTTTTGCTATCGATCTATCCAATCATCATGGTGTCAATAATATCACAAATTGAGAGTCATACACAACCAACAGCCTCCACCTTCTGTTCGTTTTATAAGAGATTACACGTGGCAACATTTGTTACTTTATTTTATTCATCAACACGATCTTGATACACAACAAATAAAAACATAAAGAAACAAAAACAAAATACAACAAAATCAAATAAAAACAACGGGAGGCAAACAGGGCAACATACAGTAGCATTCCATAGCGATATCATTTATTATGATTATGATTTTGTACACCACATAAGATCATTGGAATTTTATTCATTACTCAGAGCTAAGAAATCTAAGCGCGTCATAAACAACAACAACAACAATAACAATAACAAAATGTTACTTAAATGTAATGGAACGGAAGTGGGTACACGGCACATTTATGTTCAAAATCATTTCAAAATAAAATTATGTAGAAGAAGGTGGAGGAGTAGAAATCAAATTAATATAAACACAAAAAAAAACAATAAGATCTCGAAAAGATCTTTTAGGTGGTTGTTCTCATTGAGGTGCTTAAGGGGGGATGAATGAATGAATGGTTGGTTGGTTGAGTGTGCGTACAAATTAATTAGTATGTTTAAGGATTTTTATAAAATAAAGCATCCTATTTCTTAGAGGTTCAATGTACTTCAAAGTAAACACAAATTTCTACACGTGTTGTACGTTAATTAAAAATACAACACCCATAAGTACAGATTACATTAAATATTGAGATCTCTCTCTCTCTTTCTCTGATTGAAAACGATCTACAGTAAACAAATTCTAATTTTAAATGTTCAAAGGTACTAAGTAACGACAAGCTAATGTTTTTTTCTTTGAGATCTTTAAGATTAGGGGAGAGGGCGTTGAAATATGATTATGTGTATAATTAAAGTTTGTCACAACTTTTAGAGCCTACTGTACTTTAAGCGATTGAAATATTACAAAACGTGTATGAGGTTGGGGGGATATGGATTGATTTCATTTAAAGTGATAATTCTATTTTAAGATCAACATTAAAGAAGATGTTAAAATAATATAAATTATAAATATAATGAAAAAAAAACATGGCGACAATATTTCAAAACTAAAACTTAAATTTAAGATAAAATATAAAATAAAAATATAAAAAAATACAATTTAATTTTAATAATTCTAAGAAGTTAAACTAAATAAATATTGGCATCCAAGTCATTAATGTTGATCAAAATCATTTGATTGATATATAATTGAACATATTTTTCATTTTGATTTCGCCTCAAAAAATTTCCTGGGATTTTTATGTTAAGAATCAGTTTTCAATTTCGGATACCCTCTTCAGAAGTGAAAAGTTTATCAATAATGGAGTTCTCCATCCATCAAAACAATAATTGTTAGAAGGGACAAGATTTGTGCAATAAGGCTGATGAGTTAAATTTTTTAAATTTCTCATCCACTATTTTTTAAATAGTTTTTGGTCAATCTCGTATCATATGATCGAGGTAAATGTTGATGGAAGTTTACGGTCGAATATTCTGTGATTTATTGTCATGATTTTAACAGTTTATAATATGAAATCCTTTTTATCGCATCAAATACCAAACATTTCTTTAGCATCTTTTATACTCAATTTCCCATTTATTTGGTTCAGTGGACGGACATCTTAATGTATCCATTTTCATTAAATAATGATGAATTGAATTTTTTAGATGTGAAAATGCTTCATTCCCGACATGCTTTTAATAACACTCGTCCACTTTCAATATCATATAAGTCATCAGGGAACCCTTGTCAGAATACATTCCAACTCAGTAACAACTGTGCTGAGCAGAAGTTTATCTCCAGGAAAAAACACCAACAATTTCAAAAATGTTACATCAACGATGTTTTTTAAACTGAGAAATTACATCGTCTTATCTTAAAACTGTACTGATGTTATAGATTTTTGAATTGCAAAAGCTTTCGTTTTGAAGTTGTTGAAAGTTGGCCTAAATCATCTATCAACAATCTATCTTCCCGGTCGACACAGCGAATTCATTGTTCCAAAAAGGAATAAGTACATAATATTCTTCATAAACTCACTAAATATGTCACGGTATTTTCCTTTATTTTACAACACGTCAGATAAGTTCCTAGTGTACGCCTGTCACCAGTTAATCCAAGTTACCTTACATGCCTTCCTAACATGAAGTGACTTGTGAATACTGAAAGCAACCTAGATACACAGCTGAGACTATAAATAAAGACTTGTTCCTTAGTTCGAATAAGTGTTTGAAAATACTCGTTAGCTCTTCATTATCGAAGCGGTCACAAGGCGCAAGTTAGTTTGTGTCCTTGTAGATCACTTCGTTGTAATACCAGATTTCCAAAATAGTCCTGCCAATTTTCTATGAATATTCCTGTTATCCAAAAGTTCGCATGCCTTGTAGATGACAAACATTTTAGGAGTTCCTCATTCCATACACCACAGATCATTTTGGTAACATTAGTGTAGATCCTAGTGTAATAGTCCCCGATAAGGTTAATTCCATTCCATTCAATTTAGGAAGGTTTTTGAATTTTGAAGGATCTATTTTGGTGTAACATAATCCAAGGGAATAATTAGGTCATCTGGCAGTGTGTTCAAAAATCCATAAATGTTTTCAATTTTTTTTGCTTTGAGCCTCACTGCGCTTCATGCAGATGTGGCCGTTATATATACAATATAATTATGATGTTTATTCGAATAAATAAAAAATGTTGATTATATTTTTCTATTCTGAAAAAGAGAAATTATATTTCTCGATTAATCGATCGCAAAGAACTGATTTCATAATCATAATATTTTCAACTCATTTCTTTAACAGGAATTAAGACCTTTTTGTATGCTTTTAAAATGATGTTGGATCTTGAATTTCCAGGAACTGTAACATGAAATCGAAACCACTAGTTGAATACTGTTATAAATGGGTTTATGATTTAACAAATAACTCTTACTTTTTATGCATATTTTCACGCAAAATACCTTATGAAACATTCTTGATATCGATAAAGAGCAAAAAAGAACTTGCCACAAAATTCCCACACAGTGAAGAGCAAAAAAAAAAGACGTTATAAAACCTCAAAATCATTCATGTAACCACATTAAAATCTAATATCAAACACATAAAAAAATGTCTCCAATATTATTTTTTATCTTCCATGAAATGAAAATATGTATAATTTCCATTTAATTGTTTCTAACCAGAGACACAGACACAACAAAACGATGAAACACCCAAAAAAAAAAAAAGGTCATTGGCTATAGAGATGAGCGAAAAATCAAATAAAAACAAAAACCCCAAAAAAATTAAAATAAATTATCGGAAATGGTTAAATATGGTAAGAGGAGGGTGTTTGTTGTTCTTTTTTATTATACCACAAGTGGTGAAATGGGTATATAAAATTTATCATTCTATGTGCAACGCAAAGATGGATTATCTCAGATCCCATATTGTATAAATGAATCGATTTGGCTGAGTCCATCTGTATGTTGTTAGCATGATCAAATCCAAATAATTAACAGTATATGAAAATATATAGACCGATACCTGAGGCAACATCTAAGCTCAAGCAAAAAGCTTTCGTAAAATTGTGTATTATAAAACGAATAAAATTAGACTTCATTACCATTTTGAAAAATAATCAAAACCGGTTCAGTAGAAAATAAAGTTATAGCAAAAATTTGAACTAATTTTATAACTCATTCCGCGTCATATTTAAGAAAAAACTCGATGACCTCACAGAGTGTGTATGTATGAAATATAACGTATTTACTTCACATACATTTGTGATGGAGGGTATTGAATATTCGCCATAGCCGAATATACCATTATTACGTATTTACATTTATTATTAAATTGAAAGTCTGTTGTTTGTTGGGTTGATTGTACTTGTTACTTCTTGTTTTTTTGTTGTTTTTATTATAAATTTATTTTATTTATTATTTTTTTTTTTTTGAAAAAGTGTAAAAACAACACAAAATATGTGTTGTCGTTGTTGTTAAAATAAGTAGAAATGATGAAATGGAATGGAAATGTTATTGTTACATTTCGAATACCAAAAAGAACTTACAACCCAAATTGAACTGAACCAAACCAAAGAAATATTTAAGTATATAAACGAAGTTCAGTGACTTTTTTTCCAATCATCACAATCTTTAGCCACCAAAACAAAAATACACACACAACTCATAAGGAAAAAAAGGTTCACTAAACTCATTTTCAACTAGAAGTCATAAAAAGGAAAAGTTTTCCAACAAAATGATTTAAGAAAAAAGTCCATAGACATTTAGGATTAGATAGGAGTAGAGAGAGAAATAATAATAATAACAAAGAAGCTTTCATTTCTTTCTAGGTTTGTTTGTAAGTTTGTGTTAAAAAATAAATTTGTGTTCTTTTACTGAGAGGTCTTTGGACTAATAAATTTTAATTTAAAGAATATTTGAGTTAAAGGAAGACAATTGTTATTTTTTTAATAAAAAGAATTTATAAAAGTTATTGTGCTGCAAGTTAAAGGAATGTTTCTTTTTGAGGTGAGGAAGGAGTTTTTGGAAAGATAAAGTAAACAAATGGATACCATACGGAAAAACAAGAAGAATGAAGTCACGAATTGAGGAATTTCGTATTTTAGGGAAGATGTACAGAGAGCTGAAGTTATATATAACGATTAGCTGGATTATATCCAACATTTCAGGAAACAAAGAACTGATTCTCAACTAGAAAGCAATGTAAGGCACCCTCAGGTGTAAAAAATAACCGCGATAAAGATAGATCCACAAATATCAAATTAAAGTTGTGGGCTGGTTAAGGATTATTTTATTTCGTTGCTGGAAAGATTTAACAGAGACTAAAGTTATGAAATTTGTTAAATAAAAACACCCGAATCATTGCCAAATGTTTGGAAATAAGTTCTTTTTCTTTAAATAAAAGAAATTGGTGCATAATTGACTGCGTTACAGTTGACCCTGATTCACTTTGGAATCTAATTAATCAGACGCAATTGCAAAGTCAGTATTTTTCTTTTCACGATAATTGTATATCAATCCTCCAACAGCTTTATCAAACGAAAGGTTTCCCGAAGGAAAAATCTCCAACAACAACAAAATTGTTACAACATCACAGTTGACGTCCTCAAGTTCACCCAAGTAATGCAGATTAGAACTATCAAAGATAGAGTTTCTCAATATCAATAGCGACAATATCACACAAATATTGCCGATCGTATTTACTTCTTAGTCAACTTTTCCAGAAGGCTTTTATACTCTAAGCATGTGTACTTCTCAAACAGTGACCAGTAACCTCCGATATAAGAAGACTCGTTTTTGAGATATCCAAAATGCTTTTTGATTTCGTGTGTCTCAATAATGGTAATGACAGATTCATTTTACGATATTTCTATGTGCCAACATTAGGAAGTGTGATAGAATATTCAAAGTCAAACATTAAAATTTTCTAAGTCTAGATGATCAGTTTCGTGAATGCCAGGATTTTCTGGCGAATTTCATACTTAATTATGAAGCCAACATTATGACCAGATTTTTGCAAGTTACAATTTTTCACCATCTCATAAATAGATGATCGGTATTCACAAATTCATCCGCATAAATCTCAAATGAGTCCTTCATCATTATCTTTCGAAACTGCAATTCTCAGTTTACTTAAGAATTCAAAAATCATTATCAAGGATATTTAGCTGAGATGCTTGGAAATGTTTAAAGAACTTAAGAATAAAAGTAAAATAACTGAAAATTATGCAGATTATATTCACTCCTAGAAAACGAAAGTTATCCACCAGTTTCTCTTAAACCAAAGATTTCATATGAAGTTTAAAAGAAATCAGTCCACATTGATTAATTAATCATCATTCGATGCTCTAATTTGATAATAAATTCTTCATCTATAAACTTCGTTGAATTGTTAGCCAGCACTGACTTCAGAGCTTGTAAAGAAATATGGAACGAGAATTTGATGAGTAATAAGAGACTATATGATTAGATTTTGTTGATTACCTGGACACTGTGACATTACTGGTAAAGATATTGCCGAGGAATGTGTGTTTGGCACATAAAAAATAAAGTGCCAATCAAACTTTCTTTGGGATATTTATCAAAGATCAGAGGATGCCAAAGTTGCCACAAAATTCCTGTGAAATTTGACTGCAGGGTTTCAAAGGTTCTTTTGCCAAACAGTGGGACTCTTGCTTTGTCACTGCGCATGGCTCTTGCAATCAGATAGCAATTCCAGAATAGGTTACAGTAACTAGCAAATATTTGTCAAGAGAGCTAAAAATACCAGCAATTTAAAGATTTTTCTTCATTCTTCTTTTCTTTTCCGTGGCTCTACATCTATTTTTGTAATCTCTTTTCTATTCCTCCATCTTTCTTTAACAAATTTTTCTAATGTGGAGTTCACAATGGGCAACTTAAAAGTCTATTCCATTCCTCCCTACCAAAGTTATTAATACTTATAATGAGTCCTCAAAAGAGATCGATTTAATAAATATGAAAATACTTTTTTTGAAAGATCTTCAAATTTTGTACTGATGCAAATTAAAACCGAAAGTAATAATTAAAATTAGTAATTCTATATGAACACTTAATGATAATTTATTTAATACATGCAATTAATATTGCACACTGTAATTAAAATTAAAATTTAAATGACATCACAATATCACATCACATATACAAAATATAATAACTTTTCATAAATTAAAATAAAACAATAAACATTCATGTTTGGACTTATACAAATACATACATACATACAAATGTACACGGACCTACAAATATAGAATTGTGTAGTACGAATATCTCTATAGAAAAAAATCCATAAATAATTTAAGTCATTTTTTTATTGTCCGCTTTTATAACAAGAACTGTTGTTGCTGCTGTTCGTTTATAATTTTTTTTATAAAACAGAGGAAAAGACAAAAACACAAAAAAAGTAAAATTATACACTCGATTTATATTATTAAAGGTTTTTAACCCCCGACAAGGTCGTATGCATAAGAAAACGTAGGAATTATACTAACACCCATACATACAACCCAACTCATCCATCCAGCCAACAATAAACCAACCACTCACTTATTCGCTCACTCTTCTTTTTTAAACTCATTTAAAATAAAATAAGAAAACAATAAACAATCACAGGAGATGCAATTGAAGAATTAAATAATGGCAAAAAACAAGTTAAAATAATATAGTCGATCAAACACGACCATGTAATACCCTACACCATAACTTTATATGGTTATAACTAATAAAAACAAAAAATTAATGAGCGACCTTCGACAATAACAATTATGTAAAATTTGGGAGTTGTAAAATAAATTTTAATACTCCTGTGGGGTTATATCTGAGCTATTAGAAGTTATGGACCAACCCTGTTATAATTTTGCACATCGATTTTTGCTTATATTTATTTAAGTTATTATTTCAATACCATTGTATATGTGAGATTTATGCCGTTCAAAGTGATATTTAGAAGGGGGCTTAAATGGGAACTATTAAAAGCAATGGACCGAAACTGGAACATCTTTTTAAAATATCATACCTATTTTGCAAAATTTCGTTTAAATCGTTTTACATTTATGGTTTTTATGGACTTAAACCCTCATTCCGGGAGGACATTTGTATAGGAGATACTCAAAATATTGGACCAAACATAGTAATTTCAATAGGCTTCGTCCTTGGGCTAAAATAATAATATGAACCAAATTTAATCGATATATCTTTAAATTTTGCGAGTTGTAGAGTGTTCGCAAAGTTTACATGGAGAACAGACAGATGGACGGACGGATGCATCGTTAAATCGGCTCTGAAAGTGTACTTAAGGTTGGGTATAACACAATATTTACTGTATATTACAAACATCAGGAAAAACGCATAATACCAGAACCACCTACGGTGGAGAACTGTATAAAAACTTAAATACAATGACACTTTACAAGAAACGTCAAAGAAAAAAATCAAGAAAACTGAGTTGAATAGAAAAACGGATCAGTTATCAGTGAGAAATATAAAAAAGAGAGTTGTATTTTCATTGCAAGTTTAAGAGCGCTCTAGAAAAAAACGGCGATCGAACATCTCACCTGCTGGTTGTTTAGTGCAGCAAGAAACAAGAAAATCCTAAAAATAAAATAACATTTTTTTTGTGGATTTTTTTATCTATTTGCTATTTTGCTATAAAAATAGCTGAAAATAAACAACAAATTTTAACCAAATTAAAAATAACATAAAAAAATAAAAAACCAGACCTGTAGACATAGAAATAGAAAAGAAAAACAACCAGACGCAATTGAAATGAATGCATTCATTCATGCACACTCATACATTAGCAAATAAATCGAGAAAAAAAACTCTTGCTAGTCACTCTTCAGTATTTGAGAAACGTAGAAAAAAGTTTTCCTAAAAATAAAACAGATCTCTTTTTATAGCACGAGCCTTTAATACTTGATCAAACCAATCAAACAACCAGCCAACCAACCAACCAACCATCATCATAGCCAGCCACAACAGGACAATGACCGCGAAATTGTTAAAAAAAATATATATAATGAACGTAGATCCAAGAGTAAAAAACATCATTATGATCATCAAAAACTACATCTTCATTATCATCTCCATAGTTAAAGTGGTACAGCAGCATCATAACATTGCAAAATATATTGACTAGATAAATAAGTGGATGTATGATAGTTGGTTGGATGGCTAGATCGGCTAGATGTACAAGTAAGAAAGACAAACAAAAAATAATACACTCAAAGTTACGAAAAGTAATGATTGGACAAATCACTACAAAGAGAAATTAAATGAGAGAGCGATGCCAGATATTTTGAAAATAAATCTTAAGATCCATATGAAATCACCAGCAAGAAAGTATAAAAATGTATTGAAATAAACTCGAAACTTTTAATCAAAAACTTTTACAGTATTTTCTTAACATGGAACTTCTGGAAATAAATGGAAAGAAAAATGATAAGATTTGACTACAGCGGTTCCAAAGGCCATTTTGCTTTGGGTATAAGAGGAATTTAAGAAGAATATTTGAAATATTGAATTTGATACGTCCGAATACTTGATTTGTGACGTGTCAGGACTCTAGAGGTTAAACAGCAATTCCGGAATAGGCTGGAGTAATTAGCAAATATTTGTCAATATATTTATAAACACGAACAATCAATCTCCTATAATTTTCTTCAATATTTTCTTTTCCTTTGTTCTATATTTGTTCTTTTAATATCTTTTTCAGCTCCCCATACTCTTCTTACAACTTTAGCAAATGAAGGGATCACAATGGACCACTGAAAGTCCATTCTTTTCCTCCCTATCTAAGATATTAATACTTATTGTGAGATTTAAAAATTTTAATTTTGATTTAATTCTTTGAGTAAAACCAAGAAAACATCAGCTGGTCAAAAATGTCTGACAGCTCTGATATGAAAAAAATATACCTAATTGTTTTGTCTTCATCCTCACGAGTTATTACTGAGATGTATTGTGACATATACAGACGAAAGAGGCTTTATTCAACACAGCTTAAGTATCGGAAGTACATGAGTTATCCGACCGATAGCTGAAAACTCCGCTTGACTTAATATCATGTAGGCAAATCCATTTGAACACTTTTTTAAGATTAGGGAAGATGATCCGTTGTAACAAATCTAGATGATCTTCTCGCGATCATGAGTCGAAGTAATTCTTGGTCCGCAATATTACTTCATTCGGATGGGATTTTACGGATGTGGAGTATAAATTCAGCTATATATGTTCCTATTGACTACCTTATGGTAATTAATTTATATAATCCAAAAACCGAGAATGCCGATTGCCTTTGTGACAAACAGGTAAAACTATTTGAGCATAATTCCTGTAGCAATATGTATGTAATAGAGCCGAGAATTATAGAACTCTTAATATAGAACTCTTAATAATTTAACAATCTTTTCTGCATTAATATTAGAAAGTGTAACAGAACACTACATTTGCAATATACAACTGTTTGTGGACTAGAGTAAAGCTACGATTGAATACTATTATACAAAGATTTGGACGTTAAATGGAAGCTCACTTCTATAAAGTTTTAATATAGAAACCATAAGCTAATTCCGGAATTTTTAACCACCTGTTAATATTTCATGTGAGTTTTGTGTTATAGGAGTTTTTCCCAATTAAGGGAAGTAGTATGCCTTTCCCTATAAGTGAAATATTTTTCTGAAACAAATAAAGAAACATATTTGAAATTGGTTGGTTAGAGAATTGCGCATCATTTTTACTTCCTAACAGTGAAAGGAAATTTAGTTGAGATTCCCTTGTTGTATAGAAAAAATCTGGCAACTTTACTTTGTTTGTTGCTGCTGCGTATTTATTGATATTTTTTGCAACTAAAGGAAACAAAAGTTTTCTTTTTTGCTTTTTTCTTCTTCAACAAAAATGTAATAAAAACAACGTAAATATTTAATAAAAATTTAGTAAAAATAAAAAATACAGAAAACAAGACAAAAAATTACTAATTGCTTAAACATATGACACAAAAACAACAACGTCAACAATAATAATAACAACCACACGATAACTGGCCATGAATGAAATTAATTTCACAATTTTTTGCAAAATTGTTTTTGTATTTTTTTGTAATTCAAATAAAAAAACAAGAGATTCAAAACAAAACATATTAAATTAGTAAATAAAAAATGTTAGTAAATAAATTTTAGAAAAAAAAACAGGAAGTTTAAACAAAATTTTCACCTTTTGGTAACTGAATGACTCTTAAAAAATTGTTGGCGTTTTAACAACTTTTTAAAAAAAGATAAAAAATTGTTTTTTTTTTTTTTTTTTTTTTTTGGTTCGTAATGAATTTAATGTTAATAAACAAATATTAACAAATGTTTAATATAAATCACACTTATTTGTTTAATTAACTGGATTAAGAGAATTAAATTCAAATCGATTCAGTTTTTTTTTTTAATTTTTAATTTATTTCGATTTTTTTTCAATTTGATTTTTGCATTTTTCACAAAAAACGTCTTAACACAACAACGATTTAATGAAATTTGAAAAAAAATTGACTACAAAAACATCGAGAGAAACTCAAAACAAAATTCGCAAAATAAAAACAAAACGCAAATAAATATTAAAAACAAAACGAAAAAACACAAAATAACAAAAAAAGTAAGAATGCTATATTCGGCTATGCCGAATATTCAATGCCCTCCACCACACATGCGTGTGAAGAAAAATTATTGCTGGTTTTAATTTTAGAAACTTCTCAGAAATTATAATTAAAATACTCAGGCCAAAATTTATTTGAGCTCTGTCAACTATATTCGGATGTGATGTAATAGACGCAACAATCTAAATCGCAATCAGATTTTGATTTGATGCTAAGAATATATATACATTATGAAGGTCTGAGATGTTTTTCCTATGGAAAATTAATGTATCCTCTCACCATTTGTGGTGGAGGATATCCGCGAGTTAAAAAAAGTTATTGACCGATACTTGTAAAATTCGTAGATTTATTTCGATTATATCAAAATCTGGTTCAACCAACTTTTATCTACACATAACCCAATGTATATATGGAGATATATGCGCCTTTAAACTGATAATGAAGATTGTATGGAACCTATGAAAAATAATTTACCGATCCTCGTATATTTAGCACACATTATTTTAGAAATCCTAAGACATACTTTTCCAAGTTCGTTAACAATCGCTATAATTTAGGATATTTTTGAGGCTTAAAAATTATTCCGGGTCGAGATTTGTATAAGACGTACCTGAAAATTGGACCGAATATCGACCAATTTCAATAGGATTTACTAGTGGACCAAAATAATATGTACCATATTTCGACCTTTAGAATGTTAACAATGTTTACATGGGCAGTCATCCGGACGGGACAGATATCGTTAAATTTACTCAGAAAGTGATTCTGAGTCAAACTGTGCTTAAAGTTGAGTGTAACACTATTTCTCTATGTAACAAACATAATACACCAATCACGTACGGTGGTGTAGGGTATAACAAAAATAAGACACGAAATTTGCAAAATAATAACAACAATAACGTAACGAAATGGAAACACACAATTATAAAGATACAAACGAAAATGCAAAAAAAAAAATAAATATTAAAATAAAACAAGCAACAAAAACATTAAAATATCATCTCTCTTTAAATGTATCTGAATATAGAAAACTGAGACATAAAAATATCATCATCATCAACAACAAACAACTTTGAATTAAATCTGAAAAAGTCGTTGGTCACAGTTTTTTGTTCGCTGTTGACGTTGTTGTCGTCATCTGTTGCAGATTTCAAGTGGAAGAAAGGAAATAATATGAAACGTTTGCGAACAATGACTGACAACAACAACGCAATAATAAAAAATATAATTAAAATCAACAAAGGCCAACAACGAGTACTACAGTGGGTTGGAATTGGTCCTCATTTACTTGTCGTTGTTCTCACTACATTTTAAGCATTTCTTATAGGGTGTTTGTAGTATTAACAATTTTTATTTATAATATTTGTAACTGTTTTTGTTATTGTTCTCTATTAAGGCCATTTACTTTTTTGGTGAAAGAAGAGCATATTTGAAGATGTTTTTGTTTGGAGTTGCCAGATATTGTGGTCTCTATATAATTTTTTGCAGACTTCTTCAGGCAAAGATTTGAACGTTTAAAATAGAGGTTAGTTATTTCAATAGGGCGATGGCTACATCTATATATATATATATATATATATATATATATATATATATATATATATATATATATATATATATATATATATATATATATATATATATATATATATATATATATATATATATATATATATACATTCTACATCCAAATTCAAATCTGCACATTCCCTTACGAAACTGTGAAGAATTAGCTGAAAATGGTTCAATTTTAAATTATAATTAGTTATTTGCTTGGACTTTGCCGTCTAACAAAATTATTTTAAACTTATTCTGTGGAAATTGATGTAAGATCAAGTATGATCAAAAAGAAATACAAAATTTAATGTTTTATTTCTCAAATCTGTGATCTGGCTCATTTCACAGTTTCAACAAGATCTCAAATATTGCACGATGTGCACAAAAAATGAGACTAAAGGTTATTTGAAAACATGAAAGTATGGTTACTTCTTCGGAAACATTTATGTAGCATTCAGTAATTAATTATTTCACGGAATTACGGGGGCAATTGTGACATTTCCTCTTCTTGTAATAATTGATCATTTATAGGTACACATGCGCGGAATTATACTACAAAAACTTAAATAAAAACAAAATCAAAAACTCTAAAAACTTGAAGTTTTATCAAAAATTCGAAATTTCTCTAAAAACTAGAAGTTTCATAAAAAAAATTCACAGAATATTCGACATTAAACTCAAAATTTGAAATTTCACTAAAAATTCGAAATATCTCTAAATATTACCGTTTCTAAAAATTATAAATTTTATTGAAAAATTAAAATATTTCGTTAAAAAAAAAAAAATCACTAAATATTTAAAATTTTGTGAAAAATTCAAAAATTTTCTGAAATTTTGAATTTTTTCTTATAATTTCATATTTGACTAAAGAAATGAAATTTCACTAAGAACTTGAAATTTCATTCAAAATGTGAATTTTCACTGAAGTTCTCTAAAAATTCTAAATTTTACGGAAATTTCCAAATTTTACGGAAATTTCCAAATTTTACTGAAATTTTCAAAATTTTACTTAAAATTTTACTGAAAACTCAAAATTTCATTAAAAATTCGAAATTTCACTGCATATTCGAAATTTTCTAAATTTTACGGAAATTTCAAAATTTTACTGAAAATTTAAAATTTTACTTAAAATTCGAACTGAAAACTCAAAATTTCACTAAATATTTGAAATTTCACAGAATATTCGAAATATTCTGAAAGTTTAAAATTTAATTTATCAAAATTTCACCAAATAATCAATATTTCACTATAAATTTGAAATTTCATTTCACTAAATAAAAATTTCACTTTGAAATTTTACTGAAAATTATAAATTTTAATTAAAATTCAACATTCTCTGAAAATTCAAAATGTTATTGAAAAAATCAAAATTTTAAATTAAAAAATTCGAAATTTCGCTTAAAGTAAAAAAAAACTTCCCTTATTATTTGAAATTCTCTAAAAAAATATTTGAAAATTCTTACAAATTTAATCAAAAAAGTATGAAAAAATTTTAAGATTTTGAAATGCAAACAATTGGCATCTTCTAACCTTACAAAGAGATGATATGAAGAGCGAACAGGCGAGAAATACAATACAATTTCGAAAGATGTATCTATGAGCGGAAAAAAATCACAATTCATTTTTTTACTATTTAGAGGAAGTATAATTTTTAAAATAAATGTGCAAAGTATATGCAATACATTGCAAAATTGCAAATTACAAGTAAACAAACAAACAAAAAAGAGAGATACAGAGGGACAGAGAGAGAGAGACTCACTTGCCTTGTAAACCGTATGACTGCCAACTAGTTGTAATTATGTACGTACTACATATATTTCTATTAAACATGAATGTGCTTTATTAATTTTCTTTTCAAGTTGCATCATAAAGTCGAAAGCGAAAATTAAAAAAGAAAATTGCAAAAATAACAAAACAATGAAAATTATATGAAAATGTGGGAAAAATAGCAAAAGTTTTTAAGAAAAAAAAAAAACGAGTTACCATTATATGTAATAAATAAAGACTGTTAAGGGAGAATATTTCAAACGGAAAATTTCCAGATATCAATCTGATAATTGATATTTAAAGTTTAATAAAATACAATTGCTTGCAACATGTGTAGTAGAATGCAATGAAATTTTTATACATTTCCAATAAATTTGTGTATTTTTCCATTTAATGTTTACTCTCCATACCCATTCAAATTCAATCACTTCTCTACCAACCACTCCTCATCCATTTTACTCGCTCTTTATTTGAGTACTCAAAACAAGTTAAAGCATATAGAAGAAGCATAAAAATTGCGCGCGCAATATTGCACATCTTTAACCAAAATCAATCTGAAATAAATGAGTATCCTCCTCTTCTTCTTACCACAAAAAAATCCATCAGAAACCAAGACGAACGACCGACTGATAAAACCAACCAATACACGAATAAAATAGTTGAGAGGAGAAACATTTGAAAACCCATTAAAACGTAAGAAATACTTGGAAAGAAGTAAAAGAAAATCAAAATAAGTAAAATACGAAAAAAAGTAAAACCAAGATGATACGAAACAAAAGACCGCCATAATCACACATCCAATCGTACCATTTACAAAAACAATACATATTGTGTGTGTGTAGAGTAAAATAGTATATACTCAGAAATCGTTTACAATATGGGGAAGTACTCGTTGTTGTTGCTAAAAAATAAAATCTTTGTTATTTTTCGAAAGAGAAAACATACCAAGATAATAATAATAAAGTCAAACTTACAAATACGAATTAAATTACATTTATTTGTTGTAGTAACTCTTTTTTTCTGTTACTGTTTTCTGATTCATCTATAGCTCCACCACTATCCATCACTCGATATTTGTATAGTTTTTGTAATATGTATATATGCTATAATAGTTATTTGTTTTTTGTTTTTTCTCTTTGTCTTGTTATTGTGAAATTATATTGAACAAGTAGAGAGTAAAAATTGAAAATACACGAATTACACCTGTATTGTTTATCTGTGATGTTTTTCGAAAAAAATATATTAATGATTACAATAATATTTACAACAACAATCAGAAGATGAGAAAAAGAGATTTTTAGTGAAATTATGGGAAATTCTTTAAAATATTTAATTTATTAAATGCCTTAAGCATTTGTTTGAAAAATGCGAATCTAAATAGCATACAATTCGATTATAATGACCTAAATCCATGAGAAAAACATAAAACAATTGTGGTCCATCATTCCCTCAACTATGTTGTGGATTGGAAAAAAAGTGTTTGAAAAGTAGAAAAACTATTTTCTTATAATCTATTGATAAGGAATCGATGGGATCTAGAATATATATCTCTTGTTGTAATTGCTCTTTAGTTATAGAACAATTAAATTTTGCTTCATACTCTGGCTCTGATCGTATAGCAGTAAATTAGATCCTGATGAAGAAAATCAAATGTAGAGTCTAATCTGTTCATATTATTCTGAATATAAATCTTATTCTACAAAATTTCACTAAAAATTCAGTGAATATTCACTATGTATATATGTATGTATGTATGTATGTATGTATGTATGTATGTATGTATGTATGTATGTATGTATGTATGTGTGTATGTATGTAAGTATCCGATAGTACGCGAGATACCCCTCGGGCGTAAAAAGGAAATATTGATTATCAAATATCCAAAGATCTATAACAGCGAATGTCCTACAATTTTGCAGCAATTATGCCACTAAAAAACACCATACAAACAAATATAGAACTTATAGGATCAGAGGGAGAGGTACCTTGACGAATGTTCGCTTTGGGCCAGCAACGCCCTAAAAATTTGCTTTAGCAAAACGAAGTTTGGCGGGTCTGCTAATTTTTAATGAAATTTCAATGCTTCCGTAACAATTTACTCATTTTTACTGAAAACTAAAATTCAAAATTTTGCTGTTAATTGAAATTTTAATCGCTTAATATAGTTCAACTGCACAGGTGCTATAAATCCTCTTAGGAGTTTCGTCAAAGGGAAACGATTTTTAATTACAAAAGAACTTACAAAACTGATATTGTGTGATAATAAAGGCTGAAAAATGGTGTAATCGCTTATATCGGCTGATCTGTGCCCGTTAAAAACCTAAAAATAGCTTACAAATAATCAATACTGGGCATATTCAGCTCTTATTTACGAAAAGATCTAAAACGATCAAACTTTATTTTGGGTTTGTAGAAACTTAACCTTTTAAAGTAATGTGGATGATATTGCTCCTTACTCTCAGTCTTAAAAAAAATCCCATTCTGTATGACTGAAGTAACTCCAGGATGCTGATGTTATTAGGGTTATCTACTGTATTGCTGCAACTGATTGGTTCAACTATAAGCTGGATCAGGACCAATAACTGGTACTGCGCTTGCACACAGATAACACATCGAAATCACCCGGGCCCATCCAAAGACATTCATATCCTTTACACATTAAAGCTTTTTATGAATGCGAAAGTATGGTTCCAAGGTGGTTGTTTTACAGTTTAATTTCTTCAAAGAAAATAAATAAAACATCATCATTCAAAATTTCAAACCAATTATGAACTTTCCCCTCATATTCTCCAATTACCACTAATGAAGACATAGTTGAACCTATAGAACTACGAATGCTTGACTAGGTGTCAAAAAGATACACCAAGATTTTCGAAAAAGGTCAAAACAAACATTTTGATCAGTAAATATTTAAATTTATTTGACGTCGTAAAATGTGTATTAATGACTCTACTTAGAAGAAGGGGCATAACGCTAAATATGAGCCCATTAATAGCTCCATAACATTAAATTATGAATTTAATAAATGCGAGATTTAGATATAATTGTCCTACAGAAGGCAACAAAGAATTGTGTTGATTTCCACATTTGGATTTCCATTTCATGCTTTAAAAACATAGAATGTAACACTATTAAATTTGAAATATCAATTTTTTTTGTTCTTTTGTCCACCTCAGACCATATCTTTTTAATATTTCCAATTTCATATACATATAAAAAAGAAAACAACATACGACAACATTATGCCATAAAATGCAATTCTTAATCACAAAAAGACAAGTCCCCTCCGAAATAAGAGCTCACAAGCGTAACATTATGTCTTGTAAATCAGATTAGTAACAAAAACAACAAACATAGAAAACATGGGTTACGTTACAAGGTGTTTTTGTGTATGTGTGTATGTACCTTTATGTATAGGAAAATGATTTAACAAAAAGAAAACGGTAAAAACAATAACAAAAACATTAAAAATGATGACATCTGCCAAAAATAAAAATTTCATTTGTAATTGCATTATGACGTGTGCCAAAAACAAAAACAAAAAAAATCGAGAAATCAACAATAATAACAACAACAGCAGAAATTATATCAAAATAAAGAAAAGGGAAATTCCAGATGTCAGATCACTGAACACATACGATGGATGATGATTACACTTTCTTGTAAAGAAACAAACAAAAAATATGATGATGAGAAATGGCAAGAGAGAGAGAGTTTGGAATTTTTATTATTAATAAGAATTTCTGATTTGTAAGTAAATGAAAAATACTGATAGTAATGATGTAGAAGAAAAACCGAGGCAAAACCAAAACAGAAATATCTAGAAGGAAAAGCAGACAACAGAAGAAAATAAGAAGAGGTAAAAGACCTTGAAAGGAATTTTAGAAATGTCAACAACACAAAACACCAAGAAATAATAAAAGATACAAGAAATGTATACACAAACACATCCAAAATAGGCAAACAAATATAAATTACAAATACAATGATAATAAAAATTAATAAAAAACAAAAAATTGGGTTAAAATGTTTATGATGGAAAAAGAAGTTGCAGATATAATAAATAGGGAAGGAAGGCTAATAAAAGCAATTGCTTATTTACAATGGGAGTGATTAGAAAGTGTATATTGCAAAGTTTTTTTCCTTAATTAAATTATACTTTTATAAAGAACTGGCTTATACCTGGTACGCTTTGCTGTACAAAAATTCTCCTCAGTCCTATTTCTAAAAAGAAATTTCAAAAAATTTGACGTATATGCGTTCTAAATTTTTCTAGTTATTTAATTTGTTAATCAATAATTGGTATATATATGGTCGGGTCTTCTTTTTCTCTCTCTTTTTATCTACCATTCATTTTATCACGTAAAAATGTTTTACAGGAAGCTAGCTACAAAAGTTGTACGAACAGCACCGTGGTTCTACCTGTCCTATATTTTTTCCAAACTACAATTCTTAAAAAAAGTGATTGGAACTAAATTTTTTAAATCTAGTTATAATAATTCCACATATAACGGGTAATTTATAATTGTATTGCATGGGGGCTAAATCTTCTTTGATACTAACCGTCCTACATTTTTTCCAGTAAAACTGTTTCCACTTTGATCCTATTCGTTCTAAATTTTTTTCCAGTAAAACTGTTTCTTGGAATGAAATATTAACAGCTACAATCGAGTAGTTCTTTAGATTTCAAATAATCAATATTTATTTTGCATGGGGGCTATTTCTCCCCTCCGATCACATCCGTCCCACATTTTAATAAAATTTGATTTGAATGAGGTGTACCTCTCCCCTAGTCCTATCTGTTCCGTATTTTGAGAGTTAAAACAGATTCTTGAGAAAGTGATTAGGGCAAAATTTGTAGTTCTTTAGATATTCAACAATCAATAAATGCTTTGTATGGGAGATCCAATCAGATTTTTATAGTCTACGTTACTTTCGGGTATATTGGGGATCATTCTGTGATCCCCAATTTTGGAATCCAGACGTTATATACATTCATAAATACATCCTATTTTATGTATACAGATTTGCAAACATTTTCAAATTCGAACTCAAACAACTTAATTTATGTTGTCATACTTCCCCTTTTGGATTATAGGAGTGTGTGTGAGAGTTTTAAAAATATATATTTTTTATTTTTTAAGAAATCTAAATAAAATCCAAAACATTTTCTATGATTTAGTTAGGAAAAAAACACAAAAACAAGTTTTAACTAAAGATGACAGACAACAAATTATTAAACTTTAACCAATTTAATAATGTTTAGACAGAGGGAGGTTGGTTTAAAGGGGTAGAGAGGTAAACACACACACATAGACTTAAAACTAAACCAACAACAAAGAAACACAACAAAAGAAGCTTAAAAAATATTGCCAATGCAGCTGACGATTTTTTAATGGAATTTCATGAAATTCCAAACATACCATAAATATCATTATTAAATATCAAGTCACACACACATATTAAATAAATAAAAAAGCTCTTTCTTGTTAATTTCAAAGTTAAACTCTTCAAAAGAGGCAATAATAAAGAAATAGGAAATTGGAGTAGAAATCGTATTATTAGCGGAATTAAAAATATAAAATCTTTCTTTTATATTTTTGATTTTGATTCAAACCCTTTTTTCCTCATTAAATTCATTTGTCTAATAAAATATGCTTCATTTAATTATTTTTTCGTTTATATTTTGTTCTGTATTGTTTTTTTATTGTGTTTTCTCTTCCTACTCTTTAATAACAAATTTCTATTCGTTACTTTTACTAGTTGGCATTGCCAACTACAAAATTTCCAATAAGCGCGCCTGTCAATGGAAGCCGATTGGTATTTTTCTGGTTTCTATGAAAACCAACGAATAACAGCAAAAACACCGTGAGAGAGAGGGAGAGAAAAACTATTAAAGCGGCCATCGTGCAATAACCTTGTACTTATAACACACAAAATACAAATATCCATAAAAATTAAGCGAAAATACCACTTTATAAACAAGAATTATTTTAAAAAATTTAATCTTTTTAATTCAACTTCAGAATGTTAAAAGCATTCAACACTCTTTACTCATGTTTTTCATACAAATCATTTTCATAATTTTTCTTTCACTTTTCTTTATATTCTTAAATTTATACACTCTTCTCAATATTATGCCAAAAAAATTGTATGTGTATGCATGTTTTACATTGGTTTGTATATCAGGTGAAAATTTTTTCCACTTAATTTTTTCACACACTACACACAAAAAGTTTGCTTTCATTTTCGTTATTTTTCTTTAGATTTGTTTGCAATTTCCTTTTAATTTTTATCATTATTTATTGTTAGTCATTTATATTTACACATTTTCTTGGGTTTTTTAAATAATATTTACCTTTTAAACAAAAAAAATTAAAAGTTTTCTTTAATTGTACGCGATTGATTTCACTGAATCGCGATTGTAAAACATGGCAGTCGAGCAAATTATAACGAATGATTTGTATTGGAAATAACAAATTTTTGTTGGTAGTATATTTACTGTCTAATAACATTTCCAATTGGAAATGGAAACCCAAGTCGTGTTATGTTAACGGCGTTAGCGGCTTTTTTGAGTATGGTTGGCATTGAGTTAAAAACTGAATAACGGCTGCTAAAATCAATAATTCATTCCAGATATTTTGATTAATATTCGATGTTTTTTTTTCAAAATATACACTTTGAAGATATAATTTAATACTGTGAACTTAACGCCGTTGAAAAATATTAAAAGTATTTTTATGAAAACTGTTTGATATGAATCCGAAAGTAAAATAAGTTCAAAGTTGTGTGATAGGAAAACCCACCAACATATTTGTACATCAAAGCTGTACAATATGAAAACACATATCTGCCGCGAATGTTGGACGCAGTCTTGACTGCAAACATCGCTGGCAGAGTAGTTAAGTGCTTGACGGCTAAAAAATGCCGGCCCTTAAACCGCTTCAATTTCTAAGGAAATACATCGTGATTTGGCTTGACGAGGCTTGACCAACAGCTGTCACAAAATTTTTTCGCTGCATTTTTCGGAAATGTTGCAGAAAGCAGAGAAAAAGCTGCAAAATGTTTATTTACATTTAAAATTTATTGTGATCGAGTGTTGGGATTGATTTATTTTGAAATATTTAAAAGCATGGAAGCAAAATGAAATAAGTTTTAATTCTGTAATAAATATCGAAATTTTATATTAATGAAATAAAAAATAGAATCAAGTTCTTTTTGAAGCAATGGACTGCTGATTAAACACCAATACGGTGGGTATTTTTTTAAATTAATTAAATTAAAAAGGAACTTTAAAAAATTCATTCATTATTATTTTAGGATACTAATACGGGCTCTCAAAATGAAAAGCATGAATTGGTGAAGGAAAACTCTATTAAACGCATTTTGATGTGCTAGTACAACCAGGAGGACTCCACAGTCGGCTCTTAATGTAGTCCTCAATGTAGTACCCATAGAATGGTTTTATAAAAATATAAATAATCCTTTTTTTTTTTTTGGAATAAAAACTTTACTGCTGATTAAACACTTTAACCGAAGGTATATTTTAATAATTACAAGAAAACATTATTATTAATTGCCTCACTGAAATTTTATACGTATTTCCAATCGACAATTTGTATAAAATTTTGTATAAAATTTTATACAAATTGTCGATTGGATTTCATCGGGAGATTGGTGATTCTGAAACCCCTTTCTAGCTATTTTTCTGGTATGTTTTGAGTTGTTGTCTTGTTGCATGGCGAAATTAGTGGCATTTTCTCAGATAAATACAGTAGCATTACTTCGACCAACATTCCGCATATTCTGGCACATCCGCAATAAATTTAATACGGTTAATGGGTCCAAAACTACAGTACAAAAAACATCTCCATACCATAACACTGGAACTGTCGTATTTGAAATTTTTTGTTGTAATTTTTTTTATTATACTTCTATCAATTATTATACTTCTATCAAAGATGCATCCTTGCAATTAAATAATATTTTAGACTTATCGGTTCACAGAATACTTCTCCCCTTTTTCAATATAACTATTCCAAGTATATTTAATTAAACTCTAATCTAATTGATGTATTTTTTTATTAACAGTTTTCATTAATTTTTAAATCCCTGCTGCTGAGATAAATGGCGCCTTCTTCATTTGATACAAAATAAGATGAACCATTAAAGTTGTTGCTACAGTTTTTCGTCCACGAATTCCTAATTTAAATTTGTAGATTATAGTAGCTCAAATAATTTTAAATTATTATCCAATAAAATTCCATATTTCGGCATACGTTTGCTAATAAGAAACATGCTTTTTAATGAGTTCTCGTTTTTCGGAAGTACAGTGTTTACCAAACCAACCGATTATTAAATTCTAATTAAGGGCTTCTTGAAAACTTTGTTAATTATAAATTGCAGAAGCAACTACACACTCTTTTTACACTAAATGTTACAGCAACTGGTTGGACTTTTTATGTTATTTTTTTCAAGTATAATAGAAATGGTGCTTTTATTTTGGGAGGTGCCAATATATTTTGCCTATAAATCAAATTTATTGGAATGCATTCATTTTCTTAGGGAATATACTTTGAATAATGAGAATACAAAATTTTGGATTAAAATACTCATTAACTGAAACACAAATTAGTAACAAAATGTGTCGTGTGAGTTGTGCTATTATTTTGACCGCAGCTGTATATTGCCAGAGATTCATTTCTCAGAGTTTGTTATTGCAGCAGGCCAAGAAATTTGGGTTCATATATTTCTGTTAAACAACACGACATTTACTTAACTGTCACTCCAACTTTATTCTGTTGTCACATACAGGCCACTACGAGATCAGCAGGCATTGAATCAATTGCTCCATCATGATCTCCCAAATGTTTCAGAACTATTCTAGTAGACCACGCAAATTCTGTTTAGTATTGGCGTTTTATTGAATGTCAATACTGCCTTATAAGAATTCCGATCGAGGAGATTTTTGGGTTCTGTTCATATATTCGAATATTCTTTCCATTATTTGTTCACGATGCAGATTTCACCGAGTTTCAAAAATTCAGAGATTTTTAGTGTTAAAGTTTTTGTTAAAATTTATATCTTTTTTTATATTTTAACTACAAAAATGTTTAATTTTACCAAAATTAACTATTTTAAAGAAATTTAAATTTTTAATTCTACTCAAAATTCATTTTTTTATAAAATTTGCACCCCATATTTTTTTAACTTTTGCAAATTTAGAATTTTTATTTAAATTTAAAACTTTATGAAAAATTTAATTAACATATATTTGGAATTTTTAAATTTTAGATTCTCATTAAATTATATCATAAAATTATAAACAAATTTTTATAAAAAAATTTAATTTTTATTTAAAATTTATTAATATTTGGAAATTTTATTGTAAATAAATTTTAAAACTTTTATTTCAAACAACTTTTATTACAATTTCCAAATTTGTTATAAAATTGAATTTTTAGTTTTCAGTTGAAAATTTTCAACACTTTACTAAAATTCAAAAATTTTCATTAAAATTCAAAAATTTTCATTAAAATTCGAAAATTTTCATTAAAATTCGAAAATTTTCATTACAATTTTCAATAAATTTTTATTAAAAAATCATAAATTCGAAATTTTTCATAAAAATTTTAATTTTTTTTTTAAATTCATTTAAACAGAATATTTTCAATAAAAATTTTACAAAAGTTTTTATTATAATTTTTTTTTATTTTTAAATTAAACTAAAATTTTTTAATAACGTTTTAATAAAATTTAAATATTCATTAAAACTTTTATTATTTAAATGTTGAGATTTTTTTAATATTTTGAGTTTTTCATATTTTTTTTTTTTTTTTGCAAAAAAAAATATTTTATTTGAATTTTTAAAATCTTGACTTTTTTATTTTTTTTTTTTTTTTATTTGAATCGAATGATATTTATATTTTTAATATTTTAATTTAATATTTAATTTCTTAATATTAAAATTTCAACTATGGAGTGAGATTGAAAAGTTCTTAACATACATAAACTTACATTTTTTAATTTTTTTCTTTGATTTAAATTATTATTACAATTTACAAAAAAAATTTTTTTCTAGTTTTAATCGCTTTTGAACCTTTTTCGGAAACCCTTCTATTAACATTTTATAGTGCTTTTTGTCATTTAGCTCTTACAGGTTATTCATCACCGTATAAAATCTACCACATTTTGGATATATTTTTTGTTCTCTCTACAGTGCCTTAGCTCCGGGCATTTTATAGGATTTGCCTCTCTTGATACAAATACCACATTATTGTTCATGTACCGCTCAAAGGCTTGTTTACAATGTGACTGGATTAAGTCAGGCCAAAAAATAAGTGTACACATTATGAAGTCTTATGAAGCAGCCTTTTTTGTAAACATTCCTTGATAAAAATTTCGTTATTTATAGGACTTGTAATAACAAATGATTGGCTTTTTCTGCTGCAACTGCATATTACCTGCCTTCCGTGAACTTTTTTGGGAAAACGTGACTGTCAAACTTTTCTTCAACATTCCCTTGAGCATCAGCAATATAAAATTTCTGATCAGGGACTTGTAAAAATCTAAATTGTCATCCAATATGCAGCAATAATATTTTTTTAGAAAACTTGACGACAATTTCCGTAATCTGTTTTTGACCTATAAATTGTTAGCAGCGTTCCTTGAATATTTTTAATCCAGCATTAGCTTTAACTTTCCGTACCAATAGTCTGAACATACTTGGCTGCTTTTCTACCAAATGTGTTGGGAGCATTTTTAAAATGCTTTTTATATTCCTTTGACTTTAGGAACCACATGAGGACCATTCCTTCGACCTGAACCAGGTGTTCTATTAACGGACAAATTCTCCCGGTACTGTTTAATGACATTGGAAATTGTTTGACGGCAGACATTCGTATGGTTGGCCAACCTTTTGTAGGATCAAGTTGGGATTTATTGAAAATATTTAATAATTTTTGGTACGCACTTTTTTCTTGTCATTCATTTTAATCAGATTGAAAATATATTCATTTGTTTGACATACTTGTGTTAAAATTTTTAATAAAAAACGTGTGTTTAGAATTTTTTGATCTCACTCATTATTACTTCTATTCTAAACAATGTTCTTGCATAACTTCTATTTAAACAATAACAACAATAATTCTTTTTATTTCAGAACAAAAACGTTTTGACTGTCCCTAATAAAAAATTTCATCTAAACATCTATTTTTCTTTACAGAATTTCAACATCACGTGGTTTATTCTTTAGAATGAAACTCAATAATTCTATTGTATTATCAAAGAAAATTTATTTCAAATAAAAAAAAACACTCGGTGGCGCCTTTTTGACATTATTACCCGACAAAAAATACAATAAAACAGACAAAATTCGATTGTCGAGTGTAAAGTAAACACTGAAAAAATATGAGAAAAATATCCTTTAACGCCTACAATTTAATACATGAATACTAACAACAACAACAACATGAATGATTGGAAACAGGTAAATGTTAATAAAATAAACAAAAGAAATAGAAAACAAGTAAGAATGTATAATTATAGTCCGACTATCGTACACAACGTCGTCGGTTTAAATGGAAGTTAGGAAAAAATAATAAACGACCCTCGTATTATTTGATTTTCCGATTTATTCTTAATATAGTTAATAGTTAACAATACATTATTGTGACAATTAGATTTACGTTAAATTTATTCGTTTTAAAATTAATTTTTTGTGGGATGTTTATATGGGACCTAAAAGAAATTATGATTATAATTCCAACGTATATGTAGAGATTTTTGCTCTTGTCCTGATTTTTGAAAAGAGATTGTATGGAACCTATGAAAAATAATGAATCGATTCTTGCATGTTTTAGCACATCGTTTTAGATTATATAAGACTTATTTGTGCCAAATTTTGCAAAATTTACTTTATATTTGTGATCTTTCCAGAGAGAACATTGGTATGGGAGGTACCTATAATATTTGACCAAACATGGCCAATATCAACAGGCTTTTATTGCGATATTTTTAAAATTGCGACCTGTAGACTGTTCACAACGTTTACATGGACAGTCGGACGGACATCGTTAAATCGATTAAAAATTGATTCTGAGTCGAATGGTATACTTAAAGGTGGGTGCACAAACGCATAATACGTAACCACCTTCGGAGGTGTATATATAAGCGTTTGAGTTGTAACGTAAAAAAATATAATCTTATCTTAAAGTATAGCGATAGAATTAGAATATTATTCCAATTTAACAATGTCCATTCGTCTGCCAGTCCATACAACGTTGTGAACACAAGACAGATCATAGTTTTTAGAGATCTCGCTACAATTCGGTATACATAGCTTTTTTTCGGTTAAGAATTATATCCCAAATTACATTCTTCGAAAGTCGATCCTACAACATGGTGTAGGGTATTACATAGTCGACCTTATTTTTATATACATTTTATAAAAATAATTTTTAATCCATTTCAATACAAATTTTTTGTATTTTCAATTGATATCGATTTGCATAAAGAAAACAATATGTGTGCACTAGTGTCCCTATTGTGTATAGTAAAAAGACTATTAAACCCATATTCAAATAATTAGTCAAAAGATTAATAGAGTTAATATTTGTGTACCGACCGTATAACTAGATCCAAACAGTTACCAAAAATTGCTGGGTTCCTAAAGTTATTAATTCTTGTTTGAGTTTTCAATTTATATAAAAAAGAGAGTTAAAAAGCATCTTTAAAAATGAGTAAAAAAGAACAAAGAGTAAAAAAGAAATAAGTAAAAGAATGATCGCTCTAAAACAATGATCATTATTGTAATGAGTAGTTTTTATTGTTTTAAATGTTGAGTGTTAAAAAATCAGTGTTACCAAAATGTTGATTGAAAAAATGTTTTGTTGTAAAATAATTTCCACAAGAATTTAAGACTGAGATTAAAAAGAATTCAGTTTTTGAAGGCCAATAAATATCTCTTAAACTTAAAACCATTAAACAAAAATACCAATCAATCATTCTCTATATTTCGCACGTCTTAAATCATTTGAAAAATTTGTAAATTCTTTTTAAATCTTTCGAAAATCTTTATATAGAAATTTATAGGTTCAGGCACATTTTAGAAAAAATTTAATTTATTTGTAAAAAGCCCAAGTCATTATATATATTTAAATAAAAAATAATCGAAAATGGCAACACTTTCCTTAACCACAAGCTATTTCAATAGTGATGAGTACAAATTTATGAAAAGTACTTTTGGTAAGTTTCTAAATTTGCTCCCTGTTCCATAACTCTATGTTTATAAAAAGGAAAATGTTTTTAAATGTTTCTTAAAAATTTAAAGTAAATACTTTCAGAAGTATAAAGACCGGCCACTGTTCTTCATATCTACGTTCAATTAAAATGACTTGGGACTTGCTTAAAATTGGTAGGTTTTATGCGTTATGCAAATGTTTCTAATGGTTCAAAAGAAACAATGCTACCACCACAATTAAGTTCATAGTTTAATTCAGAATAACTTTCTGTGTCGATTTAAGGAGATCCATTCGTATGCCTGGCTATTAGTATCCATTAATTCCAGTATTTAAGTTAAGTTTGAAAAAAATCTGCCAGCACATACTTTCCTTATCCATTATGCAGATAGAATATTTGTTTTTAGAAAACTTGACTTCAATTTCCGTGCTTTATTTTTGTTCTTTAAATTTTTAGCAGCGTTCCTTGAGTCTTGTATGTTTTTAAACCTGCATAAGCTTTAAATTTTCCATTACCGAGTACAGAACTAACCGGACTGCTTTCGTACCGGGAATATTGGGAGCTCTTTTGAAAATGCTTTCTATTATTTTTTGGGCTTGAGAAACATCATATGAACCATACCTTTAACATGTATCAGATTTCTTTGAACGGATATGCTCATCCGGTACATAGAAACAGTTTGACGGCAAACTTTGAATGCTTGACAAAGTTTAGTTTTGTTGAAAATATTTAATAATTTTTGTAAACAATTTTTCCTGGTCACTTATTTTATTCGGATTAAGAATATATTCATTTATTTGATCAAAGGTAACATAAAAAATAATCAAGTAATACTTGGGTCGAAAGCCTTCTTGAAAAACCTCTCGATTTCCCAAGTCCCAAACAAACAGGTTCATTTTTATACATATATATATTCCTAAGACTTTTGTTCAAATGCCAATATCTCAAAAAGGCATCAATATAACCGATTTCATACATGACAAAATTGTAGACAACTCCTCCTCAAGCTCTCATTTGATAGCCATACTTTACCCTTAACCCATTTAGTGAAAAAGATATGGAACTATAAAAACTCAAATTTGAAACATTTCGCAGTGGATCTTATATCTCGAAAAGTATCTATTTTATATGTTTGAATTCAAAACTCTTTCTCATTTTTTTTAAATTGCACGATCATCTCTACAAATAAGTGTTAATTTTACAAATTTCTGGTCCTTAAAATTTTAACCCATCACAGATTTGAAAATCTTATATCTGTATTATGTGTTTGTGTGTTTTTCAGTTGCGTTCTTTGAGATACAAAACAAATACAACAATAACAAAACAAAAAAGAAACTCATCGAGTACATGGATAAACAACAAACACCAGATCGATCGATGGGATGGAATTTGTACGAGTATTTATTTTATTTATTGAGTACGACGAGTATTGAAACAACAAACATTTATACGATCGATGAACAGTCTGTCGTTCAAGTAACAGCAACAACAGCAGGCTGAATAAAAGTAACAATAGTAGAGTATTATTTAGTAGTAGTTGTTGTTATTGTTGTTGGTGTTATTGTTATTGTAGTATTAGTAGTAGTATTAAGTAGTTTTTGTGTTGTTGTATTTGTAAGTAATAGAGTAAAAAAAAATAAATAAATAAATTTCAAATAATCTCAGTCATTTCAAGAGCTTCGCGAGTGATGCACGGATTGCAATTTATTTAACGGATAAAATTTAAGAGTTTTTTTTCTTAATTCAAATTTTAAACAAAACACAAGAAAATGTAAAGAATTTTAATAAAAATAAAACGCAAAATATTTTAAAAGCAATTTTTAAATAAAAATTGAAAATTTATTCAAAAAATTTAGAAAGAAATTGGAGAATAAAACCAAGGAAGTTTTTTTATTTTTTTAATAATAATTTGTTTGTGTGTATAATTTTCATACAATCTTCAATACTCGTACACTCACAAAAAACCAGTTTATTGGAGTTTTTATTTTTATTTTTGAATATTTTTTTCGCTTTGAACGTAAAAAAAAATATTTAATATTTGCAGACCTGATTTAAATGAACTGAAAGAACGTTAAGCCAGCAAACATTTTTTCAAAATTAAAAAGTATTTCAAATAATTAAAAGTAATTAACGCGCAGAAACGCACATTTAGTGAATAACGAGGGTGTGTGGCAACAATTAAGAGGATTTATTAAATGCTTCTGAACTTTTGTATTAATTATTTTATTAAAAAATAATAACATTATTTTTATCACACCCCAAAATTTATACTGATTCCTACTTCTTTATCCACCCGCCATTACCACGATCACCACTACCAGCCACAACAACAAAAGCGACTGTAACAATAACAAAATATAAAAATAATAAACAAATCGTATGAAATATATATACATATAGGAATATATATATATGAACAGAGTATAAAGAATATAATTTCTAGTTAATTGCACATTAATAACGCGCACACACTTGATATCAAGTGGTATTTTGTTTTAATTAAATATTACGACGATCTCTACTTCTCTCCATAAAACGGTGAGTGAATAGTGAGAAAGTCCAACAAGTATCAACACTAGTAACCGGTGAATTAAGAGAGCGATAGAGACGGAGAGAGAGAGAGTGATCAAAACAAGAGCATTGAAAATCAATTATAACTGTGGCAAGTTGACCACCATCCATTTCCACTTGCTTCAGCACCAGCACCAGCAACAACACCAACACCAGCATTACGATTTGTTTATAAATGATCGACGAGCGCATTCGATATGTATTTTATGTGTGATTAGGAGCATCTTTCATCGTTGGAACGTGAGCAGCATTTCAAATATAAACACAAAAACAAATTTATTGAAAATCAATAAATAATGATCATTTTTTAATTCGTTGAACAGTAAATAGTTGGAATTATTTAAATGTAAACAACAATCATCAATCCGCAAAACACATCAAAATCAGCTACAAAAATATATTCCTACCACCCCCATCACTTCCTCCAAAAAAAAAAATAAATAAAAATCTTGCAAAAATATCTCGAAATTTTATAATCAATAAATAAATTTATATTGAGATATTCTAACGCTGCTCAAAAGATATTACAATTATAACAAAAACAACAACAACAAAAAGCAACAACAACCAGTAAATTTAAATACTCTTCACGTGTAAATGCAAACATTTTCCTTCTGTTCATGTTTATTCTTGTTTGTAATTCATGTAAATTTCAAATAAACAAAATTGAACAACAAAATATTTTTCAAAACATTTTACACTACGTTAAAAAAGTATTCCATGTCTTTAGTGAATTCTGAAAAAATGTCCACACATATCAAGATTTCCCCTTTAATATTTACTTTGGTTTTTATTGGGTGCTTGATGTCATTTAATCCGTCTAGTATTTTGGTTAATGCCAGTCAGTCGGGTATTTATGTTGATAATGGTCGTGATCAAACTATAATGCATCGTGCCTTGGATGAGGAAGAAAAAGTGGCAGCATCTTATGATATATTGGAATTCTTAGGTTTACCCGAACGCCCCAGAAGGAAACATAGCCATTTATCGTTGAGGTAAGTTTATCGAACGGTTTAAATAAAACATACCTTTGAAAGGATATTGGATATTGGTAGATATAACTTATGCTACTTATGATGATCTCTATGAAACTAGTTTTAATAAACATGTAGTAAATATATGCTTTTAACCAAAAGTCAGACTGGCTAATTACTAATATTAAGAGTTACAAAATTAGTCCACTCGTTTAGACTTCTTATAAGAATCATATAGATAATCTATTATTAGTGGAATTTCTTTTCTAAATACTTTAGTATTGCTAAGAGGTAATTTATATTAATTAAAAGGTTCAATTTTAATCTAGAATGGTGTAGAATTTCGAAGGAAAGTTTAAGAGGTTTTACAAGTATTTTAGATTTAACGGATTTCAAGACACCTAATTCACAATCTCTAAACATAAATGAAACTCTCTAAAACATAACTGAATGCTGAATTCTTGGTTTTATAGCTTTGAAAGTGATCTCCGGATATTTGGAACATATTTTGGACTAGTGAATTTTAAACGAAGTTAATAACCGATTCTACACTTTCCCTACAATAGTTTTTTTTTTTTTTTTTTAAATAGAATCCAATAATCGATTCTATTCTTTCAAAATAAAAAGCAAATATAAAATTGGTTACATCTGATAAACAGTTATAGACTGATATCTGATGCAGTCTTAGAAGTCAAATAAAGGATTTTTCAATTTTTTTGTATTAAATTTAGACTGATTTTATATGCTACAAAATTGTCCTTTTAACATCTTGATTAACACCACAGATCCCTAGGATGTTAGCTCACGATTTTTCTACAATGTTCAAATCGTTAACACTAGACAAAATGTCAAATGAATAGAATCAGGAGGAGAGATAACCCCCCCATAAAAAGCAAATATTATTTATCGAATATCTAAAGAACTATTGAAATCAAATTGTTAGATTTTATTCCAATTACTTTACCAAGGAACAGTTTTTCTGGACAAAATGTAAAACGGATAGAATTAGGAGGACTGATAGCCCTCATACAAAGCAAACTTTATTTATCAAATATCTAAAGAACTATTCCTTTAAACCAAGATTTCATCACAATTAATTTCGTAAAACACAGTTTTACTGGACAAAATGTAGGACGCATAGATTCAGGGACGTAGGGAGTTTGACATCACCACAAGGTTGCTCCCATAAGGTCTTTACCTGGAATATGGTTTTAGATTATAAAACTCTTAAATAAACAACAAAGCCTTTGAAATTTGGTAGAAAATCCCATCCCTTAAATAAAAAAGTATTTCAGAACAGTGGTCGTCCAATAGTAAAAATAGTTTATCGTCAAGCCCTTTCGCATTTTTTATGTTTCAATTCAAATAATACACATATAATATACATAAAGTATATATAGAGGATTTGGATTATCCATATTTATTTGAAATTTAAAACAACGATTTTTTATTTTCGTGGTCCGCTAAAATTTTTAACTGATCTTGCAAAGAAATCATCTCTTTTATACCCTTCACCATCACAAGTGGACGCTCATATCCAAACAATGACAAAGTTCAATGAAATTTTGGGTGGGTATTTGTTTAAGTTCTAAGAAGGTTTCTATATAAAACCAGCATAATCGGTTATCTGATATCTGAGTCAGCCTTCAAGTTCATGTAAAGAACTTTCGTAAAATTGTCAATTAGAAATCGACAAATTTAAATAAAATTGTGACATAATATAAAGTACAAATAACTTTATCATTACCATTCGAAATCGGTTCAGAAGAAAAAAGTTATTTGTACCTCATTACCATTCGAAATCGGTTCAGTGGAAAAAGTTTTAGCCAAAAATATTACTAATTTTACGGCTCATTAAGTGTTTCTGTGTTATGTTTAAGACAAACTATTATATATTGTAGACGTTTGTAAATGTATGTGTGAGTGTGTATGTACGTAACATAACGTATTTACTTCACATGCATTTGTGGTGGAGGGTATTGAAGATTCGACTTAGCCTTACTATAAAGTAGTCAATGCAAAATTTTTGTTATGCGTATTATTTGTAATTAAGAGCGTTCGTACTACTGGATGTTCACTGTATAATATTGGACTTGGCGTGACTTTTCTAACCGAAAATCTTAAGTTCTATTAAATAAATAATTTTTTTAAAGAAACAATGTCAACGATATTTTTATTAATTTTATTAAAAAAATATTTTTGTGCATTCAAGTATTAACATTTCGTAATTTATTCAGAAAAGATCATTTTACTCATTTATTTGTGTTTAACACTATTAAACATGATATCTGATATAATAAATTAATTATAAATTAAATTTTTTTATAAAAATTTTTGCAAAAAAATTGATTCGTAGACAAAATGGTGCCTTTTCAAAAGCAAAACTATATTTAGAAGTTTTGCATAATTTATTTATGAAACAATTGTGGTCATATGTACAGAATATTAGGGAGGTTCCAAAAAGATATATATCTGGGTAAAAATATTAGTATTTCCATATCGGAACAAACTGTCTTTTAAAGTGATTTTCTTGTATTTATTTTATATTCATAAAAATCTCAAGTCCTTTGACGATTTATAAAAAAATCTGATCAGATTAAAATTAGCTTATACTCTTCTTTAGAACTAATTTCTAATTATGATAAATTGCAATTACAAATCTTATAAAATAAATTTATTTATTTATTTTCAGAAAATCAGCTCCACAATTTCTTTTAGATGTTTATCATCGACTCAAAGAGGAGGAGAATAATGATGAACCATCATCATTAGTTCGTTCAAAACGTGATCTACAGGAGCAGGAAAACTTTATAACCGATCTCGATAAGAAAGCCATTGATCAAAGTGATATTATAATGACATTTTTAAATAAAAGTAAGTAAAAAAATAATAATTTTATATTTTTGATATCGCTAATTTGCAGTAAGAACATTTTAACTCAAAAGATCAAATTTATAAAATTTGCTATAAATTATGTTGTTGGAACAATATATTTTCTCAGTGAATAAAAATTCTTCTTTACTATGCTCTGGTAATATTTTATCAGTTATGTTCATCTTGCAGCTAATGAACGATAAATTTAGTTACACAAACTTGCTAAAGAAACGTATGAATACTTTAGGAATTCAGTGTATATTTTAAGAATTTTAAAATTCAAAATTGTGAATCGACCCGTGTAGAATATGATTTTACGATATACTCGCATCTATAGGAGGTTTGTGTCATTTTATATGATTTTCGAAGTGAGGATTAAAGGGAGTTACGGACCGATCCTCGCAAATTATGATACGGTATTTTTGGTGCTGTTGATTTGGACTAATGTGTGCCAAATATAATTAAAAACCTTAATATCTGAGTATTCCATAACCTTAAAAAGTCACTTCGGGATATTATTTGTATGAAAGCTACCTGATATTTTACAGCAATTTCAATGAACTTCGCCTTTGGCGCTAGATACGTTTTTTCGATATATATTTAAATTTGCAACAACCGGATAGGAGAATAGACACATCGTTATATCAACTCAGAAAGTAATTCTAAGTCGATCGGTTTAATTTATGGTGGAGCATAAAATAATAGATTGCACTGAGAGCATTATGTAATATAGCTGTCATATGGATAATTTTCCTGTTAGGTAGTAGGAAAGGGAATGGTGATGCTACCAACAACAACTTGGATTTTGCGTCTTCTTTCCCATAAAATAGACGTGGAAGTAGAAATAAAAGAAAAAGAAAAGAGGGAAAGTAGAAATAAATAGTGGGCTTAATCGGAGAAGCATAGAAAGAATAAGGCGCCGATTTGATCAAGTTACCTTTATATATCTAAAATAAGTTATGATAAAAAGTTCGTACTAAAATTATGAAATATTTTCAACAAAACCAAAATTGGTCCTACAAAAAGTTGGCCAAACATACAAATGTCTGTCGACAAACATTTCCCAATGTTAACAAACAGTACCGGGAGAACTTGTCCATTGATAGAAAGCCTGGTTTAGGTAGAAGGAATGGTCCACATGATATTTTTAAAGCCAAAAATAGAAAGCATTTTCAAAAGAGCTCCCAACATATCCAATGGAAAGCTGCCTAGCTAGCTCAGTGCTTGATACGAAAAGTTAAATAATAACATACAAGGCTTCAAAAAAGCTTTAAATTAGGAGACCAAAAACGGAGCACGGAAATTAAAGTCAAGTTTTCAAAAATAATATTCTTGCTGCATAATTAATGACGAAATATATGTTTTGACAGATCGAGTTCTTGGTATGACAAGCAATATGCAGTTGCGTCAAAAGAAGCAGATCAGTTTTTAAAACGAGCTCTTAAAATATCGAAATTTACATAAAGGAATGTTTATAAAAATGCCTGATTCTATTATTAATAAGTCCACTTATTTTTGATATGACTTTGCATCCTGTCACTATGATAAACTATCTCTTTGGTGGTATAGGAAAATAATGTGATATTTGAACCAAGTGAACAAATCCTCCAATGTGCTCGGTGCTAAGATGAATGCTGCGATTTAAGTTCATAAAACTATTAAATTTTAAAGTCATTTTGGACTTGTAATGAGTATATGCGCTGTATGACAAGATCATCAGTAAACATTGCACTTTAACATTTATTTCAAATTTGTATTTTATCTTATTCCTCTTTACTCCCATCTCATATCCCTTCCAAAGTGCATTTAAATAATACCAAATTACTCAAAAAAAACATTTTATATCACTGATAATGACTCAATTATGGTCAGTAAAACAAAAATAATCTTGATGTTCGTCAGACAGACAAACTAAAAGCTGAAAAGAACGAAGTAAAATCCAAACAAAAACCACTACCAAATGGATAAGACGCCTTTTTTTGCTTGGGTCATGATATTTATGAATCCTTCTACCTGTTGCAACAACAACAAACATTAAGTCCAAAAAAAAACGAAAGAAAAAAAATAAAACTCCACAACGAAAAACATGAGAAATAAAATGATACTGAGAACTCATTTTCAGCACAGTTGGAACTAGTTTAAATGCTAAAAATACTAAGACAGACTGATTGTCTGTAAAAACGTCTGACCGCCTACTCGTTCATATTTATGTTGAATATGTATTTGTTGTTTTATATCTGGTGGCGCTTAAATGCATATTTTTTTTCTTAAGAACCTTTTTCATCATTCTTTCTTCCTTTATGATTACTAAACATTATTTATTTTTCATATAATTTTTTTTAACTTTATTTTCAGACCACCATGTTGATGAGGTACGCCATGAACATGGACGTCGTTTATGGTTTGATGTTACCGATGTGCCAGATGATAATTATCTTATGATGGCCGAATTACGTATGTATCAAAATCCTTCTCAGGGTAAATGGGCGACCAGTGGTAAAGAATTCACTATCACGGTCTATTCCATTGTTAAAACAAGTGGCCATGAACGGGAATTGGAAGTTTTATCCTCGATAAATACTACAGCAGATTATCAGGGATGGTTGGAAATGAATATTACAGAAGGTTTAAGTGCTTGGCTACAAGATCCCAAAGAGAATCGTGGTATTTATATAGGAGCTCATGCTGTTACAAAACCCGATAGAGAAGTAAAACTTGATGATATTGGTTTGGTACATCCCAAGGGTGATGATGAATATCAACCTTTTATGATAGGATTCTTCCGTGGTCCAGATGTGAGTATTAAAAGTGTTTAATTGAACTAAAAGAATATTAATAATTTGTATTTTTATAATTAATATAGCTGATTAAAACAGTAAAACGTCATAGTCGCCAGAAGCGCAATACTCATCCACGCCGTCGCAAGAAGTCCGACATCGTTAATCCTTTAATCGATGGTCCCAGTGAGAGTGTACGCAGCTGCCAAATGCAAACACTTTATATTGATTTCAAAGATTTGGGTTGGCGTGTAAGTACTCAAATACTTTTAAATGAAAAAAAAAAAAAAACAAAACAAGGAATATTTTGAATTAGGAACTGCATCATTAACTTAGTTAGTTAATCAGGAAGTAAGGTAGATCTCTAATTAGAGGCGATATATTATACAAGAAGAAGCGAAATAGTGAGAAATAGGAGAGAATTCAAGTGTCCTGCAACGTGCCGAATCCGATATATTTGCTGAAAGGAAATACCAATGTTGATTCTTATTTTCTTATTTTACTCCCATCGGACGAGCCATTCGGTGGCGGATAGGGAGAGTAATACATATGGGAAAGGATCACCGTAATACTTGTGGATTTATCCCCGCATATTACCGTGATAGTGCTCTATACTCCTCGGTTATTACGGACCAAATAAAATCTGAAATACCTCAAGGAAGGTAGCAGTGCCAAGGTCCTAAATTGCTAGGGGGTGCTAAATAATCTACGCTCTAATATCCCCTCTAACGCCAAGGCATGGGATTTAAGTCCTTTTCGCCCAGAACTGTTGTTGAAGAGCTGGTTAAGGAAGTACTAGGACTACGAACGTTTGACAGTAGGAATAGTGTACAGACAGACAGCACCTAATCGGATGATCACACTAAGACGGATGTTACCTCTAAAGTAGGGAGCGCCAAGAATGTAACTAGGGCTTCCTTGGCATATAAGTATACTATGGCAAAGAAAGGTCCTGGTCTATTCTTGTAACGGGAGAAGTACTTGATTAGAAAGCACTGAAGGAGTGTCACAAAATTTGAAAAAAATTTCCTTCGGGACAGTATGGTATATAACAGTAGCATAACGAAGTTATGCCATCTAGGAAGAAGGTCGTTCCTTCCCTCTCTGATCCTCTTGAAGGATCCCAAAAAGAAATGTTTAAGAGAGTCATGAACAATCTTTCACATCGATGACGGCTAAGAAGTCGCAAAGTTTTTCAACCGAAATGAGCTTTAAATCTAATAGAAGTCCTAAATACAAGTGTAGGGTAGTACAAAGTCGGACTTGACTAATTATAACTTCTTACTTGTTAACTTTTAATAAAATTTTTAACGGTTATTGAATTGAAATACAAATTCCAGAATTTATAATTAATCATATTTTATATCTTCCTCTTCCAGGATTGGATTATTGCACCAGAAGGTTATGGAGCCTATTACTGTAGTGGTGAATGTAATTTCCCACTAAATGCCCATATGAATGCTACCAATCATGCTATAGTCCAGACGCTGGTGCATCTTTTGGAACCAAAAAAAGTACCTAAACCGTGTTGTGCACCAACAAGACTGGGTGCCCTACCCGTACTCTATCATCTTAACGAAGAGAATGTTAATTTGAAGAAATATAAAAATATGATTGTTAAAAGTTGTGGTTGCCATTAAAATGTGAATTTTTATAAATTAATTGAAAGAATTTTGAGATTAAATAAAAAATTATAATAATTTTATATGTAAAATAAGGCGAAATATTAGAAATTTATTAAGTGTTAACAGGAGATAAGGAATTTTTTTGGAAATAAAATAACTTTTTTCTTAATAAGTAATTAAATTTTAAAATTGTAGTTCCAATAAATGTTATATGAGAATTATTTCTAAATTGAAAAATGTGTTAATCGTTAAATTAAAATTATACAAAAATACAACCCTGATGAAAAGTGACATCTAGCGTAAAATTAATAAAACAAGATTTATAACAGGGTGGTTTATAAATTATTATAACGAATAATGACAGCATATACTTTTAGTAATGACTGTTATTTTTTAATATTTTTCTAGAAAACTAATTATTGAAAAATGTTTAACAAAACTAATCAATTCGTTTGTAAAGATTAACATTTTGTTTGAGTTATTAAAGAAAATTAATGATTATATATCCGATTCTTAGTTTGATTAACTGCAAATGAAATTAATTAGGAATTATAAAAAACCTTCTACCAGTAAATAACCTAAATTTTTAATCATGAGTAAAAGAATTATTTCATAAAAATCGATTTTGACACACTATGCAGGACCATGCAGTAAAAAAATCCATTATGCCGAAAGGTTATTTTCTTAAGAGTCTGGACCTTAATTTCCGTGCTTTGTTTTTGGCGTTCCTGACAGATACTTTTTGAGTCTTGTATGTTTTTAAACCTGAATTAGCTTTAACTTCTCGTACGAAACAATCGGAGCACTGAGCTAACCAAACTGCTTTCCTATCGAATGTATTGGGAGCTCTTTTAAAAATGCTTTGTATTTTTTGGCTTTACAAAAATCATGTGAACCATAACTACCATCTGTATCAGGTTTTCTCGGTACTGTTTAACAGCATTCGAAACACTTTGGCTGAAGACCTTTAAATGCTTTCCCAACTTTTATTTTCATACCCTCTATCACCACAAGAGGTGAAGAGGGTATATAAACTTTGTTATTCTATGTGTGTTGCGAAGATGGACTCATTTAATTCTTGCATCAAATCAAAATCTAAATTGATTTAGCCATGTTCATTTGTCCCTACGTCTGTGTTTCCCTCTATCAATAACAATAATTGGCTGAACCCAATTAAATTTTATATGAGTGTTTGTTATAGACCTGAGAAGTCATTACCATTCTCAAAATAATCAAAATCGGTTCAGTTAAGTTTTAACCAAAAATATAATTAATTTAATGACTCATTAAAGTATCTTTGTTGTATTCAAGAAAAGCTGTCATGCGTTTTGCAGCGTATATGTGAGTGTTTGTACATAAACTACGCATTTGTGGTGGAGGGTATTGAAGATTCGGCATAGTTGAGTATATATTTCTTACTTGTTATATATCATTTGGTTTATGAGCGAGAAATCCCTTTCAACTCACATTAAGGCAAATAGCGATGACTTTTGTACATCTGTGTACATGGTAAAGCACATTTAACTTAGTTCTTAATCTGTTAACAAAACAGTTCATTAAATATTGAATTTAATTTACAAAAATTGCAAATTAAACTAAATTTTATTAAGTTTGAAAAAAAAAAGAAATAGAAAAAAAGTTTTGAAAATCAAATTTGGAACATTAAACAATTAACAATATTAAACTTGGCCGCTATTAATTATTTTAAATATTTTACCATGTGCCACTTTTTATTGCATAACTGTTGCCAGTTGTTATAAATAATCTTTTTCTATTACGTTTTCTTTAAAATGGTGATGACAGTGACATTTTCACCGATTATAATTTGTGACGTTTTAAATCGTATTACGATACAAATAGAAAACGTTCAATACAAACGAATATTTTTAAAATGTTCAAGTACATTTTAATTTGTTGCTTTTGTATTAAAAATAAGTGAATTTGAATATTCTAATTGTTGTTTATATTTTGTTAAGAATTTTAAGTAGAACATGAATATGAATTGAAAACCAATAGAGCTTAAGAAATTTTGTGAAATCCTGATTATAGAATTATAGTCTTCTATGATTTATGTAATAAGATTTGAAGAAGAGTTCCAAAATATGTCATTCGCAAACGATTTTCTAATTAACCTCGTATATTCCAAAAGAATAAATATTTGTATGTATTCAAATGAATGAAACTTATTTAAAATATTGTTGATAAAGTTGTAAATATTATTATGATTTCAAAATAATCAAAGTCCATTAATTAACAGCTGCTTAGATGACGCATCCAAAACTGAACTGAACTGAACTAAATGGAGCGAAATAATAAGTTTATTTAAATAGTTTTTTAGAACAAATTTAAATATATGAGCTGCTTAAATATTATAAAATAATACTGCCAAACATGTCTGGATTTATTTTCTTAATTAGAGTTGGATGGGACTTATATTTTTGAACTACTGGACCCTGTGTTTTGGTGGCCGGTAGGCAATCGGCTAAGTTTAGATTAGGTCATCAGGCTGGTACGAATAAGAAAATTTACAGGATGTGACTCACTTGGATCCTGAAGGTGACTTTGTGCTACTTGAATACAAAAATAGAGGAAGAGAAAGTTTAGATGTCTGAGTTGCAGTAGGCGAGATAGTAAAAGAGAGCTTGTTGTTTAGTACTCAATTTCACAGAATAAATGTGAAGAGGCTATGGAATAGGCCCGTGGTGGAACCTTTTGCAATTTCGAATAAAACCACAAATATCCCTTAAATCAGATTGTAACGAATTGCATCCAAAGAAACGCAATCGTTGCTATCCAAAGGCAGGACATGGCAGAACAGATGAGGAATCGTTTCCTCCTCTTTATTTCTACAACTTCTGCAGGAATCATTCGCTGGAAACTCTATTCTCGCTGTATGTATTCCAAAACGACAAAAACCAGCAGCTCTTGAGGTCTTGAATAAGAATTATATTCCTATTCTGTCCTGCTCTATAGTATATAGCTCACCTTTTATACGTTTTCTACAGGCATTGAGTGGTAACAATGTGCTTTACCAGGGCATCATCAAACTTGTCTTGCCTTTTCCTTGTCCTAAAGATACGCAATGTTCAAATGCTCTGCCAACGTATTCAATGATGTGCATAATTTCCGCCAATTTCGATGTCTACGCCTACAAAAAATTATATTCTTTGGGCAGTCTGAAAGACATCCGAATGTTAAATTTCTGAATTAAGACACCTTATCCAACTTTGCTCCCATTTGAGAGCTATCAGTGTAGAGGTTTAGAAAGGGATTCAGTTATCCAAGAGTTCTAAAATAGAATTAGTTATTCTCAAAACGCTCGCACGATCTTTATCATATATGTACAGTTTTCTGTGGCATTCCAAATGGGACTGTTGATGATTAAATCAAATTTCAAGCGGTTCGAGGAAGTTTCAAGTGATTTTCAAAAGAAAGCCGCACCATAGAATATTGTAATCGATTGTACCACCGATTGCTACAGATGAAGATAACCATCATTGCTATTTTGTGTTCGGGTCAAATTGCCATCGAGGATCACACCAAGTTATTTAGCGCTATTTGATAGCGAAATAGTCATCCCGTTCAATACTGGTAATTTGATGTCTGGTATATTATACTTCCTTGTGAAAAACTTCGTTTTCGTTAGATTGACACATAGTTCATACCTATAAGTCCACTTTCTTAGAATTCTAAGTGAAAGTTTCACATGGTGTAAGCGTTTCTACATGTTTAACTGACACCGCTACTGACACATCATCAGCATACGCATTGATCCTGATATCTAAACGGTATATTTCAATAAGGAGGCCATTCAGCGACAAATATCACAGTAAGAGGGATGGAACATCTCCCTGAGGAGTTCCCCTTATAATTAATGAGTAACGATAATATTGGGAAATACTTCTCCAATCGGCTATCTGAAATCGCAGGTGCATATTGATTAAGGACATTAATGATTTCTATTAAAAATTTCCTTTTCAATGGAACTATCGATCTGATAACTTATAATTTGAGTAGACAAATGAGTTGAATTCATTCGGCTGCTATTTTACCATGATCCTTTAACAAGTTCACTGAAAAACCAAGATCTTTTTAATTTGAACTTATTTTCAATTTCAGTGGGAGTGAACGGTTATTTGTCTATAACTTAAACATTTTTTTATTGTGGGCGTTTTAAACAAATTACGGGAATTAATTTAATATTATTAAATAAATGAAAACTGATCTATTTACACTGCGTGACATAAGTGAAATAACTGTTTATATGTAACTATATAATCACTACACTTCAATTGTAATAAATTTGTAAAACATCGTCGATACAAAATGATTAATTTATTTGTCTGACAAAAATGTAAACAATTAAAGTCATTAGATCACATGTAAGTGCAATGTACATTACACATACATACAGACATATATACATACATTCAATTTAGTTTAACATTTGAAAACAGTGTCATTTAAATTTAAACAAAATCGTTTTTAGACTCTCGTTAAATACAATAATTATTTTTTAATCTTTTTTTCCTTTTTTTGTTTTTAATTCATTTACCTCTGATCTGGTCATTTTAAATGGTCACAAATGTTTGTATGTTTAAAAAGGCGGGATATAATGTGAGAGACATTAGAGTAAGGCCTTTCTAAATGGCTTAAAATAACTTAATAATTTTTATATCCTCCATCACTACAATTGGTGCTGAGGGTTTATTAAATTGGTCATTCTATGTGTAAACATATTCTTGCATCAAATCATAACCAAGTCGATTTAACTAATTGGTTCAGAAAGAAAGTTATAGCCCTTTAACTGAAACAATTCCCTAAAACTGAAAAATTTAGTCAACGATTATGGGTTATCGGATTTTTATGAATTTTAATGAGAAACGTTAGACACTGAAAACATTTTAGATGGGGCACGGGTAGGGGTAGCCCAATTACAAATGAAATAATTTAAATCGCATATCTGCTTAACTAATACATAAAATCTCTAAATTCCTACAAAATCGGTCCAGTTAACCAAGCAAACAAGATCCACATCTCGTTATAATTCAGACTGATATTTTCATAAATATATATTTAATTCAATTGTAAATTTCTACGAAAAATTTCTAAATGACCCTCGTATAATTTACTTTTCTTATTATTCTTATGTGTACAATATATTATTATGATACTAACATTTATGTGAAATTTATGCGCTTTAAAGGGATTTTTTTCTGTAGGTTTATATAGGAATTAGAAGAAAAAATGGACCGACTCTCGTTTAATTTCGTACAACGGTTTTGACTCATATTAATCTCTTATTTGACTAAATATTTTTACAAAACCCAAGTATATGTGCGATTGATGAGTTTCCAAATGATATTTGAAAGGGTGTTTGTATGGAACCAATAAGAAACCATGGACCGATCCTCGTATAAGTTGGTATTTCTTTTAGAATATAATCAGACTTACTTTTGCAAAGTTTGGTTTAAATCATTTTATATTTAAATATTTTATGGGCTAAACAACCTATTCCGGGAGGACATTGGTTGGGTCCTATATGAATAATAAATAGTACATGCCAAATTTCATTAAGATATCTTCAAAACTGCTACCTGTACTTGGCGAACACCTGGACACCCAGCCGGATGGACGGACGATTAAGGTGGTTATTCTGAATCGAATGGTATACTTAATAGTGGTCGTAACAAATATCTGCAAAAACGCATTATACCCCCACCACCTAACGAACTTTGTACTGACGAATTAATTATTTTGAAATTAATTTTTCGGTTTAAGCACAACATAAAAGCGTATTTAACGAGGGACTAAATTAATATTTTTATATTTGAAATAAAATTATTTTTTTACATAAAAATATAAATAAACTTTATTTAATAAAAGTTACTTTAGATCAATTTAATACTTCCGCTTTCAATAATATTTGTCCATATGCCCCTTTAACTATTTTGACCTGTAACAATTTTGGACTTGTTCGGGATAATTAAAACAGGTAGAAATTAAAACAAAAACAAATTTCAAATCATTTTTATATCTGTCTAAAATACAAAATCTTATATTTTAATTATTCACTTTAATTAATTTTAATAATTCTCAACTGATGTTTTTTAAATGGAATGACAGTAATAAGAATCATTGTGAACTTGAAAATAAACTGAACACGTAAAATACCGGTTTTATATACCCTACAGATTATGAATAAGTTAATTTCAATAAAAATTAATTTTGAAAATGTGCAAAATTTAATTAAAAAAAATCTGATTTATTTTTTAAAAACTTAAGAAAATCTCAGACTTTTAATTCTCAACGAAAAGTTAAAATTCAGACTACTTACATACTTGTTGAAGACGGAATACCCACAGTGGCTTTCAGCATTATTTTGCTGGAATATGCAATTGTCATCCATTTTTCCATCCATAAAAGAGAGAAAAGCATCTTCCAGCATCTTATTCTATTCAGTTTAGTTGGAACAAGACAAATTTTAAATTTGCCAAACACAGAAAATGCTGTCTAAATCATAACACTGCCGCCAACGAAATTACGTTATGAAATCCGAACAACATTTAATCTTAAATCGTGGCAATAACATGAGTATAAGTAAGGACCGTGTTACGAGTTGCTTCTTGTTTTATAAGATTAATTTGTCTGTTTGTTAATTTTGTATTTTCCTTGGAACGTTTCAGAATTCCGCAATTCTGTCCTTTCCTAAAGAAATTGCGGAACCTTTAATTTTATTACCTCTTTCTCTATTGGAACATCCTTGTTCATGAAGCAATTCTACTTAGATCTTTTCTTGATCGGACAAAAAGTTCTCTTATGAAATTTATCAATTGAATTAGAAAATTTTGGTCATTTTTAAAAGCAATTTTCACATCTGTATTTATAAAAATATTCCACATAAAATATCATCAAAAGCATTTAATCGCGTGAATAAGGCAAAAAACAAATTCAGAAAAAATCTTTTTTACATAAAAAAGTGCCGTTTTTTATTTTTAGACGAGAACAAAGATAAATAAAAAATAGAGAAAAAAAATTAAATGCGTTTATAGAAACATGCATCAGTACTTAAAATCTTATTAAGTTTTCTCTAACCTAAATTGTAGCTCATTTCAAAATCGTTATGAACGTAGTAGAAATTTCTCTTCACAAATCTATAAACTTATTTACATGCATAAGAAGTGAGATCAAAAATATCTTAACATACATATATGTTAATAAAAACAAAACCATTTAACTTATCGTTCTTAAATTTTATTTGACTAAAATTGTTATAAGAATTTACAAAATATATTTTTATAGTTTTAATCACCATTGATGAAATTTTGAACATTTTGCGAAATTCCTCCCATTAATGTTTTTATAGTGATTTCTCCATTTCCGTTTAAAAATTAACACACGTTTGTGCTCTTCAATTCTCTTTTAACAAGCTTCGGGCAATTTGTAGGATTTACTTATTTTGGTACAAATACCACATTATTGTTCTTGTAGCACTCAAGGCCTATTTTGCCATAGTGACAGGATGTCAAGTTATTTATAGAGCCCGTTGTAACAAATGATTGGCTTCTTTTGTTGTAACTGTATATTGATTGCCATACGAAGAACGTTTTTGGAAATTTGACTGCTTTTGGCTAAAAAACTTTTTCGATTCCCGAGCATCAACAACATAAATTTTTGACCAGGATGTTGCAAATCCATTATGCGGCAGTAATATTTCTTTAAGAAAACTTTTTGGCCTCCAAATTTTTGTCGGCTTTCCTATCGGGTACTTTTTGAGCATTGCATTAGCTTTAACTTTTCGTAGCAAGTCTACATTCCTGCCGGATGTGTTGCGAGCTCTTTTGAAATTTGTTTTTATTTTATTGGCTATAGAACCATAATGTGGACTATTCCTTCTACTTGAACCGTATGTTCTATTAACGGACAAGTTCCCCCGGTACTATTTAATAACATTGTAAACTGTTTGACCGCAGACCTTAACTTGATCAAATCGGTCTTTGGGCTACAGGATTTTATCGAGCTAATTTTTAGGACGGATTGGACTGTAGTTAAAACTGATATAATCAGATGAACAATATATTCATTTCTTAGTTATTAAGCATAATAAGTGATATATTTTACAAAGATAACTTGGATTAATAGTTTTAATTAGAAATGTGTGTGTTAAGAATTATTCGATTTCACGTCTTATTTATTTACATACATACGTATGTAATATTTTTTACTACGGAAAAATAAAACTTATGTTCAAAGGTCAACGTTATTAACGGAAAATAAATTAGTGAAGTCTACAGAAGAATTTAAATAGAAAAATTAAAAAAATAAAAAAGTAAAAATAAAATAGAAATTCATTCAGATTCTAAGCAGAATGCTGAGTATTTTTCTAAGCAAAATTACCCTATTCCCATGCATTGGGGGTCTAAAGAGGGAGGTGTCAATATGTAAATGAATTATTTCTTAAAACTAGAGAAGAAATGTTTTTGTTTTTCTTTTTAATTAAACTATGATACATCTTGTTTTCGATTTCTAAGTATTCAGAGCAACGTGACAAAATGTTGTGAAAATAATAATAATCAAAATATATAAATTTAATTGATTTAAAAAGAAATTTAACAATATTAATCAGGTGTTATTTTCACAATTATTTATTGTAGTTTATTTTCAATCTTTTATAAATTTAACCCATTAAGGTCACAAAAAAATTATTAAATCATTTGGACAACATTGAAACAAATAAGAATGTTATATTCGGCTATGCCGAATCTTTAATACCCTTCACCATAAATGCGTGTGAAGTAAATATGTTATGTTACATAAACACTCACACATTCACTGAAAAACGTAAACAATATATACAAGTTTTTCTTTAATATCACACAGAAACTTTTTTCTACTTAACCTATTTTCATAATTTTTTGAAATGGTAAAGAAGCACGCAGAACTTAACATTATGGCAAATTTTAATTATAATTTATCGATTTATAATTGACAATTTTACGAAAGTTCTTCGCATGAAGTTAGAGATTGTCTCAGATACTAGTCTATATCTTGTAAAATACTTAACCAATTTTGCTGGTTTTAAATAGTAAAATTCTCAAGGACTATAACAACTACTCTGGCTAATTTCATAGAGCTCTGTCAAATATTATGAATGTAAGCTAGTGTATTCAAAAACCGAGACCGAAAATCTGCTAACCGTTTTTTTTTGCATTTAAAAAACCGAAAAACCGTTTCGAATAATTTCTTTTTCCGAATTCGATATGCTAGGTTTTTCATTCATTTAACCGATTTTTAATGGAAGGCACTTTTAAGCTTTTTACTCAAATATTCAACTTCATTTTTGTATATTCCGCCATGACTGAGAATATGTAAAATTTTTCATTCCGTTTGTTACACTAGCAAATGTTCTGTATGTGTTCTTAAACATCGTATTCTGAACGATTTTGCTGTTTTTGACATTATGATGTGAATACAAATAATTAAATGAGATTCAAATAAAAAGAAATCAAATAAAAAGTTTCTGTAAAGGAAAAAATGCATTTAAATAAAACCATGGTCTCTAGACACATTATTTTAAATACGATACAAAACACTAACAAAAAAAATGTTTGTACCCCATCCATTTAGGGCATTATATACACATTTCGTTTATCATGGAACCATTCCATATGAAGGTCATTACACGGTATATGTTTTTTATTGGTTAAACTCTAAATTTCTATTAAAGTATAATAAACTTATAATCAAACAAAAAACCGGTTAACCGGTTTTTTGACATAAAACCGTATTTGAAAACGGTGTTTTCGAAAACCAATTTTCTGGAAATGTCGCTTTTTTTAATACACTAATATGAGCGTTCCAACAACAGACAGATGGTCGGAATTAGCTAAATCGACTCAGATTTTGATTTGTTGTAAGAAAATATATACATTATATGGTCTAAGATGATTCGTTTTTAGCGTTACACACGCTATGACAAAGTTTATATACCCTCTTCACCTCTTGTGGTGTTGAAGCGTGTAAAAATGCGATGCTTCCAAAAATATGTAATTTATTGTAAACGTTTTAAATGAGTTCAGATTATTAAATTTAAAATGTAAAAATTAAGAAAAAATTTTGATAACACACGTATTTTTTAAATTATACCAGTTTTTTTATTTTTAATATTTTTTATTTTATTCTTTTTTTCTCAGATTATAACATTTAAGTTTATATGTATATGCAAAGATATAGATGTTTATGCCCCACACTGCTGCATATTCCTACAAACCCAACCGAAAATAAAGTTGAAGGCAAACTTAACGGTACTTTTTCAATGTAAATAATATTTTTTCTTTGTCTTGTTGTTTGACTTATCTATGTGATGAAATGTTCGCTGGCGCTGTTTTATGTGGAATATTTCAATAAACGCAGATGTGAAAATTACACTAAATATTTTCTAATTTAATCCATAAATTTACAAACGTTCAATGATGTTTAAGGGAACTTTTCTGTCCGATCAAGAAATATTCAAATAAAATAGTTTCATGACCAAGAATGTTCCAATTAAACGTTCCGAAAGTGAAGTGCGTAATTTTTTTTAGGAAAGGAGAGAATTGCGGAATTCTGAGACGTTCCAAGGGAAATACAAAATTAACAAAAAGACAAATTTATCCTATTAAACAAGAAGCAATTCGTATCATAAAGAAAAAACTTAATCTTCCAGAGAATTCCAAGCACATTGCTCACATTTTACAAAGAGTTAAAAACATAAAATAGAAAGCATGTTTGGAAGGAAATTAATTCTGATCTGATTAAAAAATTAGTGGAACCAATGCCAGACAATATTTTCAATTGTCCATCCTTTATTAGAATGCTATCGAGATTGATAGACTTAAATGCGTTAATAAAAGAATATCATTTAAATACCAAGAATTTTTTGGAAAAATTTTCAACATTCCCTCGATCATCAGCAACATTTCGTCATCCAATATGCATAATGTACGAGGTTTTCTATCAACAGACAAGTTTTCCCGGTACTTTATTTATTTATTTAAAAATTTAAGTACGCACTTTTTCTGAAAATTTGTATGATATTAAACATCATAACTGACATGTTTCTCAAAGGTGACTTGATCAAAAACTAAATCAAAAAATACTTTGGTTAAAAGTATTAATTAGAACTTTTAGATCTCACTACTTACAAATGAGGTTTTTAGTTAACTATATTTTTAGTGAAGTCTTAGTTGATTTAACAAAAATAATATTTGATTTATTAAAAATATCATTTCTTGTTAAATTCTTTAAAAAGTCATGTGCGTTTATAGGAATTTTTTGTATATAATACACAAGACTTTTATTAATTAAAAATCAAATCAAATTTATGTATAGAATATATTAACATTTTTTTTCATGTTAGACTTTAATCTCAAATTAAAAATAAATATAAATATATATAAAAACGTATATACTATATATGCAATAAAGTATGTATACATACATGGAAACCATCCATATAGCTGTTTGCAAAATCAGAATATAGTACACAAAATTACTCATTTTAATTTTCTGTAGAAAGAAAAAAATAATTTAAAATTTGTTTTTTTTTTTTTATTTCTAGTTCCAGTTTTTTATTTTATTTCATTTTATTTTTAATACAATTATAATAATAATATGGAACATTATAATTAAAAGAAAATAATATTGTTGATAATATCAAAAAGAAAAAAAAAAAACAAAAAATACCATTATAATATAAAAAATAAAAACAAAAGATTCAATTCTGTATAAGAGATTACAAATTTGGCCTTTAAATTGTTTTTTACTACAAAAATATACATAAATCTACTTAAGAATTAATTGGGAGATTTTTTTGTTTGCCAAAGAAAATTTTGAAAATTCGATTTTTTTAATTTATTAGCGTAATTTCTATATAAATGACAATGTATAAAGTTTTTAATTTTAAGCTTAGTTACTAGTATTCTCTTGCCACTAATTAGTTTTATTTTTAAAATTTAGAAATTTCGAAATGAATCTAGATGCCTTAACTCTTCAATTCACACTTTTTGTTAGAATATTACGGAAGCATTTCGTACAAAAAAATCAAACAAAGTAGACATTGCTTTCGAGATACAGGCGACGAATGTTTCGATGTACAAATTAATTTTTCTTGTTTCATATTTAATATAAGTTAACTATGTGAATATCGTTTAAAAGGTGTTAGGGAGACCTTTCATAAAAATATATATCATTGAAAATGTATCTCTAAGAACAATGCCCATACACTAACTATGAACCGAGAAATATAAATCCTCAATTTGAATCTCGAAACGTAATTTTACGTACGGAAAATTCACATTATCAGTTCCAAATGGTAATAAAACGGCTGAATCGAAAGAAGCTCCAGAAATTCTGACAACTATCAATAGATTATTATATGGTGTTTATATGGCAGCTACAAGAAATTATGGACCGACCCTCGTATAATTTTGCACATATTTTTGCTTATATTTATTTTAATTATATCATTTATTAATACAACACCAACGTATATGTTAAATTTATGCCCTTCAATGTGATATTTGTAATGAACCTAAAAAGCAAAGGACCGACCCTCGCATAATTTGGCATATCGTTTTAAAATTCATAAGACTTATTTTTATATTTATAAGCTTAAAACCTCACTTCGAGATGACATTTGTATGGAAGGTACCTGAAATATTTCAATAAGCTTCGTCACTTGGGTCAGAATAATAATATGCACCAAATTTAATCAAGATATTTCCAAAACTGTGACATGCAGAGTGTTAACAACGTTTACATGCACAATAAGGCGGACGGACGGACATCGTTTAATTGACTCGAAAAGTTTTAAAATGTTTAGGTGCTATAACGCGTATGATTACAATTTTTAAAGGCTTTATAATTAAAGATTATTAGGATCTGTTTAAGGATATAGGATCAAAATGTATGTTGTTTTCAATAAATAACTACATTGATCATTACCAAGAAATTTGACTTTTTTCAATTGCATGATTTTATCACAAGTTTGATAATTTAAAGCTATCATCTGAGAGTCCACATTCCAGAAAGAGCATAGGATAAAATTTGGAAAAATTCAAATGTTGAATAAACAAAAATAATTTGATTGCGATGATAGGATTAAAATATCTTGTTATATAAATTGTTTTTAGGTTTTATTTTCGGCAAAACTTGGCATTTTATTGAATAATACGCCAAGAAAATAGATACACATTTCTATGGCTACCCGTGCAGTACGTTCTAAATTTCCGTATCAAAACTTTAGGTCTCTATAACTTGAAAGCTAAAAGAAAGCGAAATAAACTTTGTTCAAAATATTTTGTACAAAAGTCTTTCAGAATACTGTAAGAGAAGATTTTAAATTCAATAGAAAAGGATTCCAGATTTGAAACAAAATTTCTAATACGTTTCTTTTAATAAACAATTTTAACATTTGCAAATCTAGTAAAATAGAAATAGCAAAACAAAAAATTATTTACTTTGTTTCTATTTGTAAGTTTTTCTTTTTTTTTTAATATTTAAACTTAACGTTTAAATAAGTTTCTCACTAAATTAAGTAAACTTTGATACTTAGCTACTAAGATTTTTCTAGTTATTATAGATAAACGTGTATTGTGTTGTGTATATTTAGTTAATTAATTTCTTTCTCTATTTATATAAATATAAATTTTATTTCTATACGACAATAGGGAGAGTTAAAGGTTAAAATAGTTTTTGTTCGTTTCATATTTATAAACAATTTCATTTTTTATTATTATTTTTTGTAATTAACATTTTTCGACTTTAATCGTTTTTATTTAGTTTGAGTAATTAAATAAATGTTGTAAAAAATCCATGAGTAAATATTTCAACTTTTGTTTTTTATGATGTTTTAACTAAAAATTGAAAATTATCGAAAAACACTTTAAATTATGATGTGGTAGTTAACAAAGCCTGTAAAATAGATAGATAAATAAAATATATTTATATAATAAATAAATTGAAAACAAGTGAGAATGTTATATTCGGCTACACCGAATCTTCCATACCCTCCACCAAAAATGCGTGAGAAGTAAATGTGTTAAACACCCTCAAACATTAACTCACAAACATACATACATTATATTTAAGTTTTTCTTAAATATAAAACATGAGCACTTAATGTGAGCCATAAAATTCGTTATATTTACAGATATAACTTTTTTCTACTGGATCGATTTTGATAATGATAATGAAGCACATTGAACTTAAAATTTCATTCATATTTGTCGATTTATAAATGAAATATTAATAAATAAATGAAAGTTCTTCGCTTGAACAGATATCGGTCTGTATTATTAAATATATTAAACCGATTTTGCTGGTTTTAAAAAGGACACTTTCAGGATTATAACGAATACTCTGTACAAATTTTATTGAGCTCTGTGAATTATTGTGGATGTGAGTGAGCCAACAACAGACAGACGACAGAAGACCAGACAGATGGTCATAGCTAAATCGATTTAGATTTTTTTTTTTTTTTTGAAAGAATATAGATATACATTATAAAGTTTTATATGATTTTTTACGATTACACACGGAATGAAAAAGTTAATATACCCTCTTCACTACTTGTGGTGGTGGAGGGTAAAAAAAGAAAATGGAGAGAATATTATGAAAATCATGAAATGACAACGATTTTTTTACAAAGTAAAATTGAAAAAGATGACTAACATTTTAGAATTCCACATTTAAGGAACGCAACTTGGAAAATTCCACATTGTAAATTAAATATTTATCATAATTTAAAAATGTATTTATAAATACACTGCTAAACATTGTTTGATAAATAAAATAAATATTTTTTTCGAGGAAATAATTAATTATTTTGAAAGTTATTTGTTAAATGCAAACAGGAATGTATAAGTTAAAAATTAAATGGGAAAAATTAAACTTTTGAGTTTTGATTTTAATTTAGAATTAATATTGATGTCTAAGCAAAACTACGATTTTTAATAGGACTTTTCTGGTAATAGCAAGGACTAACTATGGTGGTGGTTCTGGAAATTTGTAAGTTGATTTTATTATTCTCTTTTTAATTATTAATCATTAGAAACTCCTTATCATTGAGCACATTGATTCCAACAGGACTTTTAATTAATACATAATTAGAACTGTTTCAAGTAAGGAGTGAGACCTAAAAATTCTTAATATACATATATGTTAATAAAAACAAAACCACTAAATTAACAGCTTTAATTTAATTAAATTGAAATTATTATTACAATATACAATAAAAAAATATAGTTTTAAGCATTATTGATGAAATTTTGAACCTTTTTCGAATACCCTTACGTTAACGTTTTTCAAGTGCTTTCTATAATTTTGCTCGAAAAACTAGTTTATCTTTGGTTAAAATCAATGAAATTTTATACACATTTTTGCCTTCTTCAATTCTTTTTTAACAAGAAATTAATATCTCTTCACTGGCTTTAGCTCTGGGCAGTTTGGAGGATTTGTCTCTATTGGTACAAATACCACATTATTGTACATGTATCACTCAAGGGTTTGTTTAACATTGTTTCATGATGCCAAATCAGAGCAAAAATAAAGTAGACACATTATGAAGCTTTACGAATGAAAGCAAACTTATTAGAAACTTTTTGGGAAATTTTGACTACTTGTGGATCGTTAACTTTTCTTTAACATTCGCTCAAGCATCAGCAAGAATATTTTTTCGATCCAATTTCCGTGTTCTTTTTGACTCTAAATTTTTAGTAGCAGTTCCAAACAGGAACTTTTTCAGTATTGTATGTTTTTAAACCTGCATTAGCTCTAACTTTCGTATTAAAGTACCGGCTACTTTCCTAATGGATGTGTTGGGTGCTTTTTTAAAAAGCTTTCCATTTTTTAATATAAAAACACTTTGTGGATCATTCTTTTAACCTAAACAAGATTTTCGATTCTTCCGGTATGGGAATCTGTTTAACGGCAGACTTTTGAGTGATTGGCCAATTTTTACGAAAAATATATAGGGCAAATTTGGGATCAGTTGAAAACATTTAATATTTTAATACGCACTTTTTTCTTGTTACTTATTCAGGTCAAATTAACAATAACTGACATATTTAACTTGATCAAAAACTAAATCAAATAAAACTTAGGTTTAATGTTTATATAAAGAACGTGTATTAAGAACTTTTTGATCTCACTCCCTACAAATAAAATTTTTAGTTAATAATATTTAAATTGAAGTCGTAGTTGATTTAATAAAATATTATTTGCTCACTTAATATTGTTTTATTTTATTCAAATTCTTCAAAAAAAATGTTATATGCATTAATAGGAATATGCACCAGGATAGAGCCAATATAAGCCCGCAAAGTAAATAAAATGAAATAAAGGAAACAAATTATTTAAAAATTCATTTAGTCTAGAAAATCTCTAAAGGTAGAACACTATATAAAATACATTCGTATTTTTCTAAAGATTTACAATTTTCTAAAAGAAAATTGTTTTGGAACCACTGTGCAGTGTACACAGAATTTAATAATGCACCTATAATCTACTTTATTTTTTTCATATTTTTTACTGAAATGTGAAATGATTATAAAAAATCAAAAAGTTATCAATTTACCAATAGCAGTTCATATTCTTCAGTTGTTGTTGCTGTTTGATTTGATTTGATGACGATGATGTTGTAGTTGTTTGTATTATTTTGTTGTTCTTTTCTGCACATTAATACCAAATTTGCTTTTGTAGTAGTTAATATATTTCATACACATACGGTAATTAATTTCTGCATATGTACATATAATTTTTTCTGTTTAAACTGATATTTTACGATTGAAATATGTTAAAAGAGTGACGAACATGACCATGGACAGAGCAATGTTAAGATTCATCATTATGGAGTTAGCAGAACTACCAGAAACATGTTTATCGGTATTACCTACCGAACGGCAAATGGTTTCATTTTTAATAAAACGGAACATTGATTCAACAATATTGGCAGGAGTAATTTCATCGCAGGTTTCAAGTTTTTTCACAATACATGTCTCCAAACGTTCCATATCGTTGCATTGTTTAGCACCCATAACAAATTTTGGCAGACTCTTAACGTTTTCAATGCCTTCCTCGGGTAGATAACCAGAGAAAGTGCTATTAATGCAATTTTGGATATCTTCTTTGTGGGCTTCCAAGCATTCAGGCCCTTTTTCGGCAATGAATAAAGCAATTTGATCACCACCCTTATGGCAAACAAAATTCAATAGACTGCGTATGATACGCATAAAAACATCTTGATTTTCACGTTCTTCGGCATCTAGACAGGGTGTAAGTTTGGAATTAAAGGTCTCAACACATTTGAAAGCATCTTCCTTTTTGTTACAGTACTTGTTAAACACTACATCTAACTCGCCTTCGGGTGAAGCTTCATTAATTTCCTCTTGTATAGCGGTAAAATTCACAATATTATTAACACATTCCGCCAAGGTTAGAGTGGAAGCTTCAATTTCTGTAAAAGCTTTTTGCCCTTTCTCCTCGCCTGCTACCTTAAGGCATTTATCCTTAACCAATGTTTTGGCATCATCTAAGGTAAGATTCGTTTTTGGAAATTCATCTGGCAGCTGGTTTTTTAATTCATTAACATCTACATTGCTGAAATCAGGCAACTCAGCAGCTTGAACCACCACCAAAAGGACACTAAATACTGTTGCAATAACGTGTGAATTTTTCATGTTTATGATTACACGATGAGATACGAGTTTGTGTTAATGTTTGTCACTTTTTGGAGAATTTTAGAAATTTCTTAAAAAAAAAACACTTGTTAAACACTTTCTTAACTTATGTGACCTCTTAATGTCTTTGTAAATTATTTTTTACAATTTCTTTAATTTATATCACTATTTTTTATTATTATTTTTAATTATTTACCGTAAAGTGTTTGCATTTGATGCGTGTTCGCTCAAGTACTGTTTGTTGAGTAAATTTTTTTAAAACTGTTTTGCCCTTTTTCTGTTGCTGTTCTGCTTTGTTTGCTATTATTTTTCTTTGTTTTGTAATGTACTTTTTTCTTTCGTTTTTAATTTAATTACTTTCGGTTGTTAAACATCTATATTTTATTTGTTGTAATCGTTAAAACATATATGTTACAATTATTATTCACTTTATTGTTTATGAAATAAGGTTGATAAAATAATTCTTAAAAGTTTTCTTTTGTTTAACAAAATATTTTCCCGTAAATATCCCATTAACAGGGATGGCAAGTGTTAGTTTCAAATGGTACAAAATGACTAACAGATATGTAAAGTTTTCTTTTATCAATTTATTTCTTAAGATAATTTTTTCAAATGTTATTATTTTATAAAATATTAAATATATTTTTTATGTTGTCAGCAATAATTTATTCTTTTAGAGGAATATATAAGTTCGACCATAAACTGTACTTTCCGAGTACAAAAACTTGCAAAAAGGCACAAGGTATCATCTTTGTTATATACTGAGTTGCCAGATTATATACTTGAACAGTGTTGATAAGGTTGACCACAATTTAAATACAGTGTTGCAAAACTGAGTTGTTTTGTAAATAATACCAAAATTAAGATCTGTACGATATTAAATTCAAACATTTATTTTTAATATTTGCAATAAAATTAAACCAACAACAAATTACTATCGCTCTTTATTACAAAAGTACCAAAATTAAGATCTGTACGATATAAAATTCAAACATTTGTTTTTAATATTTGCAATAAAATCAAACCAACAGCAAATTACTATCGCTTTTTTCACAAAAGTACCAATATCTCAAAAAGACATCGATATAAGGATATTCTCATTCATATTATTCATATATGGATATATGTTTAACCTAAAATATTGATTATCATACCACGAACTTTTTAGGAAAATTGATTTAATTTTCTTCAAGATTCGTTCGACTATCGGCAAAATCAGGAATTGCGAAAAATCTGCCAGAAAAAATATATCTTCGTATTCATTCTGCATATGTATATCTTTTTAAGGAAACTTGGCTTCAATTTCTTGTCTGGTATTTTTTGAGCCTAAATTGTATTTAAAACTGCATTAATTTTAATTTTTCGTATCAAATAGTACGGGAGCTCTTTGAAAAATACTTATTATTCTTTGGCTTTAGTAAGATCCTGTGTATTTTTCTGTCTACTAAACCTGGTTTTCTATCAACGAGCAATTTCCCCTGGAGCTTTGAATGTTTGGCTAACTTTTTGTAAGACCAAGTTGGGGTTTTTTTTAATATTTAATAATTTTAGCTCACACTTCTTTGTGGTCTCTCATTTTATTCAGATTAACAATATATTCATTTGTTTAACATTTAATATAATTACTGACATATTTTACAAAGGTAACAAAGATAATACTTTGGTTAAAAATTTAAATGAAATTCGAGTATTAAGAATTTTTCGAACTCACTCCTTTTGTCCAGCATCTGACAAATTTAATGTGAAATAAACAAAACAACATTTAATTTTATTTTAAAATTTTATTACACAAATTACTTAAAATATTTATGTATTTATTTGTTAATTTATATAATCACAATTTTATATACGTACACACACATATGATAAAAATACATATATTTATTATTTTTAATATTTTAATAAAAAATTGCAATAATATATAAAAAATAAGTAATGTAAATGATTAAATACAACACAATATTGAAAATGACAATGTTAAATTAGTTTAAACATTTAAGTTACATTTTTAATTTTGAAAGTATTTTGTGTTATGAAATGAAATGAGAAAAAATTTTGCTAAAAAAAAAATATTAATAAAATAAAATAACGTACATTTTGCTTAGAATGTACAAAAATATAAATAATAAGTCTTTAGGTTAATTTTTGATTTGTTTTTGTTTTTTGGTGGTAACAGACACAGAAAGTATAGAGATGTATTTTATATAAAAAACAAGTAAAAAAGTATGGTCGGTCAAGCCCAACTATTTAGTGCCCTACGCCACATTGATGGTTATAAGTGGTAGCTACCAAAAAAATTAAATCAATGAACCACCTTCGTAAAAAGGTATTTTCTAATTTATGCTTAAGAGTGCAGTTTATTATAATGGTACTAACAATTCATGTGGAATTAGTGCGTTCTGCAAGTACTTTTATTGTAGGCGTTAAATGGGCACTAGAAGAAATTATGGACTCAACCACTTATGGTGGTGTAGATATAAAAACTATAAATAAAACTTTCTTATTGGTTTAGACGAAAGTTATTGTTTTGTGCGAAGTACAATAATATTGTTAGTTTTAATGTGAATGTAAAAATGTATATAATGAAACAATAGTTTCAATTAAAAGCTTTTTTATGGAAGTCTAAATAATTTTATGATATTTAGTGATTTTAATCTCTTTTTAAACTCTTGTGTTGTTTAGATTAAAATCCTAAAACTGCATGAGTTTCAGTAGCTGAGGCTTGTTTTATATCAACATGTACCAGCAAAGAGGCCAATTCCAATTCTTCACTAAATTTATTACGTAAAATAACACTGCGATAACCAGTACGTATACAATTTAGAGGATAACAAGCCTGCGCTATAAAATGTGTTTCAGCAAAAATATCCTCATCCTGTATTTCGAAACGTAATAATGCAAAATAGGGATTTCGTACAGAAAATTCACAGGAATCATTCCAAATGGGATTAAAACCATTCTCACAAGCTTTAGTACGATGTTTGACGCCTGTATCGAAAGAAGCTCCAGTAATTTCGACAACTACCAAGGGATTATTACATTTTCCAGCACGGAATAAATGTCTAGCTGCTATAATGCGTATGGTAACAATTCTTTCCTCTAAAGGACTTATGGTCAAAGGATTATTGGGATCAAATCCCTCGGCTAGCATAAATTTTGGTTTCAATAAATAACCACATTGACCATTATCACGAAATTTGGCTTGATTCAATTGCATGGCTTTATCGCCGGTTTGATAATTTAAAGCAATCATCTGAGAGCCCACATTCCAGAAGGGCACAGGATTAAAATTGGAAGAATCCAGACGTTGACCCTTAGGATAAACACGACTAATTTGATTGCGATGATAGGATAAGAATAACGCAGTATTTTGTTGTATAAATTGTTTTTCCGCTTTTGTTTCGGGAAAACTCGACATTTCATAAAATACCCAAGAATGTTCGCGGAATGGTACGCTACGAAAATAGATAATTAAATCAGACATTTCTTTGGCTACACGTGCAGAACGTTCTTTTTTTCTTCTCTCAGTGGCCAATTGATTGGCAATCAAGGCAGCATCTTGTATGGCCTTGAACCAATCATAAGCTTGTTCCTGATTATCAAAACCCACAACAAAGGAATTTTGCATGGTGGGTGTTTGTATTTGTAGTTTCAAGAGTATACCCGGTTCAGTAGATTCGAAGAGACAGGCTACTGCTCCATGAATTTCAATGGAATCTGTGCGAGAGAACTGCTCATTATTGGCTTCATCATTGAAACTATTATAGTCATCGGAAGAAGAGTCAATAACCTGAAAATGAAGAACTAAATTATTTGAGACAAATTGATTTTTTTTTATAAACCTAATACTAACCTTAACATAATTAGCTGGCAAGTGCCTTTGCTTCATGCCACCATAATCTCCCTTCCACCACATGGTATTATTTCTTTGTACATTTGTTATTATGGCATGTTTTGGAAATGATAATTCATCGGGTTTGTCAGCCTTATAGCTGTATAATGCTTTACATGTTACGGTATCCTCCAAACTGGGATCCATATAACTAGACGCATCACTGAAGTCAGTTCCATTGCCATGATGATCTAAAGATGCTTGACAAGCTAAAAGTTTTTGTTTCAATAATTCTTGCGTCACCGGATACATTAATTTAACATTACGATACAATGGATTGCGCATATAATGCTTCACCAAAGATACCAACGATTCAAATTGATTAGTATCGACCACAAATAAACGTCCCTCCTGCATAATGCGACAATGTTTTATTTTACGATTTATGGTAAATGAAATCACAAAAGCATTTGCATTTTGTACCGAAGGTCGTACTAAAAATGAACCCACATCTAGTTTAATTAAAACTTGTTCAGCTTGTTCTTTAGTGGTGTTAGGATGAAACCATTCCTGGGATTCATGTTTTTTCGGTTGTGGCACAGGTTCCTTAAGGATTATAGAAAATTCTGAACTGCGCAACATATTTTTACGATAATAAACAATTAAAGAGTAAAGAGAGTCGAAAACAAAATTGTCCACTAGATAATATTTGGTGGCACCATTTTCATGTTTTAATTTTATGCGACAATGGTTGGGTCTATTGCGACGCCAAAATGATAAGCTATAATCACCCACAAAAGTGGCCGATTCACGAACTAAAAATGTACCATCACCGAGATGTTTGTAAGCTTCCAATAGTTGATCAGCTTCATGGCGGCCACCTAAAAGAAATGGTTGCAATCGTTAATAATTTAATCTTTATTTTATTATCAACTTGGCACAGTGGTTCCAAAGGACTTTTCTAGCAACCGTTAGAGATATAATCAAAAACAAGTAGATTTAACAATTGTGAATTTTCTGGTTATAACCTTTTTTAAATATACGAACAACTTAGTTAAGAAATTTACAGAATTCTTTCCAAAACAAATTGTTTTGTAACCACTGTGCTTAGCGCTTCAATTAATCATTGTCTTTAATTATCTTGTTATTTGTGTAAATGTTTTTAATTGTATTTTTAAAAATTTTCCAATAAAAATATTATTAATGAACGATTTTTGAACCTTATCATTTGTAATCAGTATTTACCTTCCAATTTTCCATGAAACCAATTCTCTCCAAAGTGCAGTTCATCATTTACCATGCTATCTTTAACTTTAGGCATTATTGTGTTAGTTGAGGATACTGAAATGGCGTTGTCTTCATCGTCACCAGCGGTTGAGTTTGTGTCATCAGTTTCAGAGGAATATATCAACTCTTGTTGGGTTAATACAAAATGATATAAATTCCAGACTTTATCCACGGGATCTTTAAAATACAAATGACCTTCTTTCAAAATATTGCGTATGTCACCATTATCTTCACCCCCCTGGCCCGAAATGGAAGAACGACTACCAGTGGAAGATAAAAGCGTTGAAGAATTCGAAGAATTATTTGTTACCATATTTGAGTTGTCCTCGTATTCTGGTAATTTTTTATGTTTTAAAATAATTTTTCTACGCAACTGATAAGGTGATGGTAGTTGTGTTTCTGAACGATCACAACGTTGTGTTAAAAGCATATCTCCAAAGACTTCTATTAAGGCCTGGGCCATATTACGTTGTTGTTCCAAGGAACAATTTTGCTCTATTGATAATATGACCGGATATTCGGAGGTGACAAATGCATGTTCTTTAATCGTTTTAATGACATCTTTGAATTTAATTTTAGAGGTTATAGTATGACCATGAAATATGTGTGGCTGATTATCGGGACCATTCCAACAATCCAATTCAATACATCTACAACCCATGCGCAAGGCCCGGGCATAGGCTTCACAGCTAGATTCCGATGAGAACTGATCTCCTGTTAGATATGTATTATGAGATGAAGCTATCCAGTAATTGGACATAGGCTGTTTCATATCCATATAAATACGATCGCATTGCTTATCCCATAAGTCATTATGGTTGGAAAATAAATAATCAAGAAGTTCTCCTATTGTAAAATAAGGCTCTTGAACTTCTCTTTCTACATCTTGTAAAAATTCGCGCATAAAATTCGATACCGCACTATTGTCCCGAGCTATGGTTTCTCTTTGCTCTTGTAAAAGAAATTTTTCAAATTCTCTTAAGGTAACTATTTCGCCATTTTTCGAATAGGCAAATTCTTTGCCTGGAAATAGTTCTTCTAGAAAATTAGGAGGCTGCAACAGTTTTCTATACAAACGAGCAAAATCATCAAAACGTAAATCATTTTTACGGCGCACATCCTCTTCGCTAAAACAATCCATTAGTTTGGAAGTGGTCATTTTACAACTAATTCCGCCCAGAAAAGCTTTTAAATCTTTTACTGTTACTTGACCACCCTCCTTGGAGGATTGATTGCCAGAGTTTTCTATGGCATAATACTCACGCCTAAGCCACCGTTCCACCTGTAAAGGATACGAGGCTTGCACAGTGTCCTGCACCATGTAACGTAAACCCTTAACCCAATTTTCTGCTTCTTGTTCCGAAAGGGCCACCACCGAAAAGGTTTTCAATTTAAAGGAGTTGCCATGAAGAACTACAAAACATTTACCCGCTTCAAAACGTTTGGCTTCATCCGGACAATTTCGAAACTCTTTGGAATTTTTACCCACACGTATTTCTTTGATTTCCCTCAGCTCTAAAGAACCCTCATGTTCTATCCGTGTATTGGCGGTAACAGGTGACCAAAGTAATTGACGTGTTTCTCTCACCAATATTAGGCGTCTTTGTTCGGGACGTCTCTGTTTGCTATATAATTTCGTAACAATGGTACCTCTTTCCAACATGCAAATAATTTGTTCCATTTCCCCCAATGTGGGTACGCTTAAGGAACTAAAACAATTCATCATTTTATGGCAATTCTCTCCCACCGTCACTCAAAAGGAAAATGGAATGACTGATTTCCTTTACAGGAAAATATTTTATATGAATAAATAACAAAAAAGAACAAAACTTTTCTATTCAATTTTCTTGTGTGTGTGTTTTTCTTTCTTTTATCTAGAATCTTTATCAGTATGTGTTCAAAATATGGTAATAATTTGATTTCCTGTCCAATCTGTTGATCGTTGTTGATGTTGTTGTTGCTCTTGTTTTATACAGAGTACAACAATGATTATCGTTGTTTTGGTTGTCTGTCTATATGTTGTATGATATTTGTTGTTGTTGTAGCTGCTGTCTTAACGCCTTTTTTCTAGACACCATATTTTTATTATTTTATATGGTTTTTAATAAATTTCTTTGTAATATTTTTATATATTCTATTTTTTAATATTTATTTATAAACTAAAATACTTTCTTATAAAAAAAATTAAGGCACTTTTCGTTAAAATTGTATTAAAAAATATCACTTAAACTATACTAAAAAGGCGAATTAAGTATGGGTTAACTCATTGTACCAGCTGTTTAGTTTGATATGTGCTTGTATGTATGTGTTTATAGTTGACTGAAATATTATTAACTTTCATTTGTTAACAATTACATTTCAATATTTAAAAACTTTACATAATTTATTTCACTTATTTTATTAAGCCTTTTTATTATTTTTATATTAAAAAATTTTTACATTTTTTATATATCACGGCGAAATTAAAAAATATATTATTGCATTTGTCACAGCAACAAGTTCAATTCGCTTTAAACACTATAAGAAAGAGAGTTGCCAGAAAAATATTGTTTGCCACCACACAGTGTGTTCAAATAGATTATTTTTTAACTTTTGAACCGTTACAGATATATAAAAAATTCAAATGTTCCTGAGGATATTTGTGGGGTGCCAACGAATTTTGCTAAGGGATGAGCAGTTTAGGTTAAATTTTTATCCGGGATATAAACTTCTTACAAATGTATTTAGAGATTCACAATATTTAAAGGAAATGAAAGTGGAAGTTAGAAATTTGAGATCAAACATTTATGAAAGACCTAAAATTTTGAGTTTTTTGAAAATAAGATTAATCTTTAATTAGTTTTAAACGAATAACGATAATTATTTGAAATTTCAGTATGCTATATATGAACTTGTCCATTAATGAAAATACTTGTTAGGTGTTAACCTTACATATGTAATTTAACAGATTTTTTGGACCTTTACTGAGACCACTAACTTAAAATAATTAAAAGAAGAGAAGGATAAAATCGGGTTCAAAATTTATTTCGTATCTAATGTTTCTAAAAAAGTCTGTATACTTTAATAAAGATTTATAAGGCCTATCTACATAAAAAATTTCTTAAGCCTCAATTCTTACATAATTTTTTTGCGAATTTTAAAAAATCAAAATATGTGACCAAACTTGGAGTGGCGCCGACTACGCCTTTGGCCAGATAATGGCCTGAACTCCTCTAGATGGCCTTAGAACCATCTCAGCTCTAAACATACGAAATTTCATTAATATATCTCTAAAATCGATTTGGGTACACTATGCACAAAAATTTGGAAAATAAGGAAAACAAATCACAGTACTTACAAAACTGTTTTTACAAAATTTTATTTGATATAATTTCTGTTTATATCAATATAATATATATATTTAAAAAAAATCACTAAGTACATGATTCACAAAAATTGTGTTTATATAGATATTGCAACAAGGGTTAAATTTTAATCTACATGATAATAACATTCATGAGCAAATGGGTCGCAATCATCATATGGTTTTATCATAACTTCGGTTGTTTCCAAATCTTCCTTACGCAAACAGGCACATCTAAAGTTATCACTACCCACTTGAAATAGTTTACGAGGATAGCCAACCCAATCACGCTCCTTACCACCACTGTTAAGTGTACACCAAACATGTGATCCTTTTTCTTTAGACCATTCAATATTACAATCGGGATACTTAAGTTTTAACTCCTCACTAGCTGCCTTGGCATCTTCTGCTTGTTCTAGTAAAGCTAAATATTTATGATAATACGTTGTTGGCTCTCCTAAATGATCGTAGAAACGTCCAATTAGTTTTCCCTTATAGATATAATCCTTTTCGTAAAAATTTTGCCAATTGGCTAAACTTAGAAGTTCTGAAGGCTTTAAACTAAGCACATCATCAGCCTCTTCCTCAACATAGTTTTCAAATTCTCCCGTAATAAATGAAACTGAAGCATCTCGGCCTGCAAAGTAGCTATACGAACAACCAGGACCATAATGCTTAACACCTTTCGATACATCATAGACTCGTCCCAATATAGCCAAATAAATTGGTTTGTTATTTTCTCCATTAAATTTTGACAATTCTTCTTTGGTAAATAACTGAGATGCTTCATTTTGTACTAATTTTTCTGCAGTCTCATAGCTCACGTCAACATTTTTTTCACTAAATGGTAAAACTTGTTCTCTAAATAGTTCCAGAATTTGTGGATAGAAGACACCAGCCAATATTGCCAACAGAATGAGTAAAAATTGTAATTTAAAAATATGTTTTATAAATGCAATCATGATTTGTTTAATTGATTTTTTAAAAGGCACTTTATTTAATTAATTTTGGATTTATTGTTCGAAAAATGGAAATAAACATTAAAGTAAACAAAAATTAAATAGACAAATTGTCATTTTATCTAAAAAACAACAATAAAGTGACATTACAATTTTGTTGTTGTTTTTAATTAAATGCCAGCTGTTTGAAAACAGTTACATTGAACGAAATTTTAGGATGAAAATGTTCAAATAACATAGAATATTGTGTACATCACTGAAGAGGTATCTTTGAAAACTTTCACACGATATCCATGTTGATACCATATCCATATCGAATCTTCTGGTCCCTACACTTTAAATACTATAGGGTAGGCGATAATTGAAATGAAGTTAAATTTTACTTGAGAAAGTCTTGGATCTTCAGCCAAGGTTTAAAGTTTCATTACGTGTATTTGGTATCTAAAGAGGTAAAACTTTAGTTTTCACAATTTCCAAAGAAAAAGGAAATGAGATGTCATTTCATGCCAAAAATTTATGAATGACATTTTTTTAAAACTCATACCTAAACAATAATAAAATAGAAACTAGTAACGATTTTTTTGTATTTTTAACTTATCCATGATTTAAAAAATTACAAAAAATTCCACTTTTAAATACGGAAATGCCCAAAATCTCAATCCCTATAAATCACGTTTAAAAATTTAACTTATTTCACTTAAATAAGCGCTTTGTTATGAAGATTCAAGCTTTGCGATTTGAGAATTTAAATTTTTTTTTTTCAAAATTTACCAAGTTTATTTACGGCTTGTACCCCAATCGGATTTAGTTTATACGCATTCCAGTTAAGAATTCTTTATAAAACAATCAAATAAATTTTAAAGCACAGAACTAAAAAACGCTTTTTTAAGTAAATAAATGTTGCCACCTTATTGTAAAACAACCTAAAAATACATATTTTTATAATTCCAGTATTTTTTAGAATTTTATGGGGAATCTAGCACATATTAAAAAATTTGAGCCAAATAAAATAAATAAAAATATAAAAAAATAAATAAAAATATTAAAGGCTAAAATGGATGAACAATTTATTTCGACTTAAATTTCTACAAAACTATATGAGTTAGTCCAAACTTGTAGGCGTATTTTTTATAGATATTTACAAGGACTAACTATATACAAAATTTCTTTTCTCTCAATTCATAAATTAATTTTTGCCGAATTTGTAAAAAATCAACATAACAGAGGTGGTCAACTTCGGAGAGTCATTGACTTCCCCATATAATTCCAATTTCAACTCAAAAACACCTTTAACTATGTGAAATTTCATTAAGATATCTCTAACGGTTCAAATATTGCAAAATTGTTTAAAAAAATCGATTTGGACACACTGTGCCTTAATAAATGGAAATTTTTTTCAGTTGTCAATTTAAGCCGCCGCTTAGAAATTTTGATAAAGCCGTTTCTGTCATTGGATATGGTAAGCAGAGAAATGTGAAGGAAAAAAACGAAAACATTTATATTATTTTGCCAAAAAATATACAAAAATTATACCATAAAAAGTGTTACTGATTAAAAAAAATTGTGGAAATTAACCATAATACAGAGATATTGGCAATGAGTAATGAAGTAGATATAAATTCCGGTGTCACCACTGGACAGGATGAAAGTAGCACAACCTTAGATCCACAAGAATTGGAACGTCAAGAGCGTGAGGAATTAAATACCTTTCTAAGCGAATTAAAGCTAAAATTTCAGCTAAATCTCATTTACGCTATGAGAATACAAATTATGAATTACCCGAGGAAACTTACTTTGCCAAATTGGACTCAAGTCTAAAGCGCAATACTGCTTTTGTGAAGAAACTAAAGCAATTCACTGCAGCCCAATTGGATGCTCTGATGAAAGATATGAAGGGTTTAAATTTAAGCAAATATATATCGGAAATATGCGCGGCTCTGTCGGAGGCAAAAATTAAAATGACTGATGTGCCGGCGGTAGTTATGTTGTGTTCCAAATTGCATCAAACATATGCAGACTTTGATAATGAATTCTTTGATGCTTGGCAAAAGACTTTACTGCTTAAACCTGGTGAAAAAATTTCAAATCCCAGCAAGTTACGGGTGGATTTACGTCTTTTTGCTGAACTTGTTAGTTCGGGAGTGATAAGTAGTAAACAAGGTTTGGGCTTACTGGGTAACGTCCTAACCAATGTCATTTCCCAGGACAAAGAGGATCATAGTAATTTTTCTATAATTTTATCATTTTGTCGGCATTGTGGTGAAGAATATGCTGGTCTAGTACCCAGAAAAATGATAAATTTAGCAGAAAAATATGGTAATCCAGAAATACCAAAGTCGGATTTTTTACCCTCTGACAAACAGGAGAATTTAAGAAAATTACTGAAAGATTATTTTAAAAATTTGTGCAAACATTTGTTATCCGAACAAGCGGAATTAAAGAATATGACAAATAATCTAAAAAAATCTATGGCTTCCAAAGGTAAGATTTACTTTATGATTATATTAGAAATACACATAATTCAATTCAATTCAATTCGTTTTATTAGGCGAAATATCCACCAAAACAAAAGAAAAATGTGAACTTATGCAAGCAAATTTTGACAAATTACTCTCTTCGGCTCAAACTCTATCAGATTTATTAGATGAACCATTGCCCGAATTGGCTAAAGAAATAGAGATATGTAACCCGGAAACGGTTATTGAAAATATGATGAATGATGCTGCCCTAGGTGAGCTAGATCTCTGGGGTGATGAGGAAACAAAAAGTTTCTATACTGATTTACCAGATCTCCGACAATTTTTACCAAACTTTTCGGCACCAAAAGTAGATCCCGAACAGATAGAAGATACTTCAGTAATGACTGAAGAGGCATTAGATGCAGATATCGATAACGATATCGATTTAGATGATCCCCCATCTACCACCTCAGATCCTCCAAATGAAAAGGATCAAGTAGACAATGATGAAGTCATAGGGGCTCCCGAAAAATTGCCCGATAAAATTGGTAATGCTTTAATGGAAGTTGGTAGACAAAGTAATCAAACACCTGGGTCCAATAAACAACAATTTGCACAATTTTTGAAGAATCTAAATAATTGTGTTAATAAAGAATTAATTGATTCGGCGGCTATAGAATTTCTTTTAAATTATAATACTAAAAATAATCGCAAAAAATTGACTAAATCTATATTTGCGGTTCATAGGTAAATATGGTGCAATTATTTTTAAGACTTTTAAATTACCTTTTAAATATTTTCAGAAATCGTTTAGATCTTTTGCCGTTTTTGTCACGTTTTGTGGCCATTGTTAATCTTTGCAACACTGACGTGGCTTTGGATTTATCGGAGTTATTACGCAAAGAATTCAAATGGCATATACGCATGAAGAATCAATTGAATATTGAGTCGAAAATAAAAATTGTACGTTTCATGGGTGAAATGGTTAAATTCGGTTTACTAAAGAAATTTGATGCATTAAGTTGTTTAAAAGTTCTACTAAGAGATTTTCAACATCATCAAATTGAAATGGCTTGCGCTTTCATTGAAGTGGCCGGTATTTATCTATATAATTGTAAAGATACCCGCTGGCTTATGAATACTTTTCTGGATCAAATGATGCGTTTAAAAACAGCTACCGCTCTAGATTCTAGGCATGTGGCTCAAGTGGAAAATGTTTTTTATTTGGTTAAACCTCCGAAGACGGTAAAACAAGATGTTGTTTTAAGGCCTGTTATACATGAGTATATAAGGCATTTAATATTCGAAGAGTTGAATAAACAAAATGTTGAACGTTGCATTAAAATGCTAAGACGTATTAATTGGCATGATCCCACTATAAGCAGTTATGTAATTAAATGTTTATCGAAAGCGTATCTTTTACGTTTTCCTCTAATACGTTGTCTGGCTGATCTTCTATCGGGCTTAAGTTCATATCAAGAGAAAGCTGTTACCATGGTTATCGATAATGTATTTGAGGATATAAGAGCGGGCCTAGAAATACATTCACCGAAATTAGCTCAACGTCGTATTGCTATGGCCAAGTATTTGGGAGAGCTTTATAATTACAAATTAGTAGAATCCACCAACATTTTGAATACTTTGTACTCGATTATTTCGTTGGGTGTTTCTACGGAAGAAGGTGTGATCTCAGAACTAGATCCTCCTGATAGTTTGTTTAGATTAAAACTAGCATGTGTTTTGTTGGATACATGTGGGCCATATTTTACTAGTTCTGCCAGTAAACAAAAGTATAAATTATTATTTGTATAAAAATATACATTTTAACAATTATAAATTATTTTACTTTTTTAGATTGGATTACTTTTTGGTCTTTTTTCAACATTATTATTGGTATAAAAAATCGAATCCTATATTTTCAAAAGTGCAAGATACCCACGACTTATTTCCTATATTAGTGGATCATATGTATCGTGATTGTTTGACCAATGTTAGACCTAAATTAAAATTATACAAAAATCTAGAACAGGCCAAGGAAGCAATTAAAAAATTACAAGATAAGTTATATCCCCAACTAAAGGAATTAACAGATCTATCCAATGCAGCAGAAGACACAACAAATTTGCACCCCATACCAGAGGATAGTGAATTTGATGAAGCAGTAAGTTAACAACTTTTGTTTTTTATATATGATCTATAAAGCTTTTTCTTTTTCAAAGGCTAGTGATGATTCATCTTCTGAAATGGATAGAAGACATCGAGATGAACGTGGTGATGAAGATTTCAACGATGAGGACGATGAAAATACAGAGGATGGTACAAATCAAGCCAATACTACCGATTGGACAGAAAATGAGGGTATGCCTGAAGATGATTGTAAACCGGTGGTAAAGACAAAAGAAGATTTAGAATTTGAGCAAATGTTTGAAAAAATGGCTCAAGATAGTTACCAGGAACGATTAAAAGAGACAGTTAAACCTAATACTAAAGACATACCAGTACCCATGATGGTTAGAAATAATAAGAAATCGTATGAACAAATATCATCTGTCAGCTCTGTTGCAGCGGTTGGCAATTCGCTCACAACACCACCCGCTAACAATGATGCAAAAACCTCAAATGCTAATGCTATACCATTTGTTCTGATGGTACGTGGCGGTAAAGGTGGTAAACAACAATTTAAACAATTTGTAGCTCCCTCCGATTCTCAATTAGCCATAAATCTTAAACTGCAAGAGGAAAAGATACGAGAAGAAAAGGAAAAAGTAAAACGTTTAACTCTTAACATAACCGATCGTATTGAAGAGGAAGACTATCAAGAGTCTTTAATGCAATCACAACGTGGCAATCAACCCAATCTCTATGCTCGTCCAAATAAACCGAAATTTAAACATCAAAAAGGTGCCCCTGATGTTGATTTAATTTTTCATTGAGATTTTGTTGCAAAACGGTATAATCCCAATAACTGAATGGACTTAAACAATTTTTCTCAATAACAAAACTTGTGTGTTGCTTCTGTGTAATCTTAGTACGACTCATAAATGCTTTCTGAAGGCAGAGTTATATAATTTTCAACATAATGGTCAGTTTTGTAATTTCTAATATATTTTTTAACTGACAATTGAGTTCTGAATTTTGACATGTATGTGTTAGATTTAGAACTGTATGGTAATAGATAAAAAAATAATCATTATTTAATGATGTAAAAGCAAAAATAAAATATTTTTTATTAAAATGTTACAAATGTAAATTTTGAATTTTTTTTTTAAAAGGTGGGAACATTTATCTAAGATACAAAAACCACATTATTGTTCTTGTAGTACTTGTACTTGTTAACCATAGTGACAGGATGCAAAGTCAGACCAAACATTTGTAGACAAATGATTGGCTACTTTTTCCGAAATTTTAACTACTTTGTCCTCTAAATTTTTAGCAGCGTTCCTCTTAGGAACTTTTTGAGCCTTTTTTGAACCTGCATCAGCTTTAAACTTTCGTACCAAATGGTGCATTTTTACTGGATGTGCTTAGAGCATTTTTCAAAATCCTTTTTTGTTTGAGAAACATCATTGGGAGTATTCCTCAATCAACTGATATGCTCTCCCAGTACTGTTTAATTAGATTGGAAACAGTCAGACGGGTCCAGTAGTTTAGCTGTCTATAGGATCATATTTATATTTATATATAGATGAACTTGATCAATAATTAGAATATTTTAATTCATAAATTTTCGATATTTTCGACTTAGCATTTGTTGCTTTTTTAACAATAAATGGAAGCATTTTTAAAAACTTTAATTTTTTTGTAAATAATCCTGACTAATTTTAATTTTCGTTGCGAAGGTCAACAAAAAAATAAATAATATTTCATTTAATTATATATATATTTAATATAATACAAATAAAAATCAGTAAAATTTCGTTACCATGATTTCAATAGCATTAAATCAATATTTAACAAATTCCTTTACAAAGTGAAATAAACGATAAAAACGTTTCGAAATTTTAGATAGAAATAGTTATACATTCACTTCGGAAACTATAAGACGTATTCTTTTTAATAGTTTTCAAATATTTTTAAATGCTCTGTTGGGAAAATGAGGATAAATTTCTTCATCAGCGTTATCCAACCTTATATCCGAAAACGGAAACATTAAAAGATTTATTATTAAAATCAAGTGTTCCAATAATGAGTTTTAATTGAGAACAAAACAATTGAACTGAGTGAAACCTGGAAATTGGAATTATCAAATTTAATTAAATTTAATAGACAAAATGAAATATTTTAAAGATGTTTATATAGAAAATCGTTTATTTGATCATCGTTTGGTGAAGAACGATTTAATAGATCGTTGGCCTAGTGCTAAGGGTGACCAATATCCGGAACGCAAGGATTATAGAAATTTAATGGAATCATATGTATTCATCAAACATATTTATATCATTTATATATTCATAAAACACTATACATACAGTTGTTCCAAAACATTTTTTTGGAAATAGTTCTGTAACATTTTAACCGTAAGAGGTATCTAAATAGATGTGTGACAATGATCTTAATTTGATTAGAAGAAGCTAAGTTTAGATTCGATTTTCAGTTAACATATAAAGTTCTTTTATTAAATAAAATTAATATTCAAACGTTAATGAAATGGAATGAGATTCTTAGCACACGTTTCTCATTTAAACTTTTAATCCAAATATCATTTGATTTTCAATGAATGATCAGAGAAAACTGCCCATTAATATTATTAAATATTTTCAAAAGAACCCAACTTGATGCTATAAAAAGTTGGTCAAACATTTAAAGATCTGCGGTCAAACGGTTTCCAATGTTATTAAACAGTCCCAGGAGAACATGTCTGTTGACAGGCTTAGGTAGAAGGAATAGTCCTGATGATGATACTAAAGTCAAAAAAATAGAAAGCATTTTTCAAAAGAACTCATCCGCATGGGGGAAGCAGTCCGGTAGCTTTGGGCTATTTGTTACTAAAAGCTAAAGCTAAGGGAAGTTTAAAAACCTTTCAAAAAGATCCTGACAGGAACGCTGCTAAAAGATTAGAGACCAAGAACAATAATGTAGTACTTGTAATAAGAGAGGCAAATTCTCTAAACTGCCAAATCAAATAAAACATTAAACCATTTTTCCTTATAAAAAAAATTAGACCGTATACAACCACATCCAGATACTCTGCCAAATCATCTCAAAAACATTTCAACTTCTGAAATTTTATCAAAATATCTCGAACGGTTCAAAAATTATAAAATTTAAAAAAAAATCGTTTTGGAAACACTGTACCACTATTCTAATATCATAAATTTTAAAACTCACTGTAAACATTTAAAATTGATTTATTATTTTTATAATTTTTGAAATATTATTTTCAATATTTTGTATTTTTCAATTTTAATCGAAAGAAAATTTAAGTTTTTTTGATGAAATTATAATGGCAAAATTTGAACAAACTGTTATGTATTCTCAATTACAGCCATGGAGTACGGCTGGAGCACCACCCTGTATGGAACCAGTATCTGGGCCTTCAGTACCACCTCGTGTGGGCACATCTTATCAGGTTTTCTTTTTTTAATGTCAAAATTATTAAAAAATCTATTAAATTATTTTATTTATTATAAAGACTTCACATCCGCATCCATGGAGACCAACACTTAGTTACGAAATGATTGAGGTCAAAAATCTTGCTGAGCAACCAGTAACTAATCAATTAGTAAAACCACGATTTGCTCCTGCAGGCATGACAACCGAACCTATGACATTTCCCAATTTGGTAACTGGTTTTCAACGTAATCCTCAACATGCAGCAAGGGCTGCTCTATATACACGTTATACATCAGGGGAATGGATGAATAATAATCTGCTGAAATATACAGAATCTAATATAAATAGGTAAGAGTGTAAAAGTTGGTTAAGACTGACTCTATAATAATTTTAACTATGGCGTGGTCTTGAAAAATTAAGGACCGATCCATCATTTGATTTGATTTTAACTTGCTTAAAAGTACTAATTAAAAATATCTTAACAATCATATTTATGAGTTATACGCCGTTTGAAGTGATTTTCGGAACAGAGGCTTCGTCCTCTGTTCCAAATTTCATCGAGATATCTCTACACTTGTAGAGACAACAAGACAAAGAAATGCATACCATTATATCGATTCCAAAAGTGACTGTGTCGAACACAATATATTTTCATTGTTACAAACATCTCCTATGGTGATAGAGAGTACCATAACATAGAGTAAAGCTTTCCAAATTAAAAATGTTTTTTTTTTTTTACAGAAATCAATCAGAACGTTTGCGTAATGATGCGGTACGTTTAATGCGCGAAACTGATGAAAAAACTTCTCAGGGACAAAGAGATGCTGGTCGTCGTTTGGGTGAACGCATAACGGATGTTACATTCTGGCGTAATGAATTAAATACAGAGTTGGAAAAATTAGTCTCCGAATCTTCAGCATTTTCGGAATTAAAACGAAAATGTGGCAAAGCTATGATGGATTTGGAAGCACCATTGCATATTGCTCAAGAATGTCTATATCATAGAGAAGGACGGGCTGGTGTTGAAAAAGTTCATGATTGTGTGGAGAAAGCGTTACTATTGGAAATTGATAATTTGCGTAATGCACGGGAAAAATTAAAAGATTTACAAGAAAAGGTATGATCAATAAATTAAACAATTCTGATACATATCTTATATTGAGCCTTTTTATTAGATAACCAAACAAGCCAATGATTGTCGTGCTGCTCAACATTTATTAGAAGAGGATGTTTCATTTAAAGAATCTACATTGGGCATTGATTCTGTATGTCATCAATTGAACAATTACAGTAGAGGAATTTCTTATTATGGTGGCATTGAGAAATATGATCCATCTGTAAGTACCCAAGAGACCTGGGCCGAAGCAAGTAGTCAACGTGTGAGCAGGTTCGAATATTTTTATAATCAAACTTGAAACTGTTCTTTGTATTATTTTTTATACAGATCTCAAGCAGAACGCTCAAAACTTTCTCAATTACGTAGTGATGCCGAAACTACTGTCAATGCAATTGCTACCTCTGTATGGGATCATTGGAGTAATACAAATAATGCCTTCGATCGTCGTTCTCAAGAAATGGCAGAATCGAAAAATAAAATACAGCTGCATTTACATAAGGTACAGCAGGAATTGTTTGATTTGGAAAAACATATATTTCTACTACAAAAAGCTATACAAGATAAGTCGAACCCTCTTAAAGTGGCTCAAACACGTTTAGAGGCACGTAGCCATCGTCAAGGTGTAGAATTGTGCAAGTAAGTTTATACGCTATTTAAATGCATATAGAGATAATCATCTATTAATTCTAATCGTAAGGGACTATGCTCAGTTGCGTTTAGTTCAGGAGGTGGATGATTTGAAAGATGCTGTTAACAATTTGCATCATAAGCTTCAAGAAGCCGAGGCCCAACATCAGAGTTTGTTGAAAACTCGTTCAAGCTTGGAAGCTGATTTACGCAATAAAGTCAATGCTCTTTTTATTGATCGTGAGAAATGTATGGGTCTGAGACGTTCTTTCCCTGTTAATAATATGATTAAATATTAAATAGATTGGTTTGGAAATAAAGGCTCATTGTTCAGTTATTAAATAAACAAACATATTTGAATATTTTTCTTGAAAAAGTGTTTTTTTTTTTTTATTATTTAAAGCAAAGCACAGTGGGTTTGATTCCTTTTTTTTGGAAGGAAATTTGTAATTTTTTGATCGGATAGTTATAATTATATGAAATTTGACATAACGATAAAATAGGAGTCAAGCTTTATAATATTTACAGTTTGAAGACCATACAGGCTTTGAACAATATTGAAAATATAAGAAACAAGCCATTTTTTCTTTGAATTGCAATAAGATACTCAGGAATCTTAGGGAAATTGAAACTGAGTAAAAGTGGATGGCGATTGGAAAATCGTCTGAAAGATATGCGATCATTCAATCTTCACAGGTGGGTCCAAGTTGAAGGGGAGCACCGTCACTGGGGTCTATGGAATATGTGGATGAAGGCAGAACTGCTAAAATTTATTTCGACCGTTGGAAAAAAGGCCCTCAGGGCTCGCATTATAAATTCGGTTCTTGTTGGATGGGCAGGAGTGACTGTAGAGTGCCAAGGGCAATATGGTTGTGGAGTTTGACAGGGCGCACTTCAGGAGTGTCTAAGGATGAAGTGTCTTGGAAATTAAAGATGGGCTAGAACACTTGGAAGTCGTGGAGATACCTAGTCTTATTAGAGTAATTTTTAGGGTATGTCTACTATTGGGACCACAATTGTATAGGGTTACGTCTTTTACCCCCTTCTCCGTTTTTCATTTCTTATTCTTAGCAATTTATGCCTTCTTCTCTTATCTTCCTTATTTTCTTTCATTTACAGAATTCCAACCTTGCTCAAGGTAGAAGAGATCACAATGGATCATATCTGGGTGAAGGTGTGCATATACAGATTTAAATATGCACACCATCCTTCCCAATGCATACAATTTCTATCGATACAATACATTTTGTGATCGCTGCCCCCAAACCAACTCTAAATAAAACTTTTAACTTCTTTGAGTTGGAAAAATCAGCCGCCAACGATTGCATTTACATATGCCGTCAAACTACGGCAGCATATAGTAGATTACCAACATTGAAGCCATTAATTTCGCCGATACAAATTTAATTGAGCGACTTTGAAAACTCTTACAGAAAGCAGTAAAACATCTGTCAAAAAAGAAAAAGTATTTTAAAAGCCGGTAAAAATTTCTTTGCCATTAATAATTTTTTGCATAAAGTTTTTTAAATTTATAATACATATCTAAAATACTCAATATATTACCAATTTCTTTTTTGCAAAACAAAGTGTAAGTAATAAATTTTAAGTCTATTTTGTCAAAATGTAAATTGTAAATCTTGCAAATCATGGCGTTTTCCTTTTTATGTTTTAAAAAACTCTTTGAAGGAGATTTTTTTATTCAGTATCTAGTATAAAATAAAAAAAATTATGTAAACTTAATAAGAAATAATTAATTTTTCATTCAAATTTAATATTTTATGCAAAAAGCTTTAAATATCTTAGAATTACAATGTAATTTGTTTTCGAGAGAATGACGTGTACAAAGATTTTAATTTGCAATTGTTTTTGCTTAAAGGGCATTCATTGTTGTTGTTGTGTATTTTTGCTCTTTGTTGTGCATAAAATAATTTTCTTGAAAGGAGGGATTGTTTATTAAATTAAAAAATTATATCAATAAATGTTAAGTGTTTTTTGCAAACGATGAGAGATAAAATATATTGGATTCAAGCAATTATTTTTTCAATTTAATTGGGATAATAAATGTTAATATAAAATAATACATAATTTTATTAGTAGATAATAGTTCCGATCTCAATTTTATTTATGATCTAGTGACCTGAATTTGGGACAACAGTATAAGTTTGTTGTGTTCATTTATATCAATGATTATAGACAATGCTTCAAAATTTCCGCTCAAGTATAGATCCCTGAACTTCTGAATTGAAAAATGATGTAACAATATTATTAAAGATCTGCAAACTGAAAGTGTGACACAAAATATGGCCCATCTATTCTTCTGTCCCTCTGCATAACCTACATAAGTTAGAGGCACATTGTTCCACGATCTGCCTGTACTTTAAAGAAATTTGACCGATTAGGACACCTATCTGCATACACACAAACCATCAGATATCCTGCCTGGAATGTTGTAGCGACATGGAACCTAGTACAGCCTATCTACCTATTCATACATGAGACTACTTCTGTATTCCCAGTCATGATATGTTCTAATAGAGTATAGTTTCAATGTCTTTAGTGCAAGAAAAGATCTGAGTTGATATCGATATTACAGTTCAATCAAATAAGGTAGCAAAGATAACCTGATGTATGAGGCAACAAATATTGTAGTCGCTGCGATCAGAATGATAAAATTGAAGTGAAATTCCACTCTGCATAGTTGTAACTAATCCACCATCGGAACATTGATGACGATGCTTCCACACGGATTATGGATACATGCGCTAGATGGGCGCACGTCACCATGACAAATGCTGTTTGAATAAACTGCACAACCTTTTAAACTGTTTTTACTCTGGGATCAGACCACATACCCATAATCGTTTCTTAGCAGCGACCGAACGATGTCTCTGTACGCTGCATATATATGAATCAAAGAAGCAGACTGTCACAGAGTCTAACAACCTAATATTTTTTCTTTATTATAGTATATTTTAATAAGTTTCGTTTCTATTTTAGTGACGCAAAAACTTAATTGATATTTTTGTACAATGCGTTTGGCAATATTTTTATTAATATTTTGCATATTTCATTATGGTTTTGGAGTAGATCCAACAAATTTTAAAACATGTGAACAAAGCAGTTTTTGCAGGTGAGTCTCTATAAACAATTTCATAACACCTTAAACTAAGTGTTTGATAATATTTTTCTCTCGCAGGCGTTGTCGTAAAGTGCAACCAGGAAATTCTAAATTTGCCTTGGTTCCCGGTACTATGAACACTTATTCAAATGCCATAACCATCGATTTGATAAACAAAGATACCAAGCATTTGTTTATTTTCAAATTGGAAGCTTTGGTGGTAAGTTAATGTTGCAGATTTAAAATAAACAAGATTAAACATTTTATTACGATTTTAGAACAATAAATTTCGCATTTTAATTGATGAGAAAACTCCTTTGAAACCCCGTTATAAAGTGGAACATGTTTTGGTGGGAGAACCTCAGCCTGAAACGTAAGCTTTAGTAATCTGTTTCTTAATTTCTTCCATAAAATAGTTTCCTTTTTTAGATTAACTGTGGAAAAGGAAGATAAATCGGAAATTGTTTTAGTTTCCGGTTCTAATAAAGCTGTTGTGGCTGCTGATCCTTTCCGTGTTGATTTCTATGAAAATAATGTTTTGGTAGTTTCCGCTAATGCTCGAGGTTTGATGAACTTCGAACATTTACGTGTTAAACCACAAACAAATCCTGAAGAAAATCAAGCTGAGGGTGAACAAGAAAAAAAAGAAAATCAAATTGCTAATACCCCGGAGGATAGTGATCCTGGTGCTTGGGAGGAAAACTTTAAATCTCATCATGATTCTAAACCCTATGGTCCAGAAGCAGTAGCTTTAGATTTCTCTTTCCCTGAGGCAGAAGTATTGTTTGGTATACCTGAACATGCTGATAGTTTTGTATTGAAATCAACATCGGGTACTGATCCTTACCGTCTATATAATTTGGATGTTTTCGAATACATTATTGATAGTAAAATGGCTTTGTATGGTTCTGTGCCAGTTTTATATGGTCATGGGTGAGTATATTGTAGGAAATAAAATTAAAATAAAATTATAATTTTATTATTTTATCCATTTCTAGTGCTCAACGTACAGCTGGTGTTTTCTGGCAAAATGCTGCTGAAACCTGGGTTGATATTTATACTGCAGAAACTAATGTTGTCTCATCTATTGTGAAATTTGTTTCTGGTTCCCGTAAAGTTGACCCACCAGCAGCTCATTTCATGTCTGAATCTGGTATAATTGATGCTTTTATCCTAATGGGTCCGACACCATTAGATACATTCAAACAATATACCTCTCTTACCGGTACCGCCAACTTGCCCCAACTCTATACTCTGGCTTATCATCAGTGCCGTTGGAATTATAATGATGCCAAAGATGTTGAAACTGTCTCCACCAAATTCGATGAATATGACATTCCCATGGATATTATGTGGTTGGATATTGAGTATACAGATGGCAAAAAATACTTCACCTGGGATCAATTTAAATTTGCTGATCCTTTGAGTATGATTAAAAATCTTACCGATGTTGGTCGTCACTTAGTCATTATCATTGATCCTCACATTAAACGTGATAGTGGCTATTTCTTCCATAACGATTGTACCGATAAGGGTTATTATACAAAGTTGCGTGACGGTAAAGATTATGAGGGTTGGTGTTGGCCGGGTTCAGTTAGCTATCCTGATTTCTTCCGTAAAGATGTACGTGACTATTATGGTGAGCAATATATGTTGTCTAACTTTAAGACCGTAACATCGGATGTTATGTTTTGGAATGATATGAATGAACCTTCGGTATTTAATGGTCCTGAGGTTACTATGCCTAAAGATTTAATTCATCATGGCAATTGGGAACATCGTGATGTGCATAATTTATATGGTCATATGCATATTATGGGCACTTATGATGGTTTAATTAAACGTGATCCCAATCAGAGACCTTTCATTTTAACTCGTGCACATTTTGCTGGTTCTCAACGTTATGCTGCTATTTGGACTGGTGACAATATGGCCGACTGGGGTCATTTGCAACATTCTATTAAAATGTGTTTGTCTGAGGCTGTTGCTGGTTTTTCATTCTGTGGTGCTGATGTTGGTGGTTTCTTTGGTAATCCTGATGCTGAACTGTTTGAAAGATGGTACCAAACTGGCGCTTTCTTACCATTTTTCCGCTCTCATGCTCATATTGATACTAAACGCCGTGAACCTTGGCTATTTCCTGAAAAAACTCGTTTGGTAATACGTGATGCTATACGCAAGAGATATTCTTATTTACCTTTGTGGTATACAATGTTCTATGAACATGAAGTCGATGGCAGTCCTGTTATTAGACCCTTATTGGCTCATTATCCTAAAGATAAAGATGCTTTCGCTATTGATAATCAATTGTTATTACAAGATCGTTTATTGGTTAGACCTGTTATGCAACAAGGCGTAAACAAAATTGATGTGTATTTCCCTGCTATTGATGATAAGAAAACTGGTGATTTATGGTATGATGTAGATACTTTACAAAAATATGACAGAGTTGGAAAGGAAACTGTTGCAGTTGATGAGTATAAGGTAAGAGGGTTAATAAATTCTAAGTCTTCTCTGTAATATAAAAAATTCTTTATCTTTCTTTAGATTCCTGTTTACCAACGTGGAGGTTCCATTGTACCTAAAAAAGAACGCATACGCCGTGCTGCTACCCTCATGAAAAATGATCCTTTTACCCTAATTGTTTGCTTAGATCGCAATGGCAAAGCTGAAGGCACTCTCTATGTCGACGACGAAAAATCTTTTGATTATCGTCAAGGCAAATATACTTATGTTAACTACCAATTCGATGGCTCCAAATTAACCAATCACTTTGTAAAACCACCCAATTATGAATCGAAATCATGGATTGAACGTATTGTTCTAGCTGGCCTGGAGCGTCAACCAAAATCAGCCACCATTACAGTAGGTGGTGTAACACAACAACTTGAAGTTTTACCCTATGAAAAAGGTTATGCTGTACGCAAACCAGCTGTAGCTATAAACAAAGATTTTGAAATTAAACTTAACTATTAGAAATAATTTAAAAGTTATATTAACGGTTCCACTCATTGGAAAGAAACAAACACACGAACACTAAAAAGTAATTTAATGTAAATTTTGTTTTAAAAACATTAATCATGATTCTACTCCAATTCCAAATTTCTTTTAAGATTTTTTTTAATTTTTAGTTTATCTTGGAAAAATAATTTTTAGAAGTATTTCCTGCAAAAGGCAGCATTATTTTCCATAAATTTTTAGCTAAAATAAAATGAAACCCTAAAAAACATAGTGAACTCAACAAGTGTTTTTACTTTTCTTTCCAATCATTATTTTATGTTAACGTTTCTTTTTTGTTGGAGTTTATTTGTTTACATCAGCTCTTCTTGGAAATTCTCCTTTGTTTTTTTTTTTTTGAAACAGAAACCGCAGACTCATAATCAAGCACCACCTACATTGGAAATATTATTGTAACATTGTTGCTTTTTTATTGGCAATGTTTTTGGTTCCTCTTCCTTTTTTTTTGATTATTTATGAAAAGTGTGGGTGATTTTTACTGAACTACTTTTTGGTTCTTTCATGTTATATTATGAGTTATTAAGGGCGACGACTTGCGCACTTGTTTATATTACAATAACAATAAAAATAAAATTAAAGTGTTTCATTCTCCAACTGTTTTTACATGTTATCAATGTTTGGGAGAGTGTTTAGTTAAGTTTAGCTGCTTCAGAGGAAGGATGTATTAAAAAGTTAGAATAAAAGATTTCTATAATTCTTTACTGGTCAGTAATAAATGTAACCCTCTTCCTTTTTCCTTTTAATTTTCTTTAATTTAGGGGATCATTAACAATGATTTGGGATTTTTGAAATAAGTGATCTTATAAAATTTTATGAGAAAAACAAGTAGGGACTAATAGTCGATTAAAACCGATTGTATAATACCCTACACCATGATGCAGATATTAACAAATATGAGCTGAGAATTTTTTTATGATTTGCACTTGTAAAAAAAATTATTTCATTTTTTTAATTGCATTATAAAAAGCTTTGCTTAAAAAAGTATAGCAAAAGAAAACTTAATGAAACATAAAATGAGTTGTATTTTTGGCTATAACCATTTTTCTATTTCAACGATTTCGATAATTTTTTGTTTATAATTTTATATATAATTGAAAGAAAGTTCCTCCCTTGAACTTAGAGGTTGACTCAAATATCGGTCTATATCATTCGATATACTAAACCTATTTAACTGATATTAAATAGGAAGCTTCTTAGGACTGTAACAAATACTGAGATCACATTTAATTGAGCTATCAATAAGACGGACATACGAACAGACAGATATAGTTGAATCGACTCAGATTTTTATTTGATACAAAAATATATACATATATTATGGTGTCTTAGATGATTCCTTAAAATTAAATATACCACTTGAGGTGGTGGAGGGCATAAACATTAAATGGGTTTATAGGAATATTAGTGTATGAAACAATTTCACTGCAAATCGTTAAGATTATTTTTCTAGCTGTCTGGAAGTTTTGTTATTAATTTGATCAATATTTTGCTACGATTAATAAGTTTCAAAGTGATATTTGGAAGGGTGGTTGTATGGGAGCTTAAGGAAATAATGAACCGATCCACGTATAATTTGGCACATCATTTTAGAATAATTAAAAAATCGTTTCATATTTAAGCATTTTATGGACTAAAAACCTTATTCCGGGAGGACATTTTTATGGAGTCTATATATTTCAATAGGCATCGTCCTTGGGTCAAAATAGTATTACGTAGCAAATTTCATTAAGATATCTTCAAAATTGTAACCTAAACTCTGTGAACAAGCTTAACAAGGACAGCCAGCCGGACGGACGGACATGCTTAAATCCACTCAGGAAACAAATGCATAATATCCCTACAACCTTTTGTGGTGTAGCGTATAAATAAATATTAAATTTTTAAATCACTGTGAATCATTTGGCAGACTTTTCGCACAGGAAGAAGGGGTCCTTGAATTCTTGACTAAAATTAGGTTTTTTTATGGTCTTCACCAGTAGTAATGCAATTAATAACGGGTGCATGTGGTAAATGCGTTAAACCCCGGACGATTGGCTATGCGGCCAATGAGTACAAGCGAGATGCAGAACTCTCCGAGGCAAGCAAACGAAGTACAGCCTGACCGCCTATAAGAGATAATGAGAATGACGTGATGCTTTACGACTGATTTTTGTAAATTATGGAACCAAATCAGATTTTAAAGCCATAAAAGAAAATGTTATTCTAATATTCATTGAATGCCCGATCTCTTTAAAAATATTCATGAAAAATTTTAATATTTTTTTCCATAAAATTTCTAGTGATATTTTTTCACTTAATATTTTATTCAATTTACATCACCATCATCGTTTATATTTATTTAATTATTATTATGTTTTATCTAAAGCAACAACTTTATTATATTAAATTTTTTTGTTTTTTTTTTTTTTATGATTTTTTGGTTATAAAATTTATTTTATTCAGCATATTTCCAGCTTAATTATACTGTGGCATTGTTGGTTATTTTCAATTAAATTTCCATTAGGCCATAAACAACAATGACAACAACATTTAAAATAACAAGGAAAACAATAATAACTACAACTGCGACACTAACAACTTCAATGATATCACATATCACACATACATACATACATACATACATACATACATACATACATACATACATACATACATACATACGCAGATACATACATTCATGTATAATTATAGTTTCTTTAGTGAAGGGAAAATTAAACGATATAAAGGTGAAAAGGGCCTTTAATCCTGGACGACCAACTGTTTGGTATATAAATTTTATTTCTTAAAGTTTTTTTGAGATTAAGATCCTGTTGACTAGAACTTATTTTTTTGGAATTAATTTATAGTTACTATGAGGCCCCATTTTTTATTCGATTTAACCTCAACTTATAAATAAATTTGTATACAAAAATGAAGTAAAAAGTCAATGACAGCAGTCAGCAGTCAGTGAGCCACAATTAACAGCAAATACAATAATATTGAAAACAAAAACAACAACAATAATAATGTAAATTGAACTAAATGTATGTATATATGTGTGAGAATATAATAGAATTATATTGGTTGATGATAGAACTTAAAAACATTTGTTCCTTGGTTTTGTTTAACTTTTTCTATAATTATTCTTTTTTTCCCATTTCAAGGTTAACACTAAGTAAAACCGAATATAAGGGATTAATAGGATTAAAGTCTAAGTTAAATTTAAGAAAAATATTCTGTTTCGTTTAAATTAATTAATTATGAGATCTCTCATCAGTTTAATTTTAATCTTAAGAAAACTTTCGTAATTAATATGAAGAAAATAATCTAAATTTAGAAAATAATCTAAAATTAGATTAATTTAAATAAAACCATCACTAGATTAGTTAGTTTAATCGCTAGTTTAACTAAAGTTTAGCCAATCTCTCTTTCAAATGTTTAAATAAATTATAGGAAAATAACATAAGTTTTAATTAGTTCAAACATAATTTTAGCAAGCTTAAATCTATTTAAAGTTAACTATAGTTTATCTAAAAAAGCTTTAGTTAACTGACGTTTATTTTAATAATGGGTCGATTAGGTATGGAAACCGAACTTCGGGGAAACAAACGTAAGCATAATGGAACCTAAAGAAACAATTTTTTAGGTTCCATTATCTATCATCATAGCCCGGACACCATGAGTGATATTTGGATTTAACTCTATTTTTTCAAAAAGTATTTCAAATTCCTTTCTTGTTATAATTTTAATAATTGGGAAAATGTAGCTTAATTATTAACATAAAACTGGTGCGTAAAATATACTAGACAATCAGAAAAACACAGTTGCCAAAATATTACCTATTTGGCAATTGAAACTGACAACTTTAGTTGCCAGTGGCCATCTATAATATAATTTTGGCAACTGAAGTTCGGTTGCCATACATAATCGACCCATAAAACTTTAGCTCAAATCTATCTAAGGGAAACTATTGCTGCCTGAAGTTTACCTAAAGAAAAGCTTAGTTAGCTGAAGTTTCTTGAAAGAAACCTTAAGCCAGTTAAAGTATATCTGGAGAAAACTTTAGCTAGTTTAAGTTTATTTGAAGAAAACAGTGGAAAAGTAGCACGGTTAACTCAATGCTTGGATTAATACAGTTTTAAAAATAAACAAGACTCAAAAAATTCCTGACTGGAACGCTGCTAAAAATTTAAAGGCCAAAAACAGAGCACGAAGTTTAAGTCAAGTTTTCTAAAAAAATTAATAGATGACGAAATTTATGTTCTGGCATATTTTTCGCAACTTCCTGTTCAAAAATTTTATATTACTGATGCTTAAGGGAATTCTAAAGAAAGCTGAGGATCCAAAAACTATCAAAATTTCCCAAGAAAGTTCTCGGCATAGCATGCAACATGCAGTTGCGGCAAATGATTACAAATATTTGCTACAACAGGTTCAATAAATACCGAAACTTACATCAAGAAAAGTTTACATCTTAAGTTTAAGAAAACTTCATTTAAATACATCTTAAATAATCTCTAGTTAACTTAAAGTTATCTTTGATATTTTTATGGGGGTTATAGTATTTATTTAAACCCTAAATGGAATTGATAGTGTTAATATGTGGTTAAATGTATAATGATATATATTGTTTGATAGTCTGACCATTTTATATTTGTTATATGTATGTATGTATGTATGTATGTATGTATGTATGTATGTATGTATGTATGTATGTTTGTATGTGTAGATTTATTAATGACTTAACACCCTAACAAATCAATACATAATCATTTATGTAAACGATGATTATTTCTATAGAATCATATGTACAATTATATCCTACACCATCGTGGTGGTTGTGGTATTATGCGTTTGTGCTGATGTTTGTAACATATAGAAAAATGTTGCACCATCAAATACACTATTCGACTTAGAATCACTTTCAGAATTGTTTAAATAATACTCATCTATCTGCCCGTTCTCTGACTGTCTGGACAGCCAGCCTTCCATGTAATCGTTGAGAACACTCTACAGGTCACAATTTTTGATATATCTTGATGAAATGAAGTACATATTTTTTTGGCTCAAGGACAAAGCCTCAAGAGGCTTGATCATATTAGGTTCAATATTTCAGGTAACTTTCATACAAATGTCCTTCCGTAATGAGAGTTTAAGGTCATAAAAGTCGTAAATATAAAGCGATTTCCACAAAATTCAACAGAAACAGGTCATATAGTATTCTAAATCTATTATACGAGGGTCAGTATATTAGTTCTTATAGTTGCTATGCATGCACCCCTTCAAAAGCACTTTGATGAGCTTACATTTCATATATATGTTGGTATTTTTATACGAGGTTCGTTCTATCATTTCTTCTAACTCCGACATAAACTCTCCTTTTCAAACACACACACATTGTACTAAATGTTAGTACCATAATAATGTTCTTCATTCTTAATCACAAATCAGAAATACAAATTATACGAGGGTTATTCATAAATTTGTTGTAACTATCATTTTTAAACAACAATGTACTGTAGGGTATTACATAGTCGAGCTTGACCGACTATAACATTTTTACTTGTTGTTGTTTTTTATTTTTTGCGAATGTGTCAAATTTAACATAAAACAAATTAAACAATTATCTTGGATTATTATGTAACATTGATTTAAATGAAACTAATTTATATAAACATACATACACATACATATATATTCATATACATATAAAAAATATATGGACAAAAACAAAATAAATAAATAAATAAATTGATTTTAAAATAATAAAATTTGTAATAAAATTTTAAATAGAATTTAATTAAATTATTATTAAACTATTATAAAATAATTAATAATATAAAACAAATAATGAATAATGAATTAAATAAAACTATACTAAATGGACAACATAATGTATAAGTAATAAGAAGTATGAAAAAAAGAAAGAAAGAAACAATCATACGCCACATATAGCAAATGGATAAATAAATTCATAAATTAATTTAATTGTTTTTGTTCTCTTTATGTTGCCAATTTAACTAAAATCTCTTGTCTTTTTAAATGAGAGAAAAAAGAAACTAAATAATTCTTGTTATTAAAATTAAAACAAGAGTTTTAGATAAAAACTTCTGCAGCATTTTACTAATTTGTGTGTAATTTATATTTTTAGTTTTTTTTATACCCTTCAGCACCATAAGCGGTGAAGAGGGTTAATTAACTTTGTCTTTTTGTGTGTAACAGTAAGAAGGAATCATCTCAGATAACATAATGTATATATATGTACTTGTATCAAATTAAAATCTGAGTCGATTTAGGTATGTCCGTCTATCTGTCTGTTGTTGGCACGCTCACATCCACAATAATTGTCAGAACTCAATGAAATTTGGCCTGAGTATTTGCTACAGTCCTGAAAAGCAAAATCGCTTTAGTATATTAAAAGATATTGACCGATATCTGAAGCAACCTCTTAGTTCAAGCATAAACTTTCGTCAATTATAAATCGACAAATTAGAATGAAATTTGGCCAAATATTAAGTTATATACGCTGCATTTCCGGTCCAAAAATTAAAAGTCAAAGAAAAAATATAAAAAAATTATGACTCATTAAGTGTTCCTGTGTTATATTTCAGGAGAAACTTGTATATATTGTATACGTTTGTGAGTGTATGCGTGAGTGTATATGTACGAAACATAACATGTTTATTTTACCTGCATTTGTAGTGAAGGGTATTGAAGATTCGGCATAGTCGAACAGAGCATTCTAATTTGTTTTTTTTTAGTTTTTGATTCCAGTAGATTCTTGTTGAGAGCAACTGTTTTAAGTGTGTCTGGGTAAAAACTGTGTTAATTGGTTTTGTGAAAATAATGTAAAATCCAAAACAATTAAAACTCTTCATAATATGTTGACCAAAAATATCATGAATTTTTTTTTTAGAAAAACAAGAAATTTAGAAAAAATCTTTTATGGTGAAAAATATGAACTTTTTAAAAATATAAAACTTATTTATTCTATTTAGAGTTATGAAGTTTAAAAAAATTGTATATTACTTTTAATTGTCCTAAAAATTTTTCGATCTCATTCCTCAGAATTTACTAAAACTTTTAACCCAAATATTATTTGATCTTTCTTGATCAAATTACCTTTATAAAATATATCAGTTATTATGTTTAATATTAAAGAAATGAATATATTTTTAACTGATTAAAATAAGTGATCACAAGAAAGGGCGTATTAAAGTTATTAAATGTTATCAAGGTCTTTTGCAAGCTGTTTCCAATATTATAAGCAGTATCGGGAGAACTTGTCCGTAGAAGGAAAACTATGTTCAGGTATAACCAGGATGATGCTTTAAATAGAAAACAGTTTCAGTTGGCTCAGTGCTCGGACTATTTGTTTTGCAGGTTTTAAAAGGCTCCAAAAGCTCCTGAATGGAACAGTACTAGAAATTTAGAGTCCGAAAAAAACAGAGCATGGACATTGAAGTAAAATTTTCTAAAAATATTCTTGCTGCATAATAAATGCTGAAACATACATTCGTACAGTTTTGAAAGAGCTTAACTGGCAGCGGAAGTACTCGCAAATATGGTCGCATACTGGATTATATCAGAGGTCCCAGAAAAATGTTACTCTCCCGGAAAATTTTAATTGACGTGGTACTTTAGCTGTAATTATGCCACATACCAAATTGTGACATTCATTTTGTTAACAAGATTAACATGGGCCGGATGGACCTTGTAAAATCAACTTAGATGGTGATTATGTGTCGAATGGTATACTGAAAAGTGGTGAAAGCACATTTTTTTCTGACCGTTAGAAATGTGAATAGAATGAAAGATAACTTATACGGGACTGTCCTCAAAAATGGTAATAATGCAAATAAAATTTATAGTTGGTCATTAATGGTAGTTATCAAAAATGAATGATCGACCCATGTATAAATATTTTTTCTTATTTGTGCTTAAGAGTGCAGTATATGATTTGTGCGCTTGAAAAGGACTTCTTCTAGGGGGACAATACGGAAGCTAGATAAAATTATGTACCGACTCTCGTAAAATTTCATTCAACGATTTTTGCTAATATTTATTTTAATTTGAGCAACTCTTATCACAATATATGCGTATATATGAGATTTAAGCCCTTCAATGTGTTTTCTAAATAGGAGTTATATTGGACCTATTAGAAATAATTAACCACTCCTCGTATAATTTGGCACATCATTTTAGAATATTATTACATTTATTTCATTAAAATCACTTTATATTCTGGACTTTTATGACCTTTAAACATCATCATCACAAATTTCAATAGGCATCATCCTTTGGTCAAAACAAATAACACATGTCAAGTTTTATGGAGGTATCTCATAAATTGCGACCTGCATTTTATTCACAAGGTTTACAATGAAAGCCAGCCAGACATAGGGGCAGAAATGAGGTAGACCTATTATAGTGAGACACCTGAAATCATATCTTAATTGAAGCTACAATTTTAATCAAAAATTAATATCTTTACTTTTTTTCTAAAATTCTTTTTTTTCCTATTTGATATTTCGATGTCACCAAAATACATTTACACACCTCAACACATGTATGTAAATCTACATGTGTATGTGTAAAAGTATTTAAAGAGATAAATTTCCATTACGGAAATCCTTATCAATTATTGAACAATTCCATAGAAATAGTTTTAGAAAATTTTATTCACAAATTCTACTTCAAACGTATAGACTTTTAGGATTATTGTCTGATGCAGTAAACGAAACTTTATATGTTTGTATGTATGTGTGTATATATGTGTCCTTTAAAACCATTGTAAATATGAAATGAACAATAATACATAACAAAAAACTATAAAAGAATAAAAATAAAAATATAAACGTTTTGTTATAATTGTTAGAATTAGAATAGAAAACGAACTTTGGAATAAACCAACTGACAACAACAAAAATAACAATAACAAACAAACAAACAAAACTACTGCAAAATGTATAAGAATTTGAAAAAGACCACAAAATGTTTTTAATCCCCGCAACAATATAACGAACAATTAAATGTTACAAAAACAACAACAATAACAACAAAAAGAGAAAAACAAATTAAATTCTTCAGTTTGAACACTAAAAATGAACAAGAGTAAAAAAGACTAAAATAAATATAACAGGGATGGAAAATTGCTTTTGTTTTCAATCGATTTCATATTAATGTTATTTTGGACATATATTCGTGCTCAAGTTTATCTAATCAAAATTTAATAATAAAACTTAACGAGTTTTTATAACTCTTGATCACAGATTAAGGTCATTTTGGTAAAAAGAAAAACTTTCTTACATTTCTTTTGGTCAATAAATGCGTGTGTAGTAAATACGTTATACTCGTTACACTCACACATATACTCACAAACATGTACAATATATACAAAGTTCTTATTAATTATAACACGGAGCATTTAATGAGTCATAAAATTAGTCATATTTTTTTGGCTACAACTTTCTTTCTACTGAACCGATTTTTATATATTTTTTGGAATGATATTTAAATACATATAAGTTAATGTTGTGGCAAAATTTCATTCTAATTTATCGATTTATAATTGACAATTTTATGAAAGTTCTCCCTTGAGTTTATTTAAATTCACATATCGGTCTTTATCTTTTAATAAACAGAACCGATTTTGCTGGTTTTAAATGGGAAACTTTTCAGGATTTTAGCAAATACTCAGGCCAAATTATATTGAGCTCTATTAATTTTTGTGGATGTGAGCATACCAACAACAGATAGATAGACAAACAATCAGACATAATTGTATATATTATGTGTTCTGAGATGATTTCTTCTTATCTTTACACACGGAATGATGAAGTTATGTACCTTTTTCACCACATGAGGTGGAGAGATTAAATCAAAATAATTTTATTGCTATTATTCGTTGTCTTTTATTTAAATAATGAGCAAAGAACACTTAGGCGTATGCGTTATATATATGTATATATAAATTTTATCACGTATACTTCCTAAAATACAAATAAAAATGCAAAAATTTTGAATGATTTAAAAAAAAAATAGAAGGGCTATATGACAGGCTTTATTATCCTTCTTGCGATATAACAGAAACATATAGTATATAATTTTTATAATATTAAAGTCATAATTGCAAATTTTCAGATTTCTTAGAACATAATTGAGTGAACATTTAAGATTTAAACTTCTGGATATATGGAAGGTGTCTGAATCCTTGAATTGAATTTTTTCAAAACTTGTATTTTTCTCACTTATTTCAATATTAACTTTGTGCATTTTTTAAAAACTCTGGGAGTAATAACGATTTTTGTATGGATTTTGTATGTTATATACAAAAATATATGTTATTTGTATGCACCCCAAAATCAGTGTGTCTAGAAGATCGTAATTTTGAAGGTAATTTTTTGAAATTTACCTCATATACTTATTTCGACATAATAATAAGTTCAAAGTAAACTAGATTGTGCTGGAACTATTTTCCCGTAACATGATGATGTACATACTTATAAAATTCTTAAGAAATTTATTGAAATCCGGCGCAATTATTTTTCAAACTGCCTTAAATATATATTATCAATTTGACTAAAATCGGTTCACATTTTCCAATATCATCCATTTGAACTTATAAAACTTTTATATACGAATCAGTTTTATTGCTAACTGTTTTGAATATTTGGAATATTTGTTTTGGTGAATTTTCGGAATAAGTTTTTTAGATTATAAAAATCTTATAGATTAATTCTGTTAAATTCTATTGAAATTTTGCACAATTATTTTCTATCTGGAATATATGTCATCAATTTGATCAATATCGTTCTCGGAAAAATCTAGATTGATTTAAGAATGTTTATAATTTAGGCGTTTTGTGCGTTGAGTGATCTCGAATTCTATTTTCTCTCTTATTTCCGATTTTACTCTTAGTTTTTGTTGCTGTTATTGTTTTTATTATTATCTACTGCTGGTTGTATTCTTATACAATTGTAATTATGTTATTGTCATGTGGCAGTTTCTGCTGTTGTTCCACTTAAAAAAGGGGATTTTTGTTACATAAAACGTTTATGGTTTTTCCTCTCATTTTTCTTTTAGCTTTTTAGAACAAAAAGAGTTGGGATTAAAAACAAAAGTGAAGACAAATATGTACAAGTAAAACAACCACAGCAACAACAAATGTGAAATAAGTGCAAAAAAAGAAAAGGAATGCAAATGGCAACATATTTTTGCTAATTAATTGTTACTTTTTTTATGCGAACAAAAGAGAACAATAAAAAACAAAGAGTCCTTTTGTATATAAACATTTTTTTTATAAACATATACATATATGAATGAATGTATGTATGTATGTATGTATGTATGTATGTATGTATGTATGTGTGCATCATTTCATGGTCATACAAACACATATTTCTGTCAGTATTAAATACTTATCTACATACAAAGAGTTATACATACACAGAAAATGCATATTTTTTTCCCCTCATTGTAACCCTTTCAAAAACCATCACACATTTATATGAAATCCTTAACAGAAGTTTGTAGTTGAAGTTGAAGCTACTGCAGGAATTGGATTTTAGTCTTTTTCACTTATTTTCACAGTAACATAAACGAGTTTTTGTTGAAAAGTTTATAAAAAAAATACGTAATAAATATTCACACTAAACAGTGTGTCGAAATCGTTTGATTTTGTAACCGTAAGAGTTATTTTAATGAAATTTCACATGGTTAGAGTTAAGGTTCTTTTGAGATGATTTGGAGGAGTACAAGCTCCTGTGGGGTTAGTGACGTGATCGACAACCCTTTAATTTAACCAATAATTTGACTAGAGGCAGACTAGTGTTGGTTGGATTTTCAGCCAAGTTATAAACTTATTATATTAGTATTTGGTGTCTGTGAAAATGTTGAAACTAGAAGATTCATAATTTTTAATAAAAAAATACGTGAAAAGTCACATAACGTCACAATTCTTTAAGAAACTTAAAATTTAATATTTTTGCTATTTTTTTGAAAAATAAAATTCATTTTTGAACTTTAATAAAATTGAAACGAATAATGATATGTATTTGAAATTTCAATATGATTTATATAATTTTCTCCATGAATCAGGGAATTTAAAAGATTCCCACTTTCCGTGCGCAAACATCCAAAACCCCAATCCGTATAAATCATGTTTAAAAATTTGACTTTTTTACTAAAATTATCACACTGTTATTTTAGAGGCCGATTGGCCAAATACTAAGAACAATTTAGAGATGGTTTCAGCTTTGCTATTTAAAATTAACAATAAAATCAAAATTTCCGTTTTTGAAATTCACCAGCTTTGGATAAATTTTGTGGGCAAATTTTTATCCCGAGTTCACACGATATTTTTTACAACAAGGATATTTTTTGCGCCGAGTTCATCCGATTTTTTTAAAGATAAGGAATCTTTAAGGAAACTTTTTAAAACAATATAATATATGAAGTTCAGAACAAAAAATGGTTTTATCTGTGAATAAACGTTGTCACTTTTTGGGAAAAGTCTCAGAAATTTTATTTTTTTTTAAGTTTCAATTTTAACTTAATATAACTCTTTTTATGGATTTCTAAATTTAAATTGTAATTCCTTCATTTTTTACTTTCATAAGAAATCTGAGACATATAAAGAAATTGGATCAATGTTAAACTTACTAACTTAAAAAGGCTTTAAAAAATCAAGGTTAAAAATGGATTATAAACTTATTTTAACATGAATATCTCTTAAACTATAGCAGATAACTAACATAAATAAGCATATTTTTATAGAAATTTACTATGACTTTTTTTTGAAAAATCAACACATTTAAGGTGGTCAAATTTTAAGGATCATGGACTACGCCCTTGACCACATTGATCTTTCAACCCCTTCAAATCAACTCAAAAACATCTTAACTCCAACTATATAAAATTTCATCAAATTATCTCTAACAGTTCAAAAGTTATAAAATTATCTTCAAAAACAAGCGATTTGCAAACACTGTGCTCTATAAAATCTCTTTTTCTCTTGCTTTTAATATTCTCTTGTCTGTGTTGGATTTTTATTTAAAGTATTGTTGTTATTCACCGAATTGTTGCTGTTATTGTTGTTGTTGGAGTAGTTGTTGTTATTGTAATGTTATGATCTCTGTAGAGGATGAAAAGGATTTTTGTTTTGTAAGGATTAACAAGTTTGTAAGTGAACAAAATGTTTTTATAAAATTTTTATGAGTGAGTAAGTGAGTGTGTGTATGTGTAAAAATGTGAAAAAAAGGAAGAAATAACAATTCGGTTAAACATTTATGGAGTTGAATTTTTAAAATTAAAAAGAGAAATCCTAAAATGAATTTATTAACTTTTTGTATGAGTACTTAAGTTTGAAAAGCTTTAAATTAAAGAAATTTTAATTTAAAATATTTGAATTGTTAAGAAGTGACTTATAAATGGAAAGTGGAAATTTTTCGATTTTTTTCTGCAATAACCTGTAAAAGGACTTTAATTTTTAATCTGTACAATTTTTCCATAATTTTTAGTATTTTTCATAAAAAAGCTTATTTTGAACAAATTTCAAAATTTACTAAATTATTGAAGTTTCAATCTCAAAAATAACAATTTTGAAATTTATATAAAATTGATCACAGACTAAGCTTATTTTCATTAAAGGTATTGAGTATAAAAATTTAAAAATATAATTTTTTATATACAAGGGATCACGAAATATGATTATAATACAAAAATACAGTTTTTAATAAATTATAGAGATTTTAGTTCATAATTGAAACGTTTTTCGAATTTTTTGTATAAGTGATCACACATTAAGCTTATATTTATCAAGTTACGGCACGAGATGTGTTCAAATCGTTTATTTTTGGAAACAATTCTGTAACTTTTAAACCATTGAAGATATCTTTATGAGATTTAACATTTTTAGTGCCGAGGTGTATTGTTATCGGTTTGAAAGAATGTAAGTCCCTATGTAGTCAGGGACGTAGTTCGAAAATGCGTTTTGTTTCGAACTTTACAATTTTTTCATCGTTTTATAAAAAATCTCAACAGAAACAAGTGTTAACTAAATTTGGATGATTTTGAGCAAAATCTGCTCTCGAGTCTTATCCAGTTTGGTAAATAAAAAATAATAACAAGTTTTGCCTTCTGTCGTTTGGTCATTATAATGACAGGTAATTTAAATGAAAGTAGTCAAATTAAAAAAAAATGTTTTAAACGGATTTGGAATTTTGGGTATTTTCGTATGAAAAATTGGGAATCGTTAAAGTTTTTGATTCATGGACAAATTTGTATATATCGTATTGAAATTAATTGTTAACAATTTATTAATGTTTAAATACTAATTTTTTATTTCATGAAAAATTGCAAAAATTTGAAATCTGAAGTTCTTTATAAATATTTGACATTAACTAATATTTTGCTTACTTTTGCTTTAAAAATTATGAATTTCCAAGTTTAAAAGTTTTTAAAAATATCAAATTGTTTTATAAGAAGTTTATAATTAAGTTGAAAATCAATCAAAACTTTGCTTCCTCTAGTAAAATTTAACTTTTTTATGTCTAAATAATAAATGATAGTGTTTGCCTCATTTGCAGGAGAAAAGTGTGGAAAATTTCTATTTTTTTTAAATCCTAGTTAATTTTAGCGAATTTTAGCAGCATAAACATACCCGAAGTGGTCGACTACGCCTTTGACCACAAAGGTTTCATGTCCTGCTTTTAATCAACACGTAAATATTTCAGATCAAACCATATGAAATTTCATTAAAATATCTCTAATGGTTCAAAAGTTACAGAATTATTTCTCTCAAGAAAATAGTATGTAGTGTGTGGACGTATGATTGATATTTTTTTATAAATTTAGTTGTTTATTAAGTATACGTTTTTCACAATGTTTGTTATTCGTTATCTTTAATTTGTTTTTGAAATATATTTTATTATCTCTTGTCCTTTATAGTTTAATTAAGTCTCTTTTATCAATTTATTTCATTTTTTATGCGATATAGAAAAAATGCTGATATAAGTCCTTTTTACATTCTTTACAAACAAGGTCATTTTCTTGTAACATCAAATTCTATTATAACCAATAACTAACTTAATTATAAAATTTTCAATAAAGCAAAATAATAAATAAGCAAAAATATAAAAATGTCACTAAATAAAGTTGAATCAGTAAATTAACCATGTAATCACTTAAAAATCATTTTCATCATAAACCATTTAAGTTCTTCACAAAAAAAATATGACATTTTCTAAGTCAAGGAGAATTTGAAAACAAACTTACTTTTCTAAACTACACATACACAAACACAAAGAAAAAAAACGTACTCATCACAAAGAGAGAAAAAAGTTATAGTTACCAAAGATGAGATGAAGTTGGAATGACTGAAAGAAATAAAGATCGTCATCAGGGGACACATCAAAAGACACAGAACAGAACAGAACAGAAGAAAAAGACACAACAGTTTTCCAATTTCTTCTTGTTTTTCCTTTAAGTTTTACTTTTGTAATGTCTTTGTTGTTACTTCTTTCTTTTTTGTTAAAATAACTTTTCAATACAACAATAATAAAGAAATAAAAGAGAAAAAAGAGAAACACATTTTTAACATTGAAAACTTTTCTATAACATGAAAAGCAAAAAAAAGAAAAAAGTGAAAATGTGTGATTTTTAACACAAAAGTAATGAAAATGGGAGAAAAGGTTTTCTTTTTTGAGAGGGGAACAAAACAAATTTGTTGTAATCAAGAAATGTTAAAGGAAGGAGTGAAGGAAATTTGTTTCATCGATTCGATGAAACAAAGTTGACAAAGTTATTTGTTCGAAAAATAAAAAAAAATGAAAAAAAATGTATGAACACTCGCTTACACAGCGGAATTGTTGTTAAAGTATTGGAAAAATCCTGAAAAAAGAAGTGAATAGAAGGAAAGAAGAATTTATCTCATACCCGAGACATAATGAAAATTGTAGTTGTCAGTCAATCATTGGTATTTGTTAAGATATTTAGTTTTAGTCTTCTTTTATTCATAGGGGGAGTTTCATATATGGAGACTATAGTCTAGATAAACTAGTCCAAGTTTTAAGTTTTAGACTATAAACTAATCTAAAATTTAGACTAATCTAGACAATCAACTAGTATAAACTTTGAATTAATAATAAGATTTAAGTCTGAAGTATAAACTGAATTATAACCTTTAACTATAGACTAGATTACAGTTTGGATTATAAACTAAATTGGAGTCTGGAGTTTGAATTGAATTATAGTCTGAATTATTAACTATATTATAGTTTGAACTACAAACTACATAATCTTCTGTACTGTAATTATAGTGTGGGTTATAAACTTGATTAAAGATTGGACTACAAACTAGATTGTAGTTTGTACTTAAACTAGATTATAGTCTAAACTATAAATTAGAGTTAGTCTGGAGTATAAATTCGATTATAGTATTTACTATAAACAAGATTATAATCTAAATTTAAAACTTGATTATAGACTGGAAAATGAACTAGATCTTAGTATGTACTATAAACTTGTTTATAGTCTGGATTTTAAAGTAATTAAAAATCTTAACTATAAACTACATTATAGTCCGATATATAAACTAGATTAAAATCTAAACTCCAGACTTAATCATAGTCTGGAGTTTAAACTAGATCATAGTTTGGACTTTAAATTAAATTATAGTCTGGACTATAAAGTAGTTCATAGTCTTGTCTAGATCATAGTTTAAAATATGTAATTGTCTGGATTATAAATTATGTAGTTGTCTGGACTGTAAACTAGATTATAATCTGCTCAATAAAATCGATTATAATCAGGATTATAAACTAGATTATAGTCAGGATAATATTCTAAACTATAAATTAGAGTTGAGACTGGAATAAAAATTAGATTATAGTCTAGACTATGAAGTAGTTTATAGTCTAAATATTTAACTAGATTAGAGTCTTGACTGCTAACCTGATTATAGTCTAAATAATAAACTAGATTATATTGTTTAGTACAAACCAGATTATAGTTATTTGTTTTACAAACAAACCAAATTAGAGTCTGAATTAGAAGCTTTGGTTTAGTCTGCACTATAAACTAGATAACTATAAATTAGATTGTAAATAAGACTATAGAATATGGTCTGGACTATAAATGGTTATACTTCATAAACTAAATTAGAGTTTGAGATTGTATTCTGGAATAAAGATGAAATTACAGTCTGGAGTATATAGAGGAACATTATCTAAACTGTAAGCTTAATTGAAGTGTCGACAGTTTGGAAATGTTGAAAAAATCTAAAAATAAGATTATTGTCTGAACTATAAGCTTGACTATATACCGAGTTATAAAATTTCCACTTTATCTTACAAAAATTCAGCCATATTTGTATGAAACTCCCTAATATTTGTATTTTTTTCGGTTAATATTTGTTTTTCTACTTCTTTCTGTTCTTTCCCCACTTTGTTTTAACAAATACTCTTATATAAGTAAGTAATAGCAATGATGAAGTGTTGATAGTATATTGAACATAAAAAACTGGACTTCATATACTTTCATACATTCATTATATTTTTTTAAAAGAAAAAAGAAAAAAAAATAACATTGAAAAAATAACATTGATGTTTGAAAATAAAATAAAGCAAAAAATAAAAAAAAGTGACATAAAAGGGAAAAAAACCCGAAATGATAGTTAGAGAGGAAGGAAATTGGTATAAAATAGCCCTCTAGGCACAAATAAAGTCATTATGGGCAAAAGGGAATAAAAGTGGTTTTTCAACACTCATTCACTTTCACATAAAACACACAAATACAAAAACATTTACAATACGATGAACATGATGTTTCGATGATACGATATGAAGGACGCTTTTCATTTCAATTTCTATGATGTTATTTGTTCTTGTTGTTGTTTTTTCCTCTCTTTTTCTTTTCATTTAATTTTTACTCCATTTGATTTTGTTAGAAAAAGTATTTGCTACTTTTGTGATATTTTTTTCCATATTTTTTTTTTTTTTAATTTGCAAAATATATGTGAAATGACATTGTAAAGTAATTGAAAACATGAATTATGTGATCTATTTTGAAAAAAATGTAATATAACGAGGAAACTACAAAGTGTTTTCTAATTAAAGTTAAAAAAAAATATTCAGATCGGTAGACGGAAGGAGATATTATCAATTGAGTCTTTTTAAAGAAGTAAAATTGTGTAAAGTCTGATCTGTGGACTAGATTGTAGTCTTTTATATATACTGGATTAAAATCTGGTACAGTCTGCTCTATAGACTAAATGGTAATCTAATCTGTAGACTAGATGGTAGTCTAATCTGTAGAATAGATTGTAGTCTAATCTATAGACCAGATGGTAGTCTAATCTATAGACTAGATGGTAGTCTAATCTATAGACTAGATGGTAGTCTAATCTATAGACTAGATGGTAGTCTAATCTATAGACTAGATGGTAGTCTAATCTATAGACTAGATGGTAGTCTAATCTATAGACTAGATGGTAGTCTAATCTATAGACTAGATGCTAGTCTAATCTATAGACTAGATGCTAGTCTAATCTATAGACTAGATGCTAGTCTAATCTATAGACTAGATGCTAGTCTAATCTATAGACTTGATGGTAGTCTAATCTATAGACTTGATGGTAGTCTAATCTATAGACTTGATGGTAGTCTAATCTATAGACTTGATGGTAGTCTAATCTATAGACTTGATGGTAGTCTAATCTATAGACTTGATGGTAGTCTAATCTATAGACTTGATGGTAGTCTAATCTATAGACTTGATGGTAGTCTAATCTATAGACTTGATGGTAGTCTAATCTATAGACTTGATGGTAGTCTAATCTATAGACTTGATGGTAGTCTAATCTATAGACTTGATGGTAGTCTAATCTATAGACTTGATGGTAGTCTAATCTATAGACTTGATGGTAGTCTAATCTATAGACTTGATGGTAGTCTAATCTATAGACTTGATGGTAGTCTAATCTATAGACTTGATGGTAGTCTAATCTATAGACTTGATGGTAGTCTAATCTATAGACTTGATGGTAGTCTAATCTATAGACTTGATGGTAGTCTAATCTATAGACTTGATGGTAGTCTAATCTATAGACTTGATGGTAGTCTAATCTATAGACTTGATGGTAGTCTAATCTATAGACTTGATGGTAGTCTAATCTATAGACTTGATGGTAGTCTAATCTATAGACTTGATGGTAGTCTAATCTATAGACTTGATGGTAGTCTAATCTATAGACTTGATGGTAGTCTAATCTATAGACTTGATGGTAGTCTAATCTATAGACTTGATGGTAGTCTAATCTATAGACTTGATGGTAGTCTAATCTATAGACTTGATGGTAGTCTAATCTATAGACTTGATGGTAGTCTAATCTATAGACTTGATGGTAGTCTAATCTATAGACTTGATGGTAGTCTAATCTATAGACTTGATGGTAGTCTAATCTATAGACTTGATGGTAGTCTAATCTATAGACTAGATGGTAGTCTAATCTATAGACTAGATGGTAGTCTAATCTATAGACTAGATGGTAGTCTAATCTATAGACTTGATGGTAGTCTAATCTATAGACTTGATGGTAGTCTAATCTATAGACTAGATGCTAGTCTAATCTATAGACTAGATGGTAGTCTAATCTATAGACTAGATGGTAGTCTAATCTGTCAATTGATTATAGTCTTTTCTTTAGTCTGCGATATAAACTACATTATCGTAAACTAAATTAGGATACAGTCTATAACCTAGTTTATAGTTTGACCTATAAATTAGATTATAGTTTAGTCTATAAAGTACAATATATTCTGTACTAAAAACGGATTACAGTGTGTACTATAAAATATAACACAGTCTGAGTATAAAAAATGTTGTGTTAACTAGATCAGGGCTAAAAACTGAATAAAAACTATGAAATTGATTGAAGTTTGAACTAAAAACTGGATTATAAAATAAATTATAGTTCAATTTTTAAACTAGATTACAGTCTGCAATATGAATTTCACTTTAATCTAGATTAGTTATATTACTTTAATCGCTTTGTATGTGTGTGTTAACTCCTTCTCTTTATAAATAGAAAAACATATTCTAATACTTTTGCAATCATATATTTATAAACATCTGTCAAATATTTTCATATTTTAGTGCTGTAGTATGTGTGTATAACTTTCTCTTTATTTCTCTATAGTTTTATTTATATTTTCTCTTTATTTTTTTTTTCATATTTTGTTTGAAAAACGTCAAAAGCCTTCAGGAAAATTTATTATTCGAAAAACGCACAAATCAGTTTAATGGTCCTACTGATGTGCTTAACAATAACAACAACACTTACTCAATCATATTCCACAACGAAAACAAAAAAGATGAGAAGTGAAAAAGAGTTGAGTTTATGGAAGAGTAGGAGTAGGTACATATATATGTGTGTGTGTATGTCCAGATATAACAGTTAGAATTTTATACATACAAGTATTTATATATGAATGTTTGTTTGATTGCAAAAATATGATGTGGAAATTCAGAATGAAATGAGAAAAAGAAATAAATAATATTTTAGATCTTTTTCACCATTGGAACCATTTTTTTCAAATTTAGCTATAATAATTCCACAAATAATTAATAGTTAATAATTGCACTGCATGGACCCTTCCTTTAATCCTAAAAGTCCTATAGTTTATTCAGTAAAACTTTTTCCTTGATAAAGTAATTTTGTATGGACTCTCAATTCAATAGTACTTTAGATATTCGATAACTAATGTCTGCTATTTATCGGGGCTACCTCTACCACTGATCCTATCCGTCCTACATTTTATCTAATAAACCAGTTCCTTGAGGAGATGATTGGGACCAAATTAGAAAATTCTTGCTGTTATGGTTCTTTATAAACGCGATAATCAATATTGTATGGGAGTTCTCCTGTCTCGGATCCGTTATAAATTTTTTCCAGTAGAACAGATACTTAAGAAAGTGATTGCGACCAAACTTGAAAACAACCGAAGTTATAGATCTTTAGTTAGTCAAGGGTTAGAGAAGTTAAAATTTTAGCAAAGCAGGTTTAGCAGTTTAGTTTGTAAGTCCTAAACAAGCAGACAAACCAACAAAAACAAATTTATTTATATATACATATATATAGATGTGTGGCATATACAATACATTCCGTTATGTTTGTTTATGTGTTAGTATTTTATGTATTAAATCTCTTAAATTGCTGGTATTATGTTTTATGTGATTTGATATATCTTATTATTATCTCTTGTTGTTGTTGTAAAGCATTTTTTATTGTTTTATTTCAATAATATTAAAAGAGTTCAGGGAATCCATTATTGTTTCAATATGTTTTATTTTGTTTGTGCAACATGTTCATAAATAAAATACTAAATAAATTTCCTCTTTTTTGGAACATGTAAATCAATGTTTAAAGGATTTTAATAAGACTTATAAAATATTGATATTTAATATTTTGTTGTTGTCTTTTTTTTCAAAAGAAATTTTTAAAGAATCATAATTCTTCTAATATAAAAGTTTTAATGAAAAGTTTAGGAAAGAAATTTGGAGGTTAAATTGTTTTCACTAAAGTCAGTGATATCGACAATTTTCAATTTATTGCTTTAATTTAAATTCCTTTGAGAAAGACAATTGTCTTAATTATATATAACCACTTGACTTCTAGTGGATCGTATGATGATTAAAAATAACTATTTAATACAAAAAATATTACTCATACCACAGAGTGTAATAAAATCAATTCATTTGCAGATAATCAATGTATCTTTGTACCGTTAAAGTTATCTTAATAAAATGGTTGGAGCAGACGTATTTTCAAGTTAATTCAGAAAAGTAAAAGCATGTTGGTGTCGTTAGTTGATGACTCTCCAAATTTGTCCATCTCGGGTAGTTGATTTTTTTTTTTACTTCGCTAAAAATCTCCTACAGATAGAGATTTTAATATGAGATTTCAGAGGGACAGAATTGAATATTTTCCATACATGCCTCTACATCTTGCCAGGGCACAGTCAGCAACTCTCCAATTATAGCCACCTCGAGTATTTTGATACTTAATTAAAAAAATGGCTTAAACTTCATTTATAAATTTAAACAAAAGAAATTTCACATACAATGGATGCATATTTCTATAAACGCACAAAACTTTTTTTAAGAATTAGAAAAAAAGAAAATGTTTTTTTTTCCTTTTTATTTTTTTAAGAGTTTAACTCCCATTTTTGTTTATAATTTCTAATAAAGAACTTAAGTTTATTATTCTCTATAACATTATTAAAATTGAGTATTTGATGTGAATTTCTTGATTGATGATTCTTTGTTGTGGATTATCTGGTATTGATTCCACAAATTTTTTAAGAATATCTGAATTAATTTCTTCCAAAACTTTATTTTTAGTTTAGCTCTTTCGATTTGTCCTTATTTTAATAAACTTTAGGGGCCATGTATTTCCTCAAGTTCTCCATTAGGTTTAAGTCCGTACTGCAAGCCGGTCAATCCAAAAGAGATATGTTTTGATCGTTAAATTTTGACTAATACAGACAATTCTGTGGTATAAATGTTTCAAAGCTTAATGTCTTTTCTTCAAGAAATTACACACCACACTTTCGGAACAATTATTGGAACATTCATGGTGATTAAAACTTTAATTTAGATCTTTTCTTGTTCGTATAGAAAGGATCTCTTGGGCCTCTTTAAACGTTACATATTTATTGATATGACTTCACTGACATTAAAGTTGAAATAAATTATAAACCAAGTTTCACCAGATATTTTTTTAAATGTGTCCTGCATTCAAAATAAAATTACAAATATAAATAAATATACGAATCCAATAAAAAGTTTTATTTAATCTAAATTTTGAACTTTGTGATTTTTTGCTTTTTTCTCCAAAGAATGGAGCATCATTTATTAACCCATAAAACTAGTTTTTTTTTGTTAGGAATTTTAAAAGGAAATATCAACGGGAGTCATACAGATAGAATCCAGGTGAACAAAAAAGACACGCCAACCAGCCCTATGCAAAATTGCTCAATTTAAAAAAAATCTTTTTTATTCTATATATATTTTCAGCCGACTGGATGATAATTTAAGTGAAGAAAGGAAAATTTTTAACATTATTTATACGGATTGAAATTTATGTCCGTTTAAATTTTTTGTCACTGGACAATCAGACGATCAAGTTTTCAGGTGGGCATCGTGTCGTATGAAATCTAAAAATTTATATAATATAAAAATATTACTCATACCACCTGTTATCCATAATATGTATACAATTCATTACACTACGGGTGGTATGAGTAATATTTAAATTTAAAAATATTACAATTTATAAATTTGAATAAAAATGTTTAGTTTTATTAAACAAATTATGTTTGAATTCATAAAATTTACTTATAAAATAAAAAAGTATTTGTTTATCATCAACTTTGAACAAATATTAAAATCTGCTTTTTTCACCTTTGTGTGTCATTGTTGCAAAAAAAAAAAAAAAAAAAAATCTGAAAAAAAGAAATCACTGAACCAGATAATATTTAAGGCCAGACCAACAACCATTATGTCAGGCGAAAATAATAATATCACAGAAAAAACAACAACAAATACGCCAAAAAATGAATCTGACTGCTAACGGAAGATGTTAAAGACCCACTGAAACATACACTTTATTTATTGCCTTTTTAACACTTAAATTCCAAATTAAAAAAAGGTGAACAAAATTCCGACGACTGGAAAAAAAGAAATATTACCTTCAACAATATGTAGATAGGAAAACATTATATTGGTGGCCATAAGTACTTTAATACCATGACATGATGAGAATATTTTTCTGTTGCTTTTATATCATTGTCAAGGATTTCATAGATTTTTTCCTCTTGAATGAGAATTTTTTTATTATTTGTTGTACGGGCATTATAAATTTTAACATACATTTTGGAACACCATTTATAAAATGCAGGAATTAAATTGATTTTTGGGAAATGGAGCTATCAAATGGTAACCTTAAATCAACGTTACTGATGTCTTTTAGATTTGTTTGGTACAGGAAAGTATGGCTGAACCTTCTAACATTAAAAATCTACCAATTGTCAAATTAAAATTTTGATTTACTGTAATTTTATTATTTTTGGCGCGAAAGTGATATTCTTATTATTTTTACTAATGCAATTTTTTGTCTGCGTTTTTTATTCGTAATGGACGCATGCTAAAAATAAGACTAAATACCCTTTATTATAATTTTAGACTTGTAGTTCATTGCATTAAAATGAGGCGGATGATGACTCATAATATATTCTAGAGGAACGGTGTGTCACAGAGGATTGCTTAGACGAAGTTAAACATTTGAATTAGAATATAATAAGCTACAACTGCGGTGCAAAAATGGTAAAGATTAAAGAGAGCGGCATTTGGATAACTACAATCAAGAATATGAAATATAGAACTCAAGAATAAGTAACGTCGTGTGCTAAAATCAACCCTGGTGTGCTTAAGATGGAAACCTGGTTAGTATTCGGAATAATGCCTTCCAAAAATGCAAAGAAAAATCTCAAAATTTGGTATTTTACATTGGGGTTCTTAAAACTAAATTATGTTTTAAAATTTGATTTTGAGTTATACAATGGAGTCTGAACTTAGATAACATCCAAAATCCCTTTCAGAAAAATATAAATTTGTTACTTTTTTCCATATAGATTTTCGGAGAAAATATTATCAAAAAAGACGTTAAGAAATGATTGTATTTTTTTCGAATGGGTGAATAAAATGTCTTATGTACTCTTTTTTAAGACATGTAACTGCGACCATGTACTTCACGAGGATGTGAACTTTTTAAGGCATAAAGGTACACTTCCCAACTATCGTTATAAAAAATTTCATATTCAATATAATACATAAGAGCACTACGCATACTAGTTCGTTCTCATAACAAAATCTGCAAATAATTCTCTTAATTCAAGATTTCTTAAATTTGCGATAATAATTGGTAAAATTTGATCAAGAATTTCAGGAGTTTCCATATTTTTTGAAACAAAAAAGTTGAATATTTTCCAAAATTTTTTGTCTAAAATTTTGAAATTTAAATATAATGCCAGATTACAATTATATACTATATATTTACGATATCAGTTGAAGTATACTGATATCTGTTGTATATCCTCTTTCAAGTGTTCAAAAAATTTTTTTGTAAAATAATTTTAATAAATTAGTTTCTTATAAATAAATCTGCCAAATTTCAATTAAAAAAGCTTTAGCACAAATAATGAGTAAGATCGTATAACAGGCGTATACTTAATATAATTCACTAATATAACTCATACGTTTCAATATTATTTGTTTATAATTTTCATTATATATATGTTTGAAGTTTCAACAACATTATGTTAAACACATTCACTAACACATCTTGTACACATACACATAAAACGAAATGTTATATATTTTATATGGTGAAGAGTGTGTATTAAATTTGTTATTTCGCATGAAACACCAAGAAGAAATCCTTTAAGATCTCATAGATTATATATTCTTGCATCAAATCAAAATCTGAGTATAGTTTGATATGTCTGTCTGTCTGTCTGTCTGTCTGTCTGTCTGACTGTGTGACTGTCTGACTGACTGTATGACTGTCTGTTGTTGACATACTCACATCCACAATCATTGATAAAGCTCAATGGAACTTTGCGTGAGTATTTGTATTCTCCTGAGAAGTTTCATTATATGATATTAACCAATATCTGAGACAATCTTAAAGTTCAAGTGAAGAGCTTTCTTAGAAATTCATAATCTTTCTTAGAAAGTCATAATATTAAGCTAAAAATACCTCATTACCATTCCAAAAGTATCCAAAATCGGATATATATAAAGAAAGGTTAAGTCAAAAGTATAACTAATTTTGTAACTTATTTTTTGCTAAACTTAACAAAAACGTTCATATATTGTATGTGTTTGGAAGTGTATATGTGAGTGTAACCTATATAAATAACGTATTAAGTTCATACACTTATTTAAAATACATTAAGCTTTAAGTTATGATTAAATTTTATTTTAATCTAATGAGAAGTTTAAAAAAATACAAAAATTTAATATCTTAATTTCGGTGTTATTCCAAATATAAGTCTATAACTTCTTTGTTATTGGACCGATTTTATTGGATTTCAATAAAAGACTGCTTAGGATAATAGCATATACTCTTGCCAAATTTTATTGAAATTGGATTATTATTGTGACTGTGAGTATATAGTGTCACTAGCTGTTTCTAAATTTGTTCATGAAAATTGTTGATAATCTTCAGGACGTAATTTTTAAATATGAGATGAAATTGTCATTGATCGGTGCAATATATTAGCTCATATAAAAATATCCTCCTGGAAATTCATAAAACACGAAGAAAAATGTGGCACATGCAAAAGGCATCGGTTCCCATACAGAACCGTACTTGAAAACCGCTTTCACAAATCAATTTAGAAAATTCTTGAGTTCATATGAAATTTCATAAAAATTATTTAACAGTTTTAAAGTTACATAATTATATGAAAAAGAAAAAAAGTTTTAAAGACTTCAGTCTAATTTCAGAAGAATCATAATGTTACAAAGGAAATGGTGTAAATGTTCACGTTTAAAAACATAAAATTATCATATTTCATGCAGTCATGTAACAAATTCTTAAAGAGTGCAACATCTGCATCATCAGTAAAAAAAATGTTACCCCAAAATGTTAAAGCAGAATATTAGAGATTTTTATGTCTTTACCCTTGTTTTCTCCTTATATTCACGTTTTTTAAAAAAAGGATTTTTATGTTTTTTAAATGTTTATGGTAAATAAAATTGATTTATTTTTATTTAAATAATTTTTTAATACTCTTTTAGAAGAACCTAAAAACATACATTTTAAATTTCCTTTCCTGATTCATAAAAATATATAAAATTTTATTTGTTTGTAAAAATAAAAGTTAAAACAACTAAGAATTTTATTATCGGCTATGGTGAATTTTCAAAACCCTCCACCACAAATATTTGCGATGTAAATACATTATATTTTGTATATACACACTCATACGTACACTCACAAACATATGCGATATATAAATATTTTTAATATAACACAGGACTACGTTATGAGTCATAAAATTTTTTATATTCTTCGATATAACTTTTTTCTACTGAACCAATTTTGATAAGTTTTGGAGGGGAAATGAAGAACATACAGGCTGAATTTCATTCTAATTTGACTAATTGATAATTTTGAGAAATTTCTTCCATTGAAGTTAGAGTATGCCTCAGATATCGGTCCATACCATTTTACATACTGAAGCGATTTTGGTGGTTTAAAATAAGAATTTTCTCAGGACCATAACAAATACTCAAGAGAAAATTCTTTGAGCTCCATCAATTATTGCGAATTTGAGTGTGCCAACAACAGACAGACGGACAGACGGACATGACTATCGATTCAGATTTTTATTCAATGTAAAAATATATATACATTATTGAGGCTGAAACGATTCCTTCTTAGCATTACACACGGAATGACAAAATTAATACATCTTCTTCACCAGTTGTGGTGGTGATGGGTATAACAAGTAAGAATGTTAAATTCGGTTAATGCCCGCTACCTCAAATGTGAGTGAAGTACGTAAGTTATGTTTCATACATACACACTAACAAACATATATATAAAATATATAATTTATTTTGTAATATAACTCAGGAACACATACTTAGTCATGAAAATAGTTATATTCTTGTTTATAACTTTTGAACCGATTTTGAACATTTTTGGAAGTACATATATGAAGTACATAATACTATAGCAAAATTTCATTCTAATTTTTCAAGTTATTTTTGACAATTTTACGAAAATTCTTCCTTTGAATTTAGAGGTTGCCTCTGAAATCCCTTTATATCTTTAAATATACAGATCCGATTTTGGTGGTTTAAATATAAAAATTTTCAGGATGATATGAGATACTCAGGCCAAATATCAATGAGCTCTTTGAATTATTGTAGATGTGAGCGTGCCAACAACAGATAGACGAATTCGGACTCAGATTTTGATTTAAACTGATTCCTTCTTAGCATTACACACGGAATGACAATGTTAATACATCCACTTTGCCACTTGAGGTGGTGTAGGGTGTACATATAAAAATTTATACTAAAATAAATGTATTTGTTTAACCTTTGTAACCAATTGTTTTATTTATTTCCATTATTTTTTTGTTATTTTTGTAAATATAATTTTATATGAAATAAATTTAATGTTTTTGTGTTTGTTTGTGTGTGTGTGCGGAGGGGATTTCTATACATTTTTTTTGTTGTAATGCAAACACTTAAAAAATAAAATTGTTTTCAAAGCTTTTGTAAAGTGCATTTACTTTATGCTCCCTGGTACTTTATTATTTTCATTTATTTATGTGTGTGTGTGTGTGTATGTGTGTTGAGTTTTTTGCATTTGATATTTGGAAGCCAACAAAAAAATAAAATACGATTAAAAAAAAGGAAAAGAAAATATAAAGATAAAAACTGAAATAGAAAACCTCTGCATTAAATTCTATTTTCAATTTCAAACTGCGGCTGACAATAATGGTTTTTATTGTTGGAACTGAAAAAAAAGGAAGCTAAAATTTACAAAAACAATGACAGGTGGCAATTTAAGGGGAAAACGAAGTGATATCAAAAGGCCTTGGTTGCCACTGGAAACTGAATGTATCGCATGTATGGTCATGCAAGTGTCAAATCCCAGAACTCTTGGATTACACCCTTTACGCTCATGGCTGAGCTATTCAAAAACCGACCAGCTGAGGCATTATAGAATGTTATTTTAACCAATAGCATGGCCGCAATTAGGTACCAAACCGGTGACTGCACAATATTGAACCATGTTTAAGAATGCTACATATCACTGAATTGAGCATTCGAATATTGAACTGGTCTGGTAGTACGGATACGGGACTAATAAGGACAATTTGGAGGCTGATGCCATAGAGTAAGAAAGGGACGAACCTCAAAGAATATATTGATAGCCTGTGTAGTTTACCACTCAGCGCTTGTGAGAAAACAGTTGCTGTGGTATCTAGATCTTGTTGCATATAGCACTGTTGATGTTGATGGACTATAACTATATTGCTGTTGAATCCAGTTTTCATCTGGTGTATTCCCACTTTTTAGGGTAGCAGTACCACATGTAAGGAAAGGCCCCTTCAATTAAATAATCCAATCTTAACTTAATCTCCAAAATCTTTAGCTTCCTTTCATTATTTTGATTTCAGCATTCTATTTGTAACTGACTTCTCTGTACCATGGATGGTTATATTTATATACTGGCTTACGCTCTGAACCCAACTCACACCAGAATTCACATCAAAAATAGTCATATGAAAATAAAATGAATATTTCGTATGTGAATGTGAATCTATAGATTTAACGTGACTTTAGCCCACTATCATTTAGAAATCTATGAAATTGTTGTGGTTTTTGCTCAAACACCAAAACGACTACTGACGACTGACTATCTACCACTACTACTACTACTAAAACCGACTATATGTCCGATTTATACATATATACATACATATATGTGGGTTTAAATAGTTATATATGTATTGGTGTGAATATGTATAAATGTGTGATAAAATACACCAATACCAGTGTTTATTATGTGGTTCCTGTTTGTTATAGTAGTGGTGTGGTCCTTTGTACCATGACAATTCATTTGATGGTTTTTATTTTGTTTTATCTCCGGTGTAAAAATACTTTTTTCTTTTTTTCTTTTATATATTTTTATATATCTTGTTGTTGTTATATTTTTATATATTTTAGTTATTCCGTTTTTTATTATTTTATGTGTGAGTGTGTGAATATACATATGTATGTATGTGTGTGTGTATATTTATTATTGTAGTGCTTAACAAACCCAAACAATTGCATTTGTTGAGTGTTTGGATTTTTCATCATCAGGTGCGGATGGTTTCATTCAAACCATCAATGTGTATGTGAATAAAAATAATTACTTCCGCCAAAGTGGGTGAAATGTCGATGTTATATACAACTGAAATAAAATAAATTCTACATCAATAGAAAAATACTGAAAAGAAAGAATAATAAAAATAAATATGGCGAAATAGAAAGATAAAGTGAAGCGTGTAGGGAAAATTGAATTTATTTTTTTATAATTATTAGAGTTCTTGAATTTTCTTTTTCGGAGGAGATTTGGAGCTTGTAGTGGAAAATTAAAATGATAGAGATATGATTTTGGGAGTGTTTGTGAAATTGAAATTATTGAAATTTTATTTACATTTTGATATGATTTAATTAAAGAGCAAATATAATTATATAATTAAAATTAAATATAAAAATAAAAAATAAATATATTTTTGTATACAGATTGATCATCGATAAAGCCAATATCGTTGTGGTTAAGAGTTTTAAATTTTAATTTCTGAAACAAATTAAATGAATAATACCGTTTTCCCTTAAAATATTTTAAGATATTTGTACAATGCGAAGGTCTAAGAAAATCTAATAAATATAGTTTGAAATAAAAATTTTAATAAAAAATTGATAAAATTTTTGGGAGTCTATACCTGACCCTACAAGAATTTGTTATATACAACCTAAATGGTGACATTATACGTAAAGAAAAATTGCAGAAAACTATGAATCTGATATTTGTTTTTTAAGAAAAAAATATTTTTAAGAGATTTTCTTTAAAGAAAATCGAAACTTTTATAATTTTTATTTTGAAAATTGTATACTTTTTCACTGCATTTGTTTTCTTAACTAAGGAGTGATGTCGAAAAAATCTTAACACACTTTTATCACTAAATTTTTTTTGATAAAGTTACTTTTGTAAAACATGTCAGTTTATCTGATTATGTTGAGTCACCAGAAAAAGTGCATATCAAAAGTTGGTCATGGTTCAGATAGAACAAATGGACCAGATGATATTTTTGACACCACAAACAAAAGAAAACATTTTCAAAAGAGCTCACAACACATCCGGCAGGAGGTCAGTTTAGTGCTCAAAATATTTGGCACGAAAAGTACCATACAAGGCTCAGATAGTTCCTTGCTACTTAATAATAGATACCAAAATTTAGATCAATGAATGTTTACACAAAAAACTGCTACCATTTATAAAACTTCATAATGTTTCCACTTTTTTGGCCTGTATCTTCATCCTGTCACTATAGTAAACAAACCCTTGAGTGGAACAAGAACGATAATGTGATTTTTGCATTAAAAGGGGCGAATTCCCCAAACTGCCCGGAGGTAAGGCCAGTGGAGAGTTATTGCACTTTTGATAAAAGAGAAATTAAGAGCACAAAAAAGGGTGTCCTAAAGTGTAGTATATTTTAAGCGAAGATAAACTACATGTTCGAACAAAGTGACAGAAAGCACTATAAACATATGTTAATGGAAGGTTTCCGAAAAAGTTTTAAAATTTCATCACTTTTGATTTAAACTATAAAAATATTTTTATTAAGTAATAATAATTAAGTTGAGTGCTTTCGTTTTTATTAATAATTATGTATGTTAAGAATAATTTGAACTCCAAAAAATAAATTTTGAAACCTTTGGGTTTCTAAATCGTATATCATTGTAAATAATTTCGAATGATGATTTTATATATTTTTTAAAATATTTTTTTCTTATTTGAGACTTCATTATTTCTCCTTAATCACAAATTATAATCAATTTTTTATTATAGACCTAAAAACTTATTGAAAAGGTTTATTGATAACTGGAATAAAAAAGCATATTCCCTAAGGATCCTTTAACACAAAACTAGTCCCCTGTGACCAAAGCCTTGAGCTATAAAATCATAATTTGTCCTAAAAAAATATTTATTGTGTTTACGGAGAAAAGAACTCTAATTTGAAGAACAGATACCAAAATCCTTTAATTGTAAAAAAATGACTTTAATTCCTTAACTAAATGTTAAAACAATCATTTTAGTCATTTATAGTGTAAATGTTTTTTCCACAATTTTGTGTAATTTTACGATTTGTAAACGAGCAATTAAATGAGAAAACAGTTAAGAAACTATAGTTGGTCAATCCCAACAATTTAATACACTACAACACATTCCTACTTAAAAGTGGTAGTGTGGGATTAGTGTGTTCTAAAAGGATTTTTTCTGTGGGCGTTAGCTAAAAGAAATTATTGACCCACCCTCGTAAATCGATCTTTGCTTATATTTGTTTTGTTTTGACAAAGTCTTATTACAATATCAACGTGAATATGTGAGATTTAAGACCTTCAAGGTGATATTTGGAAGGAGGGTTATATGGACCAAGAAAAATAATGAACCGATCCTCGTATAATTTGGCACATCTGTTTAGAATATCATATGACTATTTTGTGACAAATTTCATTAAAATCACTTTATATTTAAGACTTCTATGATCTAAAATTTGCACTTTAGTAGGAACATTTGTATGAGGATTAGATATGATAAACCCATCATCACCAATTTCAAAGGGCCAAAATAATGACACGTGTTTAATTTCATTAAGACATCTTAAAAATTGCCGGTCTGATGGACGGATATCATTAAATCGACACAAAAAAGGCTCCTGAGTCGAACGATATACTTAAAAGTGGTGGTAGTACCATTTTTTTTTGCACAAATGCATAATACCCCAACCACCTATGGTGGTGTAGGGTATAAATGAAAGAGAAAAAGTAACAGTATTTAGTTGCAATTTCAACTAAAACAACTTTTTTGTTGTTTCTATTACTCTTCACTCTTCAAGTGCCAAAAGGCTATTTAATTTTAAAAGAGTATAATTTTTTCACTTTCGCGTTTTTTTTTTGGCTTTTGCTACACAGTTGGTATTTCCATTATTGTTATTGTTGTTGTCAATGTCACAGTAATTGTTGTTATTATTATAGTTGTTGTCGTTTGTCAGTTGCGACAAACTCAGTGGGTTTCCTTGGCTATGAGTCCGGATAGAATATAATATTGTTTGGTGTTTGTCACTGGTGTGAAAGAAACGAATTGTTATAAATGACTATTTTTTATTTCAACTAACAACACGACATACACACACACATAAACACATAACAGCACAACACAACTGAACTCAGTTGTACACAAACACAATTCATGCCATTATTCAATTATGAAGTCATTAAGTCATTTGTAAGTAAAGTCATGTCATTTTTAATGGCACATTAACGTTTTTTTCCAGTTTTTGCTTTTCTCACTCTCTCCTTCTTGCTTTCCTTTTTTCTCTTAATGTAATATTTTTTAGTTGTAGTTGTTGTAGTTGAAGAACTGTAATGAAACAAATTGAAGATAAAAATGTTTCGATATTTTGAAAAATAGATAAAATGAAAATTTATTGCATTTTTGTTGCTTTTTTTTGGAGGGAGGGAGGGGGAAGTGAGGAAATGAAATTGAAAGTAAAAGGTTTTTTGTTGTTGTTATTGTTGCTTATAAATAACTGTAATGAGATATTTAAAAGCGAAGTTAATTTATGTTAAGGGAAATAAATCAATTGTGACTATTTTTAGTTTCAAAGGAATCACTGGGTACGTATGAGTAATATTAATTAAAATTGAAAAAGTTTTTGTTTAACAATTAATTAAAAGAATTTTTGTTGAAAGAAATGATAAAAAAGTATATTTTTTAATTAATAAATTAAATACCTTCACAACGAAGTAAAATAATATAAATTTATATATTTAAAGAAGATGTAATGATGGTTAACGTATGAGTAATATTTGTAAATTAGATTTTTACATAAATCATTCTATTGTTAATAGAAGCTTTGTCCATTACCGATTTTTTTAGTTTATACCAAACATATGTAAGATAAATATTTTAAAAGCATTTTGCTCTTCAAAAAGCCCAACTTTTTTTACTGAAGCAATTTTGATAAAAATTTGGGGTAAAGTATTGGCCTAATGTCCTCGGATTTGTTTTACTTGAATATATGTTAAGATTTTTTTTGAGAAATATGAATTACATTCGTCTGACGCTTCATTTGGCTGTACATGTAAAAGATGTAAACAGTTAAGAGGTTTCAATGTTTGAGATATTTTCATGAAATTTTGGTAAAAGAATGATACATGTAATATTTCAGGTACCTTCCATACAAATATGCTTCCGGAAAATATAACGAAATTTGGCAAAAATAAACCATGTGTCAAATTATCGGCCATTATTTCTTTTAACCCCATTCATCCTTCTTCCAGTTATCACTTTATAGGCCATAAATCACACATATAAGTTGGTGTTGTAATAATATAATTGGGAAAATTAGAATAATATTTAAATTCAATGTAGGAAATATAAGGTCGATCCATGATTTCTTTTAGCGCATAAATTTTTACCTAAATTTAAGTGTCACAATAATGAACTGCACATTCAGGAATAAATCAGAAAATTTAATTATACACGGGTCGTTCATTAACTTTTCGTAACTATTGTGGTGTAGGCAAGGTACGACTTTTGACTCTTCGAAAGATCGGATCTTTTAAAGAGTTAAATTTCAATTAAAAAAAGAGTTTTATTTTTTATCGCTCTTCGAAAAGAGTTCATCTCTAAAAAAAATGATAAAAATGTAAAGAGATAAAAATAAGAAAAAACGAAAACGAGTTTAAAAAAGTGTTTAATTCTCAAAAATTGTTCTGAAGTCGTATATAGCTGTCAAAAATATTTTTTATTAATCTAGAAAGAATCACTTAAAGGAGAGTAAAATAAACAATTTTAATAAAAATTTCTTTATTTTTTTAATTTTCGTAAACGAAGATTAAAAATAAAGATTTGAAAATAAAGATTTTATTCCAAATTGCTCCTTACTCTAAATGGATGGTATTACGTAGTCGCGCTAGACGGATTATGTAATATTCTTACTTGTTTTAATATGAATTTTCAATTTCGTTAACTTTACTCAAAAGTTGTGTAAGAAATTCCACGAAGTGAGATAAAATCCAAGATTTTTATTCAATCATCATTTTGAAGTCTTAGTATGAATCCCACTTTATTTGAAAAATAAGAGAAATTGGCCAAGAACCCATTTATTATACCAACTTCTTTTGATTACTCTAGTGATCTAAATACTATATTTATGAAACCTTCATTGAGATCAAATCAAAATATCAACGTTATGGTTTTCTGTTTATCAATTAAAAAAAATCTCTTTCAATTTTATGTTATTTTCCCTAAAAAGACGAATTTCATAATAAACTATGACTTTTCAAGAAAAACAATTACAATATTTCTTTGTAACGAAAAAATATTAATTTTTCTTGTTTAAGAAAAAAATCTCATTTAATATTTTCTCATAAATGGAAATCTAACAAAATGAGATGAATACAAGACAAATAAAAGTCGTATTACAGTTTAGTGAACTGTTAAATCACATTAATTCATTTACATTTAAGCCAATTTTACGCTTTATATCATCAATTTAGCAGATCATTGTTGGACATTATTTATTCACAACATGCAAAATCAATGGTTTGATGATGGTAATTCTCAAAATCTACACACAAACAAATACAGACATACATACATACATACATACATACATACATACATACATACATACATACATACATACATATACACAAACAAACAATAATTGCTACAAAAACAGGATTCACTTTAATAAATAAACAAAATGAAGAAAAAATCAAGAATGAAATGTGAGAACAAAATAAGAAAAAACTAGTAAAAATATTATAGTCGGCCAAATAATACCCTATGAATTATGAACGACCTTCGCATAATTAACTTTTTTGTTATATGATTTAGTGTGAAGTACATTATTATGATATAAACATTTATGTGAAACTAGTCAAAACCCGCTGCAGTTTGCCGCCCTTATAAAGTGGGTGGTGCCCCTCCTTACGGTTCTACAAGTTTGCCAATATAAAAAATCCTTGGGAAAGTAATTGCAACCAATTTGAATACTCTCGCTTTCACAATTCTTACGATATTCCATAATTACTATTTACTTTGTATGGGAATACCGTTCCCCTTCATCTTACCCGTCCTATATTTTGATCAGTAAAACGAATTCTTTAGAAAGTGATTGGGGTCGACTTTCAGAGCTATTGCTGTTATAGTTCTTTAGATATTCGATAATAAATATTTTCTTTGTGTGGGGGAAACCTCCCTCTGGATCCTATCCGCCCTTTATTCTGAGCAGTAAAACAAATTTTAAAACTCTCGGTCTAGTGGTTTTTTAAATATTCGATTATCAACATTTTCTTTGTATGGAGTTTACCTCTCTCCCTATCTCTGATCCTTTCCCTCCATCATTTCGTCTAGTAAAACAGTTCCTTAAGAAAGTAATTGGGACCAAATTCAAAAACTCTCGTTATTATACATTCGATGATCCAAATTTGCTTTGTATGGGGGTTACCTCCCTCCCCCTGATTCTATCCGCCCTACATTTTGTCTTGTAAAATAGTTCCTTGAAAAGGTAATTGGCACCAAAATTTGAAAAATTCTCGATGAATTGGTTCTTTATATATTTAATGATCGATATTTTCTTTGTATGTCTTGTAAAACAGTAAAACAGTTCCAAACGAGCAGTCAAATAAATACAGATTCATTTTTACATATATAGATTTATACTTTCTGGTGGAGCTAGAAAAAATTATTGTCTGACCCTCGTATAATTTCAAACATCGATTTGAAATTATATATAAAAATTTTAGCAATTTTCTATTACAATACCAACGTATTTGTGAGATTTATGATCTTCAAAATGATATTCGGAAGGTGGTTTGTATGGGACATATGAGAAAAAAATCGACCCTCGAATGATTAGGCACATCGATTAACCATAAAATTTATTTTTGTTGAACTTCGGGAGGACATTTTATGGGAGCTACCTTAAACATTGGACCGAATATATATATATATATATATATATATATATATATATATATATATATATATATATATATATATATATATATATATATATATATATATATATATATATATATATATATATATATATATATATATATATATATATATATATATATATATATATATATATATATATATATATTTGACGTGTACAGTGTGCATAATGGACGGCCAACGTTAAATCGACTCAGAAAGTGATTCTCAGTCGAACGATATACCATCTAAAGTGGTGTAGGGTATAAAAACAGGCATTAAGAGGAAATATTTGGGGGGAAAACATATAAAATTTTCATGTTGAACACAAAAAAAAAGAAGAATGAAAAGAAAAAATCACTTAAAATATGAATGTATGAATAAATGAATGAATAATGAATGATTGTTGTGGACGTCTCCTGTTGCTACCAGAAAAAAACATTCTATACCAACAAAGGAATTTCATTCCCCAACCAAAAACAATGTCAGATTTTCATTTCATTAACTCATGAAACCATTTCCATTTGTCTGAGTGGGGAGAGAGAGAGAGAGGGAGAAGGTGTGAAGGTGATGACGTAGACATAATTTGCCTGAACTGGTGGGAAACTGCTGATGATGTTGCTATTGTTGTTGTACTTGTTTTTATTTGCTGCGAAAAGAGGGATTTTTATTTTATTTTTGGAGAAAGTAGACCAAAGAATTATTTATGAGCTGTTAGAACAGGAAATGGACTAAAACGACAGGACAGTTGAAAATAAAAAAAAATCACAGGTGAAAAATGATTTACAAAAAAATTATTCTTTTTTATGATTTTTTTTAGGTAACGGAAACAGTGATAAGTTGTTGGTGGGAAAAGGAAGTTTGTTCCCTAAAAAAAAATTTGTTTGAAAATATGTTGAATGATAATTTTAAACACGTTTTATACATATATTTATGAATGTATTGTATTTTATGTGTGTTTATATATTTCAATATTTAAATGTAGATTTTAATGGTTGTTTGTGTTTGTAATATAAATGAATTTTGTACATAAATTTAATGATGTTCAAATATTAGAAAATAATTTTGTCTTACGTTTTATTAATAAATTTAGTGAAATTTAGTGAAATTTTTGATTTTAAAAATTTTATAAAATATTTAAGAAAATTTAAAGAAATAGACAGACACTGAAGATTAGTGGTTTCTAAGATGATGACAATACGTTCTACTTTCAAAAACAAATATTTAAATCTCAATCCCACAGTGTGTCCAAATCGATTTATATGAAAATAATACTGTAACTTTTGGACTGTTAATGCGGTTTTCAACACCTTTTTATTCTTCGTAAGATTGGTTCTTTCAAAGAATTTAATTTTAATTTTTAAGAATAGAAATTCATTTTTTATCGATTTTTGAAAAGAGTTTAATTCTTAAAAATTATAAAAATCCAAAAAATTACAAATGAAAAGAAGAACGAAATCCAAAAAGAGTTTTAATATTAATAATTCGCACAAATTGTTTTGAAGTCGTCAAAATATATTTTTATAAGCTGAAAAGGAATTTTTGTAAGTTCACCACCTTTGCATGGATTTAGAAACGTCCTCGTATATTAAGACATGTTTACTTTTGCTTTATAAATTTTTGTGTGTTTTTGTTATTGCATTTTTTAATATAGAACAACAGTCAAAAATTTGTTTGTGTGCAAAGCACATTTTTTGTTTTTATTTTTTTATTTTTTTTCTTTTCAACCATTTCGCATTTTTGAGCGAGTTAAAAAATAATTCTCCTCTTTTGTTAACTGAAAGAAGAGTTAAATAAGTTTTAAATAGAGATGAAAATTTTAATCGAAGAAAAGAGTTTTACTTCTTTAATCTTCGCAAATATCCACCTCGGGTATGTAGATATTTTACAAATATTCATGTGTTCGAAGTTCAAGAATTATTAACAAAAATGGATGTAGGCGAAAAAAGCTTGCAAATTACAGCAATCAACGATTTGAATATTCGACTAGACATGAAGCCATCATTTAAACGTTCGGCTACATGTTACAAGACCAAGCCAACAGTAGGAATTTGTTTTCCTTTTTCAATTGTTAGTGAAAGGTATTTCTTCATTAAACTTTTCTTCCGGAGCAATTATTGTTATATGGAGACTATTTGACGTTATAAAGGATATTTCCGACTTTAAGATTTATTTACTGATTTTCAGTAGTGGGTCTCTATTGGAACTAGATCATTTGTATTCTCATCTTCTTGAAATTTATAATTTCCTATAAGTTTTAATTTCCTATAAGTTTAATAACTTAAAGGCATCTGAAATAATGAATCGGTCATCACCATCATCCAAATATTTAAAAAATTAGACCTGTAGAATGGATTTCTTTAAATTGGAAGCGATACTTTAAGAATGCATGGTGAATGTAGGGTATGAAAATAATATAAATTTATATTCATTTTTTTAAAGTTTCGATAAAAGATTTTTGTTATATTTGTTACAGTGGTGGCCGTAAATGTTAAAATATTTATTTAATAATCTTGGCAGAGAAAAGTTCTTCCTTTGGAAAAGGGAATACAATATATTCACATATTTTTTATGATCGATCTGGTACTAAAAGCAAAACAAAGTTTAACAAGTAAGAATGCTATATTCGGCTATGCCGAATCTTAAATACCCTCCACCACAAATTCGTGTAAAGTTAATACGTTAGGTTCCATAGACACACATATACTCACAAATGTATATAACACAGAAATACTTAATTAGTCATAAAATTAGTTACAATTTAAGCTATAAAATTTTTCAACTAACTGCCTTTTTCTACCAATTTTCATTGAGCTCTGTTAATTTTTGCGGATGTGAGCAGACAAAGAGATTGACGAAAATCGATTGAGATTTTGACTTGATGCAAGAATATATACATTATGGGGTCTGAAATAATTCATTCTTAGCGTTACACACAAAATGACAAAGTTAATATTCTCTCTCTACCACTTGTACTGTGGAGCGTATAAAACAAAAAATATGCTTGTTATAAGCTCAAAACTATTTTCCGGGAAGGGGTTTTATATGTAGCTCCCATATAAGACCCCTTCCCGAAGTTTGGACCAAGATTGTTCATATTTATAACATACTTTTATTATAGTTAGAAAAATCATTGTGCTAATTTTAATGGAATTAATCTTTATTTAAATGTTTTATAACTCTAATCCGTTTTCCGGAAAATCCCGTTATAAGGGAGCTATAGGAAAATTTGGACCGATACAGGGCAAATTAATATAATATCTTCAGAACAGTTAGCAAAATAATTGTGTCGACTTTCAGTAGAATTGGTCTTTATTTACTCGGGAAGGGGCGTTATAATGGAGCTATATCATAATATGGACCCACAATAACAATAGAATTGGTTCAAATCTAAAAGTATTATAAGCTGTAAATCATATTCCGGGAAGGGGCCTTATATGGGAGCTATATCAAAATATGGACCCCATTTTAATAAAGTTTACAACATATATTTAAAAAAGCTAGAAAATTAGTTGTGCCAAATTTAAGAGTTTTATAAGCTATAAATCATATTCCGGGAAGAGGCCTTATATGGGAGCTATATCAAAATATGGACCCATTTTAATAAAGTTTACAACATATATTTAAAAAAGCTAGAAAATTAGTTGTGCCAAATTTAAGAGTTTTATAAGCTATAAATCATATTCCGGGAAGAGGCCTTATATGGGAGCTATATCAAAATATGGACCCATGTAAATAAAATTTATAGTATATATTTAAAATAATTAAGAGATTAATTGTGCCAAATTTCAAAAGAATTGGTTCAAATTTAAGAGTTTTATAAGCTATAAATCATATTCCGGGAAGGGGCCTTATATGGGAGCCATATCAAAATACGGACCCATATGAATAAAATTTATAGTATATATTTAAAATAGTTAAACAATTATTTGTGCCAAATTTCAATAGAATTGGTTGCAATTTAAGAGATTTATGAGCTATAAATCAAATTCCGGCAAGGGGCCTTATATGGGAGCTATATCAAAATATGGATCCATATTAATAAAATTCACAATATATATTTAAAATAGTTGAAACAATAATTGTGCCACATTTCAAAAGAATTAGTTCAAATTTAAAAGTTTTATAAGCTATAAATCATATTCGGGAAAGTCCTTATATGGGAGCTATATCAAAATATGGACCCATCTTAATATAATTTATAACATATATTTAAAATAGTTAAAAAAATAATTGTGCCAAATTTCAAAAGAATTGGTTCAAATTTAAGAGTTTTATGAGCTATAAATCACATTCCGGGAAGGGGCCTTATATGGGAGCCATATCAAAATACGGACCCATATGAATAAAATTTATAGTATATATTTAAAATAATTAAGAGATTAATTGTGCCAAATTTCAAAAGAATTGGTTCAAATTAAAGAGTTTTATGAGCTATAAATCACATTCCGGGAAGGGGCCTTATATGGGAGCTATATCAAAATACGGACCCATGTGAACAAAATTTATAGTATATATTTAAAATGGTTAAAAAATTATTTGTGCCAAATTTCAATAGAATTGGTTCAAATTTAAGAGTTTTATGAGCTATAAATCAAATTCCGGCAAGGGGCCTTATATGGGAGCTATATCAAAATATGGATCCATATTAATAAAATTCACAATATATATTTAAAATAGTTGAAACAATAATTGTGCCACATTTCAAAAGAATTAGTTCAAATTTAAAAGTTTTATAAGCTATAAATCATATTCCGGGAAAGTCCTTATATGGGAGCTATATCAAAATATGGACCCATCTTAATATAATTTATAACATATATTTAAAATAGCTAGGAAATTAGTTGTGCCAAATTTCAAAAGAATTGGTTCAAATTTAAGAGTTTTATGAGCTATAAATCACATTCCGGGAAGGGGCCTTATATGGGAGCTATATCAAAATACGGACCCATGTGAATAAATTTATGGTATATATTTAAAATAGTTAAGCAATTATTTGTGCCAAATTTCAATAGAATTGGTTGCAATTTAAGAGTTTTATGAGCTATAAATCATATTCCGGGAAATGGCGTTATATGGGAGCTATATCAAAATATGGACCAATGTTAATAAAATTTATAACATATATTAAGAATGGTTTAAAAATTAGTTGTGACAAATTTCAGTAAATTATCTTAAAAATTGCGGTCCATATGACACAAAGAGTTTGGGGTGTATCAAAATTTTGCATATTATAGCCTATAACTTTTTTCCGGTTAATCAGATTTTGATAATTTTTGGCACGATGATGAAGCACGTGTAATTGTATGCTAAAATTAATTTTTTGTTTAAGTCCAATTACATTTTTAGAAGAAATTAGAAGAGTTCATTTTTGAAATTTTGAGGTTGTTTCAGATATCGGTCTATAACTTCCTTGCTTATAAACCGATATAGCTGGTTTTAAATAGCAAACTGCTTAGGACAATAACAAACAATGTGGCCAAGTTTTATTGAATTCGGTCAATTATTCTAGGCGTGAGAATGTTTCCAACAGACAGACAGACGGACAGACGGACAGACGGACAGACGGACATAGCTAAATCGACTCAGTTTTTGATTTGATGCAATAATATATATACATTGTTGGGTCTGAGATGATTCCTTCTTGGCGTTACATACAGAATGACAAACTTAATATACCCTCACCACTTGTGGTGGTGGAGGGTATAAAAAGGTCCTGACAGAAACGCTGTCAAATATTAAGAGGCCAAAAACAGAGCATGGAAGTTAATGTATTCAAAAGTATGGCAGATGAGCTAACTGTTTGAGTAAAGTGGAAAAAAGCATTATAAACATGTTAATGAAATGTTTTCCGAAAACTTTCAAATTTTATCAGTTATGATTAAAATTATAAACAATATAGATTTTTGTTTTTGTAAATTTTAATTAAAATTTCAATCAACTAATTTTAATCAAATTAAAACAGTTAGTTTAGTGCTTTCGTTTTATTTACATATATGTATGTTAAGAATGTTTCGATCTCACTCTTTTATTTATTTGAATAATGTATCTTATGCAATAAATTTGATTTAAATTCTTGATAAAAACAAAAATACATAAACAAATGTAGAAATAAAAATTTAATAAAATTAAATTGATTTCTTTTCATTAAAAGTTAATTCTCAGTAAAAAAATTATCTCTTTTCAATTGTTAAACAATAAATATTAATTTTTTCTCAACACACATGATGTTCTTAAAAAAAATATCCTTCAAATGCATAAAAAATATTTTATTTTTATTAAATTTATTTCTCAAAGGAAATATTATTGATGAAGTAATCAAAGTTATCAAGAGATAACTAAAAGATAATATTTAATTAAAACGATATAAAATTTTTCTGAAATTTTCCCATATAAAAATTTACGATACGACCAGGGGGAGAGGTGCTTCCCATACAAAGCTAATTTTGATCATCGAGTAAATAAAGAACTATAACACGAGGTTTAAAAATTTGGTCCCAACCACTTTTTCAAGGTTGATAATCGAATATTTCAAAAACACTACACGAGAGTTTTAAAGTTTGGTCCCAATAAATTTTTCAATTAACTGTTTTACTGGACAGAATGAAGGGCGGATAGTATCATGGGAAGAGCTGTTTCCCATATAAAGAATTATTATCGAATATTTAAAGAGCTATAAAGGCAAAAGTTTACCAATTTGACTCCAAACACTTTCTCAAGAATTCAATGGGAAGGGAAAGGTACTCCCAGACAAGAATCGATAGGACCAGGGATAGATCCCCCATGCAAAGCAAATAATGAATATCGAATATCTAAACAAATATAACAGCGAAGGTTCTAAATTTTGTTCCAAACAGTTTTATTGGCAAAACTGTTAGGACCAAAGAAAGAGGTAGCTCCCATGCAATGCAAATATTAAACATAAGTTTAGAACGGACAGGGCCAGGAGCATTTTGAAAAATGTCCATTGCATTAAATTCTTTAAAACACCTTGTGATTTGTGAAAATTTTTTTGAGATCTTGGAATGAGGAGAATGTTTCTGCAGCAAAGCGCAACGGGTAAAAGCTATTCTTCAACAATCCCTATCATATTATAGGTATTAAGCCACAAAATGTCGCCAGTCGTCATAATTGTATTTCCACAGTACGCAAAAGTTTGGTTATGTTAACATCAGTTTTTTTTAATATCAGAAAAATCCTCAAAGAAACTAAAACTGTCATGTGGAAATATCTACTCCATACGATTATAAATGTACAAGTTTCACTATAAGTCTGTCACTATAAGCGTAAACGTTATCCAATACCCATCATATATTTACATAAGGACATTTATGTAAGTATGTGTGTGAGTGTTAGTTGAAAACGTCATGAGTCTTAGTTTAATACTTTTACTCTTAGGGATTTCATAACTACTGTTGCCTTCTTCATTCAACATATTTTTTTATTCCTTCCACATTTCATGCCCTGTCGTGTTTTTTTCCAAACATTTTTTTCTTTTCCAGCTGCACATGAGCTTAAGATTTTGGAAAAGAAAAAATTCCTTGAATTTACAAAAACTTATTTTAATAAAACTAGAAACTTGTGTGAATAGTTTTACAAGGACAAAAACAAAAATATTCAAATAAACTTATTAAAGTTAGCCAACCCATTGTGCACAGTTAAATGTTGTCTTTTTGATTTTCTTTTCACATGACAGAAGAAATAAAATAATAAAAAAAATCCTACAAGGATCAACAGGAGTTTTATAACGAAAAAAAAACAATGAGAGAAAAATAAAATGATTGCAAATTCGAAATATAAAAACAAGAAGAAAAAAATGCTGTAAATGAAGGATAATATTAAATGGTGAAATGAAAATGAATATGTTGAAGGTTGTTACCAAATACCAAGTGAAATGATGATGCAGAAGAATAAACCAAGATGAAGACAACGTTAAATGTATGTTTTTGGGGGTGTGTAAGTGAAATGCCTTAAGTTGAAGTTCCAGCCAACAAACAGTCATCGTAAGTCCCTAAAGAAGTCATGATGGTTGATGTCGTCTCTGTGACATGTGACACAACGATATGTTTTCATTGTCAGCATAGATGTCAAATGTACTTTTTTAAATAATTTTTTTCTTTAACATTTTTTTTCAAAAGAGCAATAAAATACGAAAAAAATAAATGTTTTTTTTAAGTAAAAAAGGCTCTAATAGCTAAAGCGAATATACTAGAAGAAAGACGCATATTTCAACATAGTTCACCAAGCAGCTTAAACGGTAGAAAATCCGGGGTGAAATTAATTGGGAAAAAAATCTGAATTTTAATTGGATGTTAAATTTTTAGATGAAATTTTTGGCAGTAGATCAAGAGATCTCACAGTCCTAGGTTTATGCAATCGACCTAATCGAAATGATTGTCTAGACTATAATTAAATATAAAGTCTAACCGAAATTTAAACTAAAGATTGGACAATCGTTTAAACTATGATCAACTACAGTCTGAATTATATCCAAATCGTAGTTGGAACTGTATTATAAATTTTGACTTAATTATAATCAAAACTATAGTCAAAATTATTGTGCAAACTATAATCTAAATAAGTAAACTGTAGTCAAACTATAGTCTAAAATACTGTTTATAATATAGTCAAAACTAAAGCCTTTTCTAAGGAGTGAGTTCGGAAATCCTTCCATTAAAACTTTTATGGTGCTTTTAATATTTCTCCACTGGCCTTAGCTCTCTGCAGTTTAAAGGATTTCTGGGTGCAGATTTCACACTATTGTTTTTATGCTTATTTACTTTAGTCACAGAATGCCAAATCAAACCAAAATAAGTGGGTACATTACGAAGTCTTATGAATGGAAGCTGCCTTCTTTGTAAATACTCCTTGATGTAAATTTCGGTATTTGTACACTTTACAAATGATTGGCTTCTTTAGCAGCAACCGCACATTGCTAGACATATCAAGAACTTTTTGGGAAATTTTGACTGCTTTTAGATTATAAACTTTTCTTTAACATTTCCTCCCAGCATTAGTAATATAAAATTTTTATTCGGAAAATCTGCCAGAAGGTTACTTGATCAATAAAAATATTAAATAATATTTGTGTTAAAAGTTTAAAAAAAAGTGTATTAAGAATTTTTCAATATCAGTCCTTATGAGTGTATTTTTTTAGAGAATGATGTATGTATGTATGTATCATAAATAAAATTTAAAAGAAAAATCGCAACTTTGGAAATCCACCTGTCGATCCCAGGACTCATAAGAAATATGTCCTTCCTCAAAAGATTTGGAAAACTGCTCAAGAACGTTCTTCAAGAAAGCGTTTTGGGACCACTGTGCTATGGTAAACTATAATATTTTTATATATAAAAATGAAGCTGTGTTTATTTGTTTGGGTCTTATAGACAGCTAAAGTGCTGGACCGATTTTACTGAAATTTTCACAGAATGATACTCATATATCCGGAAGTAACATATAGGACCAGGGGGAGAGGTACACCCCATACAAAACAAATATTGATTATCGAATATCTAAAGAAATATAACAGCGAGAGTTTGGTTTCAATCACTTCTTTAAAGAACTGTTTTACTGATGACAAAATGTAGGGCAGATAAGATCAGGGGGAAAGGTAATACCCATTCAAGGAAAATATTGATCATCGAATATTTAAAGAGCCATTTCAACGAGGATTTTCAAATTCGGTCTCAATAACTTTTTCAAGAATTTTTTTTTCACGAGTTAAAATATGAGACGGATAGGATCAGGGGAAGAGGCAGGTATTGATCATATAATACTTAAAGAACTATAACAGAGAGAATTTGCAAGCGACCGCATTAGCGACTTTGGTAATAACTACTTTGTCAAGGAACTTAAACAGTTCCTAGAATAAATGAAGTTCTCAAATTCGACCCCAATCATTTTCTTAAGAATTTGCTTTACTGATCACAATATGGGAAAAGGTACTCCCGTACAAATAAAATATTAATTATCGAATATTTAAAGAAAAGCAGTAAAAGCAGTAGTATTCAAATTGGTTGCTATTACTTTCCCAAAATACTTTTATATTGGGCAAAATGTAGGACGGGGAGGGTTAGCACCCACTTTACAAGTGCGGCAAAGTGAACCGGGTCTAAGCTAGTAATCGTGTGACTATATATTACTCTTTTGTTTTGACTATAGTTTATACTAAAAACTTTAGTCTAAACTAAGCTTTAATATATGGTTCATTTTAATATATATGTAGTTTAGTTTAGATATAACCACAATCTCCATTTATTATTATTTTTGGAAAACAACTCCCTGAAGAAGACCTTAACATACTTATAAATAATTCAAAATAAATTTTAATCTGATTGACAGATTATGACACAAACGTTTCATATTTTCTTTGTCACACACAAAAACACAAACAATTTTTTACTCTCTGAAAAGGAATAAAATCCATTATATTGATAGCATTTTCCTTCAAGGATTCAGTTACATTTATCATAAAACTATAGTTTTGCTTACAGTTACAATAAAAATATAAAAAAAACTAAAAATGAAAAGGGGAAAAAAGTTTACAAGAAAAATCTTAAGAAAAATGTTTTTTTGTCAAAACTACAAGAAAATCACGAATAAACTTGAAGTTTTTCTTTTTTCCTTTTCATTTGGATTTTTATTCTTTTGAGATTTTTATCATTCCTAAAACTGATATTGTTCTTGAGAGTAAATAAAATATTGGAAATCATTCCAATCACATTAGATACACATATATCAATATGAATATGTCTGTATGTGTATGTAAGTGTGTTTGCATGTGTGTGTGTGAATGCAATATATCATATTTTACTACTTGTGGCACAATTCCATTTATTATCTTAAAAAGTACTCAATAAACCATATAAAATGACCCTTGAGGCGTGAAGTAGAAGTACTGAGATAAAGAAATAAAGTTAAATAGAAAATTTATAAAAAATATAAAGAGTTTTAATACAGTTATAAGGAAATGTATAAATAGAAAAGGACTTGAGAAGTAGATAAAGTTCTTATCTTATAAGAACTTTATAATGGATTAATAGAAAATATGACAAATAAAGATTTGGTGATCAAATCTTGATAAAAGATCACTTGCAATTCCATTTAAAGGTGTTTAATATATGTATTTATCGGTATTCTCATCTTATTTGCTGATACTGCATGTGTATTTATCCATATTTACTTATATATAAACTTTTATGCACTGAGCTCGAAAAATTCTTAACACACGTTTTTCATATAAACTTTTAATCAAAGTCAGACAATTGAATACATTCTTAATCTGATTAGAGTAAATGACCCGAAAAAGTGCGCACTCATATTATTAAATATTTTCAACAAAACCCAACTTAGTCCTATAAAAAGTTGGTCAGACCTTCAAAGGTCTGCCATCAAATTGTTTTCAATGTTATTAAACTGTACCAAAAGAAGTTGTCGCTAAATAGAGAATACGTTTCAGGAAACATGTCCTTATGATAAAGTCAAAAATTAAAAATCACTTTTAAAAGAGCTCCCAAAACATGAGGTAGGGAAACAGACTGTTACGATTCATTTATGCAATATTTTGTACGATAATTTAAAGATAATGCGGGGTTAAAAACAAAGTTGTTGACAGAAATGCTGCTAAAAATTAAGAGGCCAAAAAAGAGCATGAAAATTGAAGTCAAGTTATAAACAAAAAAAATTCTTGCTGCATAATCAATAACGAAGCATATGCTATGGAGGTTTATATGGGACTTATGGAAAGTAATGGATTGACCCTCACATATTTAAGAACATCGTTTTAGAATATTATAAAATTTATTTGGGCCAAATTTTGTTTAAATCGCTTTATATTTAGAACCTTTATGACTTTAAAACCCCATTCCAGCAGGAACATTTGTATGGGAGGTACTTCAATAGGCTTTATCCTTGGGCCAAAATTTTGTTTTGTACGTATTAACTTTCATCGAGATATTTCAAAAATTGCGACATTGGTTTAACCAGTTCACAACGTTAACACTGACAGCCAGCCGGATAGACAGAAGGACATCCTTAAATCGACTCAAAAAGTGGTTGCAACACCATTTCTTCTGCATGTTACAAACATAATACCCCAACTACCTTCGATGGTGTAGGGTATAAAAAGAAAATTAAAACTATTAATTAAGTGGTTTCGATTTTATTAAATTATATGTATGTTAATAATTTTTCAATCTCACTTCATATGTTTGTAATTCTCTATGAAAATTTGAAATAAATATCTAAACATTATTTATGACTATTAGAGGTCATCTATTAAAATTTGTCTGGAAGGCTATTTTGGGGTGTTTTCAAAATTCCATAATAAATAATGTTGTGGAATTTTATGAGGTGGAAAATAATGTAAATTAACGCATAAATTAGAAAAAAAACTAAAATGTTATAATCAGCTATTTGGAATATGTAATACCCTTCACCACAAGTAGATTTGTATGAAATTTCAGCAACATTAACACATACACTGTAACACATTTATAGACATTTTTGTACTTATCTGATTTAAGTAGATTAAAGTTTATTTTAGTCACAAATTATAGTTCATTTTATTTTAATCTGATAATTAAATTCTGTAAATCCGACAAAAGTTTTTTCTTTAAATTTCGGGGTTGTTTCAGATATCGGTATAACATTTCCGACCGATTTTTATGTTTTTAGAAAGCAAACTGCTTAGGACTGTAATAAACCAGTTTGGCTAATTCTCATTGAATTGAGATTACTAATGTGACCGTGATAATGTTTCCAAGAGACAATGACCCGGACTTAGCTAAATCAATTTTATTTTTGAGTTTTACATCAAACACATATACTTTGTGTAGATAAATTCATCTTGGCATTACACACAGCATGACAAATTTAATATACCCTCTATAACCACTTGGTGTGGTGTAGGGTATGAAAGCAACAAGGTGTTTTAATATAGAAAATCCAATAAATTGTATTTATTTAATTTAGTTTTGAAATTAATTCAAATCGCTGAATATTAAATTTTTGGAATATATGTGTTATGAAGAAGTAAGAGTCGATTAAGGTCGACTATATAATATCCTTTATCGTGATGCTAACATGAAAGATAATGGTCCAGCCTTCGTAGTATTTGATTTAGTGAAATGTACTTTCATAATATTTACTTATCTAAAATTTAAGCTGTAAGTGAGTGCTATATGAGGGCTATAGGAAATTATGGAACTGTCCTCGTTAAAGTTATTATATGATTTTTTTTTTTTTAATTTTAAACATTTTAAATGAAAGCAATATGAATGATATAAATGAATTTCTGCAGTGATTGTGTGTGGAAGTTCTGGTCATGTGGACTAATGAAATTTGGCATGCAGCTTTAGACTAATTTCTTTGTGGCATAACATGCCTGAAATATTGGATCAGTCATCACTAATTATAATTGGCTTTTAGTGAAATATATCTAAAATAACGAACTATATATTGCTTGATACGTTACATGAATAAAAAGATAGGCGAACCGACAGACATTGAAAAATCGACTAAGCAGGGATTCAGAGTTGAACGGTTTACTTAAAAGTTTTAGTAGCACTGTACACTTAATGTGGTGTAGGGTATAAAAATGTGAATGTTGGTTTGTGTGATTTGAACACTGATAACAAGGTGTATCTGGAAATAGATAACAAAGTGTAGTTAAAGGCCCTACTAGACGAATATTATATTCAAACGGGAAACATTGGAAGGTGACTTTGAATGTTGGAAATTATAACTAAAAACTACAAAAGAAGTCATTTTCGAATCGTCTTTTCAGAGGATACATCAACACTTAAGCCGAATAATTTCTTGTATATTGCAATCGGCGAAATGATTGTAATATACCATCATGAATACAATTTGAAAATCAATTTATTTTATCGGTCTTATGACACGGACTATGCTCCTTTGGACTATTCTTTGATTTCATCGATGTACAGTGGTTCCAAAATGTTTCTTGAAATTATTTTGTAATCATTAATAAACTCTCAGTAGTTTATTAAATAAAATGTCACACAATATTCTTGACGTATTTTCCAATTAATTTGAAGGTGAACAAGGTCTTAATGAGCCCAGAGAATGCAAAGGACTTATCTGGAATATTTAAATTTAAAATAAACTCATCAAAATTCTATTTATAAGTTGATGAAAAAAATTGATCCAAAATTTAAAATTTTTGAAATTTTTTCCTAGTTTTTGGACTTGTTGGAATTGATTTGAGCCCAAAAAATGTTTAAAAATTATCTGAGTTTTGAACAAAATTCTAAACAAAATTCTGTGCAAGAATCATATTCCTATTTGGATCTGGTAAAAAGTAATATGAATTTTTTTTTTTCAAAAAAAGGAGATCAATTTTAACTTTAAGATCCTCAAAGTTTAAATTTAAACCGAAAGTTACATGATTTTATATCTCACATTTGTTTGCTTTATACCCAGAAAATCTCTTATCGGCCGATGCTTTTATAATGGCACAGTGATCAATTTACTGGAAGAAGTCAACTTTTTTGAAACCAGCTGTTCAAAATTTTGTAATAAAGACTTTTCTGTCCGTATTATGAACAAGTGACTTGTTCATTTATGTGGACATTTATTGTAACGACAATTAAATGAGCAAATTGTTCATGTGTTCCTGTTTAACAGATTTAAATTTATCTGATCATTTAAATAAATATTTTTTATCTTTTTTTTTTAATTTTTCATATTCTATAGAATCAGATGAATTATTTATATTTCTGTTTATTTGTTGTTCTTGTTTTTGTTGATTTGTAATAGGAATTTCTTTAATTTAACGCTTAATATGATTTTCATTTTACATTTTGCAATTATTTGTATGTGTGTGTATGTGCTTTTTTCATATAGAATATTTTTGTTCATTTTTGGAATAATAAACTTTTTTCACGTACAACTATTTTTTTTTGTTTCTGGGAGAAAACTGGCATTAACGTCCTTATCTAACAAAACATACAACTTTACATTATAGAATACTCGTATGTTCTCTATGAGAAGCATATTCGAGGGGAAGATGGGGAGACTTAAAAACAATTGAAAATTATTAATTATTGCTAAAGTATATCTATAATCTTATCCATAATCTGGCCTATAACAGAATATATTAGCTAAGACCTGGTGCGCTTTGCCGTTTTTATAAAGTGGGTGGTACCCCTGCCCACGGTCCTATCCGTCACCTTTGACACCTTTCCCTTTGATCCTCTCCGTCTTTCATCCTGTCCAGTACTACAGTTACTACAAAACTTTGGGACCAAATATGAACATTTTCGCTGTTATAGTTCTTTAGATATTTGATGGTCAAAAATTTGCCTTGTATGAGGGCTATCTCTTTCCCTGATCCTATCTGTCTCACATTTTGCCTCGTAAAAAGTTCCTTGAAAAAATTATTGGGAGCAAATTTGAACATTTTCGCTGTTATAATTCTTTGGATATTCGATGATCAAAATTTGCGTTGTATGGAGGGTACCCCTTCCCCTGATCCTACCCGTCAAACATTTTTTCCCTTAAAAAATTTTCTTCACGAAGTTATTTGGATTATTTATTCGATAATCAGTATTCGTTTTGTATGGGGGCTCCTCTCCCCCTGATCCTATCGAACTTTTTTAAAGCCTATGCTACTTTCGGTTTAGTAGTTTAGCTGCCTATAAGTCCCAAACAAACACAGATTAATTTGTATATATATAGATGGTGTCAACTAGAACAGAACTAGAATCTGAACCAGAATCTGAACTAGAACTTGAAGTTTAGTAATTTAAAAATCCTAATGTGTCCCATGTTGTACCCACATTCCCCCTTAAAAATATCTTTGTATGTTTATGCATGAATTTTGATTGTTAAAATTCATTTTGCAACTGTAATATTATTAGATTTCTCTATGTATTAGTGTGTAAATGTGTGTATGTGCATAGTTTTTTTTTTCTCTGACCAAGATTGATGATTATGTAAATTGAGTAGAATTTTTTGGCCCATAAATACCCGCGTTCATTCCCCAAACATTAACAGCAGCACATAAGAGAAAATGCCAACAATGACGACAGCAACACAGTAAATGCGTGTTGTGGCATTTTAAACTTTGACTTGATGAAAATACAATGACGCATATAATTTTTCCCCAAAAAATAATAAAACAAATATTACACACATATACCAGCACACATACAAACATACATTGTAGATAGCAATCATGATGACGAATAATATTCTCTCTCTCTCTCTTGTTTTTCTCTAATTCTAATTTTCATATCATTCAACATTTTCGTCGTTAGAGAATTTGATTTTTCTTTTGAAATTTAATTTTTTTTTACATGTTTAAACCGCAAAACATTTGAAAATTGTAAAAATTTTAGTTTTGATATAAAAATAAAATTTCAGAATGAGAAAAATAAATGATTTTCTTTATTGTTTAGTTGATTGTTTAGTTGTTTTTTTTGGAACCAACATTTTAAATGCGGCGACAGTTTTATAGTTTGCAACTTGCAACAATAAATTAGAACATAAAAATCCATAAGCTTTTGTTAACATTTTAGTTAAGTATAAAATGTCTGTGGAAACTAGGAACAGGGGAGAGTGAAGAGAGATGATTTTGAGTGAAATATTTTGGTGAAGAGTGCAGGGAGAAACAGCAGTTTGTTGTAAAGAGATATGTTAGAGAAGGTTGTTGTATAACTGAATGTGAGCAAGTGAGGAGGGACTTAAAGGTTTTATGTTCTGTTGCATTTATCTTGAATGTTGTTTGTTACATGCAAAAGGTGGAGTCTTTAGAATAAGAAGATTTTTAACAAATTTTTTGAAATTTCAACAAAAATTGGTTAATTTTAATTTAATATTAATTAGGTAATTTTGAACAGCGCTATCTAGATGAGTCGACATTATCATGTGTAGTTTTTAAAAATATGTTATGTTAAAAGTTTATAATAGACGTTGTCTAAGAGGTTCTTTTCTTTAGCTGGGGTTAAGAAATTTTTCAGAATTATGAAGAAAAAAATTAGAGTCCAGAGAAAAAAGTCGATATCATTGTGTAGGCATAAAATTAGAGTCCTTCCTTGTAGAATCTAATTTTATGCTTTGTATTTGTATAAAATGAACTTATTTAAAATATGTTCTTTGAGGTCATTTTTGGAGGGCTGTATGAAATTTTGGAACGATCCTTGCAAAATTTGGTTTGATGATTTCTGGTTGTATATTAATAATACAGAAGCCTTGGTCATATATGGGCCGATTTCTTCGGACTGATACAAAATTTATTTGCTCCAATTTTGATTCAAATTATTTCATGTTTGTGTATTTCTGGAGGATATTTGTATGGGAGCTACCTGAAATAATTCACCAAATATGACAAATTTTAATAGGCTTTATCCATGGCCCAAAATAATTGTGAGTTGTAGAGTGCTCGCAAAGGACTGACATCGTTTAATCTATTTAATATTTACAAAAATCAGTGTAAAAGTATGATACCTCAACTACTTTTACAATTTACATTGGCGGTTCTCCATCGGTATCCTGGAATTCATAAGAATTTGTGTTATTCCAGATTGATAGAAAAACAGCTCCAAAGTGTTCTTGTTTGAGAAGTAAAGCGATTAATTAAAAAAATAATATGTAGGATCCCTTTTCATTAATCAACATCTTGGATGTATATGAGATATATAAACAAATTAAATAGAAAATAGTAAGTTTATATTTCGCCTGAGCCGAATCTTTAATACCCTCCACCGTTTCATTCTAAAGGAGAATATTTTACTCCGTTTTTTAAGCTTTAACTTTGAGCCAAATCTAATGATTTTTTCATAATATTTTCAGAGATATGCGATATTAAAATTTTGGCTTTTAACAGGGGCGGGACTTTTCCCCGCTCCCCTATCTAAAAACTTTGTAGTCTATGACACTTTATTTTCAATTTATTTTTATGCTAAATTTCATTGGATTTTCCGTAACAGTTTCAAAATTATGTGATATTTTACAGTTTGTTACTAAAAATTTTAATTAAAGGGAGATGCCACTTCTCCGCGACCGTTCCAAAATTGTATTTCACTAAATGCAATATCAGCGTGCCAAATTCTATTAATCATTGTGGATATGAGTGGACCAAGAACAGACAGATGGACAGTCACACAAAGACGGTCGTCAGATTTTTATTTAATGAATCAATATACAGTTTATGGATTCTTAGATGTTTTCTTTGCGTTATACATGGAAAAAGAATTATCTTCTTTTTCTCTAATTTTTGCTTAATAACGAATCAAGGTTAAATAGTGAAAAAAAAACAATTTCTTTATGTTCAAAATTTCGTTATAAAATTTTTCACTTAAAAAATTTCACATTTTGCTTTTATAATTATAAAATAAGAATTTCACAAACTTTCACTCAAAAGAATTAAAATAACGAAAATTAAAAAAAAACTTTTAAATCAATTTCGTTTCTTTCTTTATAAAACGAAACTTTAGCGCTGTAAAGGACAAATAATAATCCAGGGAATGAAAAGGAGTAGACGACCATTATGAATATAAATTTTATGTTAAATAAAATAAAAAAAACAAAAACAAAAATTGTAAAGATTTCAAAAAGGAGAACGTAAAATGTGAAATGCAGATTAGAGAATAACAAATTTTAAAAAGAGAAATTATTTAATTAATAAATCGGGAAAATATCATGAATATGAATTTTTATAATTAAAGAAAAATTAATTTTTAAAAGGTAAAATATTCTAAGATTTTTTTTAATAAAAATGATCACAAAATTGAATTGAATCATTTTGAGTTATTTGAGATAAAGTTAAAATAATTTTGTAATAAAAACTAATTTTTTTTAATTTTCATATAATTAAAGACTAAGGAGTGAGATTGAAAAAATCTGAACATACATATATACCACTAAATAAACAGTGTTAATCTCTTTATTTAATTGAAATTATTATTATAATTTACAAAAAAAAAATGGATATTTTTATGATTTTAATCACAAGTGATGAATTTTGAACCTTTTTCGAAAGTGATTTTCGTCACTTTGAAAGGAACTTTATATATATTTAAAATTGACCACCTATTTATGCTCTTTCATTTTCTTTTAACAAGAGCCCAATATCTCTTCACTGGCCTTCGCACAGTTTGGAGGATTCGTATCACTTTTTACAAAACCATATTATTGTTCTTGTACCACTGAAGGGCTTATATACCATAATGACAGGACGTCAAGTCAGGCCAAATGGAAACATGAAGTCTTATGAATGGAAGCAGACTTTTTGGTAAACATTCCTCTATGTTTAGAGCCCGTTGTAACAAATGGCTTCTTTAGACGCAACTGCGTATTCCTTGCCATACCAAGAATTTTTTGGTTAATGTTGACTCCTTTTGGGTCCTAAACTGTACTTAAACATTCCATCGCGTATTTATCAACATAAAATTTTTAATCACGAAGTTGCAAAAAGTCTGCCAGTACATATATTTCGTCATCCACAGTAAAGCAAGAGTATTTTTTAAAATGACTTCAATGTACGTGATCTATTTTTGGCCTCTAAATTTTTAGGAGCGTTCCTGTCTGGAACTTTTCAAGTCTTGTGTGTTTTTTCTTTAAATCTACTAACCAAATAGTCGGAGCACACAACACACCCTATACTTTTCTATAGGGTGTGTTGGAAATAATTTTTAGAATGTTTTCCAATTGTTGACTTTAGAAACATCAACGGACGAGTTCTGCCGGTACTGTTTAATGAAATTGGGAACAGTTTGACGACAGATGAATGCTTGGCTAATATTTTGTGGGACCAAATTGGGTTCTGTTTAAAAAATTTTATAATTTTGGTATAAACTATTTGCTGGTCAAATAATACTTGTGTTAAAAGTTTTAATAAAATGCATGTGTTAAGAATTTTTTAATCTCACTTCTTATAATATTTTCTTTTTATTTTTAAATCATTTGCAGTAAACTTGTTAAAACATGAAGAAATTGAAACAAGTCTTTTAATCGCCAACAACTAAAGTGAATTCTTTATTGATTTAGTAAAAATTGGGTCTTATAAAAAGTATCAGCAGGAAAGTAAAAATTTTAATTTTATAAAATATAAACTTAATTTGTAAACTTTTTATATAACCCAATACATATATTTATATTTTAATGGTTACGTTGTTTTTTTTAAGAGGATGAACATAACAAAATCTAATTAAAAAGGAGAAACAATTTAAGATATAAAAGATAAAATGGAGTTTAATTTTTTTCATATAATTTTTCTAAAAACAAGATTTTTATTGAAAAAAAAAATCAATTAAATTTTATTAATGTCAAGGGGATAATCAAAAATTACCAAAAACATGGATAGAGATAACAATAAGTACACATGTATGTATTTGTTTGTACATGTATTTAATATTTCGAAATCTATATACAGAGTGGAAGAGAATAATTAACACAATTTTCAAAGTAGAACATAAATTGGAAAATTCATTTAATAATGTGAATAGAAGAAGCAAAATAAAATTTAATATGAATTTTTAAAGTCGGTTAAGGCTGACCGTATAATACTATACACCATACCTGAGGCATAAAATAGAACATCGTAGAAATTGATTTTAATTCCCAGATGTTCCTACGAAGTTCGCTGCTGGTATTAACTTACCAATACTTTTTATTGCCGCCTAAACAGATGATTGGTCGGATGTGACTCAGTTCTAGGATAATGCGGTTTTGTATCTATCGTTACCTAAAACAACATTATCTGTGTGTGAAACAGTAATAAGTACATTCCATTTCCATCTGTTTTTTCTGACATTCTTCAAATTCATCCAAAGTCGAGTTGACTGGAAGTCTTATCCCGATTTTTTTTTAGAGGGGACCATTTCTTAATTGACAAATACAAAATAAAAAAATCATCTTAAGTTTATGAGCTTCAACCACCATTTCAGAAAGATATTGGTATCGGAGCTATCTGACGGTGATTTATGTACTTCTGCAAGTGAGGTTTTATGAGAGAAACACATAAGTTTGAACAGCTTTGAGCTTAGACCCGAGAAGTTTCTTGAGTTCATTCGAAGGCGTAGTCGGTGATTGATAAAAATAGTCCATACAAATCTCTATAAAAATACTCTTACATTTGTTGGTTATCTCTTATAGTTTCAGAGATATTCTAATCGAAATAATTTTTTTAACGTTTGTTTATTTAAGTTTATATATAATATTAGTGGACTTAGTATAGATCCTATTAGAAACACGTATATGGCATATGTCTTACAAAAGAATATTGATGCGATAATTATATAAGTATATGAATCTGTTAAACAGTTATATTAATCTGAAGTTGGAGCTGTTAAAAAAAATCGACCACCGTAGGTGGTTGGGATATTATGCGTTTGTGCAGATGTTTGTAACATATTGTTCGACTTAGAAGTCGAACAATCGCTTTAATTATGTCCATCTGTCTGTCTGGATGTCCATGTAAACGTTGTGAATACTTTACAAGTCGCAATTTTTGAGATATTTTGTTGAAATTTAGTGCATGTTATTATTTTGTGCCAAGGACAAAGCCTATTTAAATTGGCCATGTTTGGTCTAATATATGTGAGGGTACCTCATATAAAACAGTTCTGTCGGATTGAGGTTTTAAGGTCATAAAGATATAAAGCGATTTCAACGAATTTTGGCAAATAAAAGTGCTATGATAAAAGAGTATGCCAAATTATGCGAGGGTCGGTCCATTATTTTTCATAGGTCCTATACAAGCTCCCTTCCATATATCACAATGAAGGGCATAAATCTTTTTTTAATTGCAATATAACTGGTCAAATTAAAACAAATAAAAGCCAAAATCGATATGTAAAATTGTGTGAGGGCCGGTCCATAATTTCATCTAGATCCTAAATAACCTCCAAAAAAAATCATTTTGAAACTCCTAAATTTCACATAAGTGTTAGTTTCACCATAAAATAATTAAAAAAATGAAATTATGCGATTTGTAGGATATTACATAGTCGGGCTTGACCGACTGTAACATTTTACTCGTCTGTTTCAAACTTTATTTTTTATTAATTTGTAAAGAAATTTTTTGGCAAAATGCATACAAATTAAATTTGGATGAGCTTGAGGCAAAAATCTGCCCAGAATCCCTATTAGAAGTTGGCTGATAAATAATAATAATAAAAGTTAATTTGCTAAGTTCTGAAGTCGCTTAACTGGAATCATCTTTAAATTATCCTTAGTATATAGCTAAATACACGCAGAGAAAAGTTCGTTGGATCACCAATGTATTGTTGACGCCAACATGTTAACTGTTTAATTAATTTAATTTTTGTTTCTGTGAAAAAGTTATTTTTATGAAATCAAAATATCTATGTTTTCTGTCATTCATAATGACAGTGTGGTCATTTCAGTGAAAAAGTAAAATTTTTGAAAGTGATTTAATGGAGTTGTGAATATTTCTTCATGATGAGATTAAGAATCTGTTTGTAATTCTCTGTTTCTTAAATAAGTTATTTAAATTTTTTCCTTTGAAAATTGTGAATCACCAAATAGTGATGTTTTCATAAATACCAAATATTTGTGTTAGAAGTTTATATCTGGGCTGAAAATCAAGCATATAAAAGTTTATCAAGGTTGAATTTCCATGTGATTCCATTTAAATCCAAATAATTTTTCCCACTTAAGTCTGAGTATGAACTTTTTTGAAAATAATGAAAAAACCATTAAGTTCTTATGGATATTAAAATAAAAAATCGAATATAAAAACTTGTTCCATATCATCTTTTCCCACCCTTGTTCCCCTTTCATAAAAAATGGGCCTTGGAAATTTAAGTTTTCATTGTCAAAGAAAACGTAACCCATTATTTCTTTATAATAATTTAATGGCATTTTCCACACTTTCTATAGATTAAATAATGTCTTTTTTTACTTCATTGATATTTTTCTCCTATAATAATGACTATAAATAAAAATTGACTAAAATGCTTTTAACCACAACGATTTTTTTCTGTTTGATTTTATTACAGTTTTTTTTATTTAATGGAAATTATTAATATAATTATGAATATTTTTGCCTGTCATTATTATAAATTGTGTGGAGAAAAAAGAAGAAAATACAGTTTTATGTATAAAAAGGAAAAAAAGAACTTTTATGTTTAATAGATAATTTTTGGAGTGAAAAGGGAGGTGAACAAAAAATATTAAAATTTGAATACTTTCTGAGTGTCAACTATAGTTTTATTTTTAATAGGGAGTGAGATTGAAAAATTCTTAACATACATATATGTTATTGAAAACGAAACAGCTTTAATTCTATAATTTGTTTCAAATTATTACTACAATTTTCAAAAAAAAAAAAAAAACAAACAAATTTTTGAAATTAACGTTTTTAAAGTGATTTCTGTCACCTTGTTCGAAAAGGTAGTCCATCTCCGTTTAAAGTCTTTCAAACTTTTGGACACCATTTTTATGTTTTTAATGCTCTTTTAAGAAGAATCCAATATCACACGTCTGGCCTTAGCTACGGACTGTTTGGAGGATTTACCTCTTTTAGTACAAATACCACATTTTTGTTTTTGTACCACTCAAGATCTTGTTTACCATAGTGATAGGATGCAAAGTCAAGACAAAAATAAGTGAACGCATTATGAAATTTTATCATTAGAAACAGCCTTTTTGTTAATATTGTTTGATGTTAATGATGGTATTTGTAGAGCCCGTTGTAAAAAAGCGATTGGTTTCATTGCTACAACGGAATTTTTGCAGCAACTTTTTGAGTCTTGTATGATTTTTAACATACATACCGAATGTGTTGAGAGTACTTTTGGAAATGCTCACCATTTTTTTGGAATCTAGAAACATCATATGGACCATTCATTCTATCTGAATCAGATTTTTCGTAAACGGGCAAGTTCTCCCTGTACTGTTTATTAACATTCGATACAGGTTGACGGCAGACGTTTGAATGTTTGACTTTCTTTTTGAAACCCCACGTTGGTTTTTCTTTCAAATCACTCAGTTCAGTCAGCTTAACAATATTTTCATTAGTCTGACATTAAAAATATTAACTGACATATTTTAAAAAGGTAACTTGATTTAAAACAAGTAATAATGCTATATTCAGCTGTGCCTTATCTGGAATATCTTCTACCATTAATGCATGTGAAATAAAAAAGTTTTGTTTAGTACTTTCACACTCACAGACATATACACGGAACACTTAATGAGTAAATAAATAGTTATATTTTTGGCTATAACTTTTTTTGCTACTCAATGGATTTTGACAGCTTTTGGAATATTTGTCGCTTTAATGTAAATTGACTCAGATATCGGTCTTTTTCTCTTAACATGCAGAACTGATTTTGTTGGTTTTAAATACAAAACATCTCATTGAGATCTATCAATTATTGCGGATGTGAGCTTGCCAACAACAAACACACAGACGGACGGACATAGCTAAATTAACTCAGATTTTGATTTGATGCAAGAATATATATTCATTATGGGGTCTTAGATGATTTCTTTATAGCGAAACACATTGAATGACAAAGTTAATATACCCTCTTCCCCACTTGTAGTGTTAGAGGGTATAAAAAAATGTGTGTTAAGAACTTTTCAATCTCAGTCTTTATTTAAAATTAATTAGAATTATAATTAATTTGAAACTTTTTTAATTTAAAGTAAACATTTTCACATTTATTACTCTGTTAATTTTTCATTTAATTATTAAATAAACCCACATTAAAGAAGTACGATCTATCGAATAAAAATCACACATTATTATATCTATAATTTACCAAAGTAAATGTTTAATAATTTGATAAACATTTTTTTTAATAAAATCATAAAGAGCTTTTATACCGTTGAGTGCTTTTTACAAATTGCATTTATTTCAAAACCCCATATCAATTCAAATTTAACTCAACTCAATTTGTTTCTATACTCCTTTTATCTCCTCGCTCTCCCTCTCTCTCTTTTCATTCTGTCAATCCTTCCATTTATTAATTTTGTACACAACACATTTAACAACTCTGTAGTTATTCCAACATCATCATCGTCCTCATCAATATACTGATTTTGATATCCCTTCACATCCTTGTTACCTTGTTTCTGTTCCCTTTTTGTAATAATTCTTGTGGCTGTCAGCTATTAGTAGTACTGCAGGGGATGATAAATGTCATGTTACTCCTACATATATTAAAGGTCTGGTGACATCATCATAGTTGTTGAAAATTTCGTCCCTAAAAGGTGCTTTAGAATTTACTCTTTCCTGTTAATACTTTTTTATTAAAGATAAAATTTTATAAAATTTGGAATCTGTTTTTTTTTGTATGCGAAAGTAACACACTTAATTGTACATGACCGCATTGTAATAAATTTAATTAATAGTAAAATATTGAAGGCCCAACAACAAAAAAAGAGGCTCTACTGCTGAGAATGATAGTGAAGAGCATAAATACATTTGGGGATGTTGTAATGAATTACAGTTTTATACAGATACTTATTTGTGACAATGTATATGTGATAGTAAATTTTTTAGAGTTGCCATATATTTAGTAGTTTTACATTAAGAAATCCTTCCAAGGGAGAGATTTGAAGCAGAATTTAAGTTCTAATGCTTTATAAATTTAACAGAGAGTTTGATAGGATTATATTTTTTCAATCGCTCATACAAAGATTATAATCTTAAAAGGGTAGGAATGCGATATTCGGTATATACTGAAAATTCCGAATGTAAGGGGATACCACGCTTCCACACTCTATCTGATTTTTATGAATTATTTTAATTTAAGTGTTTTATCCATGTCACAAATTCCAAAAACTTTTCACTAACCGATTCACTACAGGCAAAATTCCTTTGTAAGGAGTGCACCACTCCCTCTGGTTTTCTCTAATTCGAAATTCTAATTCGAAACTTCATACTGATTTGAAATGGATGAAATATTAGATCAATACTTAAAAGTGATTTTCGAAATTGCGTCTGTATAAGAAGCAAAAAAAGGTGTTAGCGTTTTGTGAGCCCAAGTCCTTGAAATTTGGTGAATATATTTGGACTTATTTAAATCAAAATCATTTAAAATATTTTAATGTGTGTGATTTTCCCGTCACTATGAGATATCGTTTACAAAGAGAGTCCAGCAAGTTGTGTTACTTTTGACTGTCAGAGCCGGTATTTTACAAAAGATATGAAAAAGCTTTTTTTCTAAATTATTACATTGACAATATTTATTAAAGGATAATACAAGACAATCCGATCCCTGTGACTATGATTCGGGAGTTGCCTTAAGTGTCCAAGTTTAAAAACTGGCTACATCTCACTGGCTACACTGCATGTATCTAGGTCATACCATCTATTTTCGATGTGTGCTTTCGATGAGCTTTCCCTGACTAGCTCATCGATCTGTTCAATACCGCAGTGATCCCTATGTACAGGGATCTAAAACTGTGTAATGTAAAATGTCCGATAGTTTTGTTAATTCTTCTCTGCATCGGCCGACTAATTGGTACTTAGTTGTATGAGCTTTTTGAGGAACAAAAATACATCCAGAAATGCTTCTGTCATCCAAAAGATCGCATGCCAAGCATATAGTAAATACTTCAGTCTGAAATACACTACTTTCATCAGGAAGCCGATATGAAATACTTATTTTAAGATCTTCTAAAAGAATATTAGTCCCTACACCACTGCTCATTTTCTAATCATTAGTGAAGATCCAAGTGTTGTGGTCTCAATTCTGAAGAGTATTTGAATTTTGAAAGATCTATCGAAGTTCGTATATGGTCTATTATTTTTTAATCCTCACAAAATTATGTAGTTTCGATATGCTGAAGAGAGTCAATATTTTTTAGTCTTTATCTTATGTGCATTTCAATAAGTCATTCTTATGTTTTTAATAGGAAGAAAACAGACTTATGTCCGTGAAGTTCTTTGCGTTCTCATTACTTCTTTTGTCATTTTGCCGGATAAGAATTAGTTTGACCTTTCCACAGTTTCCTGTAACGTGGACGTGAGAGAGACATAGCATAAAGATCTTTTGAAGCTACGGAACGATAAATATTACGACATTTTGCAATATCCTTCGCAGAACGTCTGGTGACTTCTATGGTAAGAAACTGTTATTTGCTCACCGAATCCTGAATATTACTTATAGATTCGTGGAAGACTTTCCATGAGCTTCTTTTTGCGACTGCTCTTGTTTTCTTCTATTGTTTGCAGCTGCACCATTTATCTTCAAAGTTTTCATTGAAATACCTACGAGCTTCTTTTCGGAGCTTAGTTAACTCTATTGTTCACCATGAAGGAAAGCTTTTCTTATTTAGTTTCAAATTAAGCATAAATATTTCTTTAAAAAAATTCCTCCATAAATATAATTTTTTCTCATACCAATGGTAACTCTGGAAACAAATTTGTCCACATATTCAGTATCGAGTAAATATTGTAGGTGTATTATGAAAAAAAAGCCAGTATTACTAAATAAAAATGTGTGTGTATGTGTTTATATCTGTGATTGTGTATATGTATTAAAAATTATAAACAATATGCTGTCATAATTAAATTTGTGGTTAAGCTGTTATAAAAACTACTATTACTACTGCTATTGCTATTACTGCTGTTACTGTTGCTGCTGCTATAAATCAATAAACAATTTTATAAATTGATGAACATAAAATGATATGAACTGGGATAATTATATTTTCAACAAAATTGTCAATTTCTCTTAAAAATAAATATTTTTAATAAAATAAGCATTTTCATAAAATTTTTTAATTTAAAACTGTTTTAAAATTTAAAGAAATATATATTGATTTCATTGTTAGCAAAATGTTTGTTTTAATATTAGACGAAGTGATTAGTTGAGATACAAAAACTCCAATAGTTTGTTTTAACAAACAAACTTTGGGAAAAAACTTTGTTCTTATAACCGATAAACCCTAAAGTGTCATCCACATATACAATTTTTAACCAAGAGACAAACTTTAATATTTGTTCAATATACTATATATATATGTTGCTATATATATATATATATATATATATATATATTAGTCCACTCCTTTAAACTGGTGTATTGGAAATGTTGTTTGCTGATACGCATAACTAAATCTGTGCTGAGGAAAAAAATCGAAAACAAGACTGTTAAATAAAATGTAGTCTAATCTCAACCTTTTTAACAATAACGACCTTCTAAATTTATTTAACAATACAAACAAAAACAACAACCTTTGTAGCATTACAACAACAATCGATGAGTTATTTTATGTAATTTGTCATATAGTGAAATGGAGGTAATTTAAATTTGTTATTTTACATGTAACATTGGAGAGGAGAAGTATAATAAAAAATCATATATCATTATACATCAAATGGTATGAACTAGATGAATTACAAATATATGAAGTTGGTTCGAATATTTGCAAAAAAAACCTACATATTGCCAAAAAAAAGAGTGAGACCCGAAAAATCTTTACATGTAAGAAATTACATAATTTTAGATTTTGATTTCCTTCACTCAACGTATTAATATTACAAAGGTGGTCCAACCAAAATTTATGTCTTAATTGTTAATAAAATAAACGGTTCTCATAGGGTTATCTTAACCCTTTTTTGTAATAATAATTATAATCTTAATATTCTGTATTCGATATGATATTCTTGTATGGCTTTTGTAGTATTCTTTTAGTTGATTCTCTATCCTGATTGATTCCTGATTCCATATGGTTGAACTATATCAACCATTGGATCTTGAATTGATCTTAAATAATAAAAGTTTTATTTTCGTCTGGAATATGACACTTGATAGATTTTGGAAGACAATATTGTCATAATATTAGATAACACAGTCATTTTCATTGTTTTCACAAGAGTATCAATGACTCGTTAGCTATGTGGAAAGTGTAACCAAATATATTTCAGGTATAATTTTCTGGCTATGAGACGCGAAGCGAATGCTATTCACGGTAACCGTTTAGCCCACTATTTTCGAAAATCTATTTGTCAGTTCAAAATCACTCAAATTTGATTTGTTGATGAATCCACGTAGGTGACCTTGTTTCCTGCTAAAGACACAGGTAAAGAAATTAAATGAATGATAACTTTAACGTGATGGTGGTGAAAAAGTTATACTAATTTTTACAACTAAGGCTGGGTTGACTACGGGGTCGTATCCAAGCCTAGATCGAATTGACATAGAATATATTTGACCCAGCTCTCATATAAGACTCCTTTCCAAACTATGATTTTATGATCAATTTTATTTAAATTCGTCATAAAATTTTTTCTTACTGTTTAAAAACACATGTTCTTAATTTGGCTAATATCGGTGTATATTTTGCATCATTTCTTATATAAGACCCATTCCTGGCCCAAGATCCATTTAGGTTAATTCTATTAAAATTTTTTGAAAATCTCCTTTGAAGCTTTAAAGACGATTTAAAAGAAATTCTGATCTACTTGAAAAAAAATTGAAAATTTTGTTTTTACTTGTGAACTCTTAAATATCATACGATATATCGCCAATTGTAGCTACATTTTCGATCGTTATATTCTACTCCAAAATTCCTTAACATGTTCAGTTGTATTTTTTTGTCAACGAATATTGGTTTTTGCAAAAGTTGACAATAAAGTTAAGCAAAACTCACACATACTTTTCCTCCCCTTAAAAATTTCCTCCTCTTCATATAAGTAGCATGTCCAATATGAGCAATATATGTTTTATCTATGTATGTGTGTTTTTTTTAATATCTGTGTATATATGTGTTAAAGAAAAAGTTTTTCGATTACATGCTCATAAAAAGTTTCTTCATCTAAACATTGGACAACACCCACACATTTGACTTACAAACAAACACACTCTCACACATACAAATGCTTATACACAAACAAACAGTCACATACTAACTAAGTAAGTAGTATACAACATGTGTGAGTGTAATAATAATAATGACAATGGAATCTTTAGTATAAAAAGGACCTTCAATAAACTCACATATACATAACCCCAAATGAAAGGCAAACTGTGAACTGTGGGGATTTAGTAGTAAGTATGTGTGTAAATAAATATAACCGATAAGCCAAGTTAAGGCCAAAAAAGTGACAATAACAACAAACCCATAAACAAGCAATAAAATTGTTAACAAAAAAATTGAGGAAAATGAAAAACTTTGGCAGTAGGAGTTATGCGTTCTCCTACCCTTCTGTTTGTCTGTCTCTCTCTCTCGTTTTAGCTTTCAACACACAACGATTTTAATGACAATTTAAATTGAATTGAAAGATGATGGTAATCATCATAATTGCTTTAACTTTATATGTTATATTTTACTTATGCATGTGTGTGTGTGTGATTTAAAATGAAATGTAAGTAAGTATTGAAATAATATTATTCTCTAACTAATCAACTGATTTCCGTTTCCCCTTTTTGGTCCCTTGTTGTCATTTTGTTTTATTTATTTATTTTATCGTATCCCTTGTTTTAGTTTTAATTTTTATATTCAAATACATTGAAGGTTCTGTTATTATTGTTATTGTTTTATTATATTCACTTGTTCACATCATGTATAAACAATACATGGAATTTTTATGCAAATACTTTGATACACGTTTCCTCTATTCCTTTTTTCTCTTTTCCTTTTTTCAGTAGTTTAGTTTTTCAAGAGTGGAATTTTGTTCATTTTTATTTTTCCTTTTTTTTAATCCTGTCTCTCTTGATATTTACTTTATACTTCAGTTTTATTTTTATTTTTCGGTCGGAACAGGATATCAATTGTGCCTACATGTGAATCAATATCAAAACATATATTTCACTTTAGGAGCTTTTTTTTTTTGGATCACAAAAAAATATCTAAAATGAAAAATTTATTTTTGATATAAAAAAAAACACATTGAAGCACGTCAGGCAAATGTTTACACATCATCACCGTTTTATACTCAAATAAAACACACAAATGTTAACATCCATTTTACATGTGTAGGTTAGTAATACATTTGCTTAAATAAATATGTATGTGTGCATATATGTAGGTATTACATGGAAATATGTATTGATTATTACAAAAATAACTCATGTCGTTCAGACGGATTAAATTACAACATTTTACAATTGGGAAATAATATGATAATAAAAGGTCCTTACTTTATGAATTACTATCAATTAGGAAAGTAATAACTTTTATTTTATATAGATTTTCAATGTTCCTTTAAACGAGAACCTCAATAATAAAATTGAACCATTTTAATTTTAAGGTAAAATTTTCTCATCTCTTTAATTCTTGTCATATTTTTTTCTTCGTCCTCTAATTGACCTCTTCAGATATGCATACTATTTTCTGAACTGTTGATTTCAATTACTGTAGATTGGGCGCTATATTGGAAAAATATTGAATTTTCTATAATTATCAGTTTCCGAAAATTTTAGTTTTCACGAACTTAGAGTCGAAGCACTTCGCTGTGGGGTTCTTCAATTTTAATATGCTGAGAAATAGACAAAAAAGTAGATTCTGAAAACGACTTCAGTTCTAATCGCTTGCTTAATACTATAAGAGTTCCCAATAAGCAGAATTTAAAAATATACTTTGTTTATCTTGCGAAATGAGCTAAGAAGTTGTTAAAGGTTAAATATTAATTATGCAGACTCCGTTACCAACGTTGAATTTACTTAAATTGTCTCCTTTAGTTTCCAGGAAGGTGTCCAAAACTATACTAAAAACAGAAAAAATGATATGTTCGATTATGACAAGTCTTTAACACACTCCAGTACATACATGACTGAAGAAACAACTATGCTGCTGAATACAATTAGCTTATTCTTGAGACTTTAATCAGGTCTTATGGTATCGTAGTTTTGTCTACAGCTTTTTTCCATTATCTGATATTTTTTAAAATATTGGCAAAGTGAGGAAGTATATATGTATATATTATATTATATTATATTATATTATATTATATTATATTATATTATATTATATTATATTATATTATATTATATTATATTATATTATATTATATTATATTATATTATATTATATTATATTATATTATATTATATTATATTATATTATATTATATTATATTATATTATATTATATTATATTATATTATATTATAGTATAGTATAGTATAGTATAGTATAGTATAGTATAGTATAGTATAGTATAGTATAGTATGGTACATATTTGTAGCTGCACAAAATGACTATATTATGTTTAAAATTAAAATGTTCTTAGATGGAGTTTTTAGGTTGTTTCAGATTCGGTACGACGACAATAAATATTTACACCAAATTTTTCTGACTTAGGACCTTTAACAAAGATGTGATGATGCCTACAACATATGGACTCATGTCAAAATTATGATATATACTTTTTGAATCACTTATTTGTTTAGTTCATATTGATGGGGCATTATCTGAAAGCTGGAATAAAAAAATCTGTTGATATTTTGTTGCATAAAATCCACATAATTAATGATGGTCCCTGCCGATTTATGTTTACATGATGATTTCAATCAAATATCAATATCGTTATGCACTTTTCATATAAACGCAGTTATTATATCAATCGTTCGAAATTCTAAGAAGAAATCATTTAAGGCTCCATTTAACAAATATATATAAATCATAATTTAAGTTGTTTTAGAATTTTCTTCTTTACATTTAGAGAACTCCTTCTTTAGTTTCTAAATTTGTCTATGTTAATGGATAAACAATCTTATATAATTTCATTAACTATTCATATGGATGTGATTATGTTTAAAACGAAAGGACATAACAAAATCGACTCAGAATATGAGGTCTAATAATGCATGCGGTACTTTGCTCGTGTTACACACGGAATGGAACATTTTATAAATTATCATTCATGGCGGAATGCACAAAAATAAAGCTGAAAATTTTAGTGAAATCATATAAAAATTGCCTTCCATTAACAAAACCGGTTAATCGTCTGAAAAAACCGACATGTCGAATAATTCGGCAATAGAAATTATTTGAAACTGGTCGGTTTTCTGAATTGAAAGAAAAAAAAACGGTTAACCGACTTACATCGACAATAATTGTTAGAAGTTCTATGAAATAAGGCTTGACAATTTGTTATTGTTCTGAAAAATTGAATGCTTGAAACCAGCAAAATCGGTATATTAAAACATCTATATATATAGTAGAAAGTGTGTGTGTATGTAACGTATATGCACTAAAACGGCTGGGCCAAATTTAATGAAATTTCCACGGAATGATCCCAAAATACCTAAAAGTAACACAGACTTTAAACAATTTCGAGAGAACCAGGGGGAGGGATACCCCATACAAAGCATTGAATGATTATCGAATATCTAAAGAACAATAACAGCCAGAGTTCTCACATTTGTTCTCGACAACATTCTCAAGGAACTGTTTTACTGGAGAAAATGTAGGACTGGTAAGACCAGAGGGAGGGTATATTATATATATCGTAAGATTATATAATAGTGAGCGAAAGCACTTTAATCTGGTGGTCAAGGTCAATTTTATGATTACTCGAAGTCATTTGTGGTATTGGAAGTGATTCAAAATTTTAAATAAATTGAATTTTAAAGAAAAAGTTTTATAAAAATTCCAAAATTTATTGTTATACTGACGCAATTAATTTATTATTCTCAGTTTCCCAACTCTGCCTTTAGTTTAGGCTTTAGAATTTTTAACATTGCCTCCATAAATTTTTATATAAAATATCCATATATGTATATATATAAGATTACATGTAAATTTACATCTATAGTTTATAGCTTTAAGTGTATGTGTGTGTGTATTGTTATATAACTTATTAAAGATTATGTGGGTTAACAATTTTTTATTATTATTTTTTTTTACAGTTCGTTACTGTTTCCTGACATTTTACATACTCTGTTTCCTTTTGTTCATATCCTTTTTTTCCAATATTCTTTATTATGTTTTTTTTTGTTAGTTTGTTATTGGAATTTTTATATTAGTTTGTTTATTCTTTTTTCATTTTATTTTCTTTCTATTTCTTTAACATGTATTTAAAACAAGTAAATATGCTACATTCGGTTATGACGAATCTTCAATACCCTCCACAAATAAGGCATGTGAAAAAAACGTTATTTTTCATATATACACACTCACACATACAATTACAGACGTAATTTATATATGCAAGTGAATAATAATGAATAATAAAATTAGTTATATTTTCGGCTATAACTTCTTTTCGACTGAACCGATTTTGATAATTTTTGGAATGGTAATGAAGTACATATAGCCTAACATTATGGCAAAATTTTATTCAAATTTCTAATATTCTAATTTAATTAATAATTGACAATTTTCAGAAAATTGTTTACTTGAACTTAGATATCGGTCTATATCTTTTAATATACTAAACTGAACTACAACAAATACTTAGGCCAAATTTTATTGAACTGTGTCAATTATTGTGGATGTGAGCGTGACAACAACAGACAGACAAATGGTCATAGCTAAATTGACTCAGATTTTGATTTGATGCAAGAATATATGTAGTCTGAGATGATTCCTTCTTAGTGTAACACACGGAATGACAAATTTAATATACCCTCTTCATAACTTGTGGAGGGTATAAAAACAAAAAAACCAATCATGTAAAAAATATATTTTTTATTTTGTTATTCATATTTCATATTAAACATTTTTTAAGAAAAATATTGAAAAAACAACGATTTTTAAAAATATTCAAATTCTTGGAATTTGTGCTTTTTTAAATCTCATTTTTTTTGATTTGTGTAAAATACATTTTTTTGTAACAACCACATATTGATTTCCGTTTGACTTAACTTTAGTGAAGCTCTGGTGATGATGATGGTGATGGTGATGTTGTGCATGTTGTTTTTTATGATTTGATTTTTAATAAATGGAAACGTTTTTTTTTTGTTTAATTGAAATAAAGAGGAAAAAAGGAACCATAAATATTTTTACATGAATTATTAAGAGATTTAATCGTATTTAAAATGGATTTTTAAAAATTTGATTTTTATTTCACTCTTGAGTATTTTATTGCCGCAAAGAGATCGATAAGTATCAAAATATTTTTGATATTTTTGTGAAGGTATCGGAATTCGGATACTCCCAGTTCAGACATCTCTATTTTTAAATACATATTAAAATACCTTAAAAGTTGGTAAATGTTTATGGTGTTACGAAAATAAGTTCGAGTTTTCGGACATTGATACATCAAGGAAATCATAAAGCATCTAAAAAAAAATTGTGTCCAAAACTAATTTTAGACTGAAAAAAATCGTATTTCGATACCCTACACCATCATAGAGGTATTATGGGTTTGAGCAAAACATTACTAGATAAATAAAACTGTTCCTCTAGACAAAAACACTTTCAGAGTCGATTTAACTTAATGTCCGTCCGTCCGCTCGTTGGCCCGCCTAGCTGGTTGACTTGCTGGCTGTCTGTCCATATAAAGCTTGTGAATAAAATTTAGGCTGCAGTTTAAAGAAGATGGTTTTTTTTATTGTCTTAGACCAAAAATAAATGTTTCTTCCTGAATGTGGATTTAAGGTTACAAAAGTCTTAAATATAAAGCGATTTAAATGAATGCGTATCAACATTTCTCCAATTATGCAACTTCAAATATTATTTTGCGAAAAAAATTTCATTCAAAACAAATGGCTGCTGCAATTTAAAGGTTATGATTTCTATATATGTTGCCGCTGATCCTAAAATCAATTAACATATCTCCAATCTGTGTTAATGTGTTTACTTCTACCAAACTTTTTTCGCTTTATTCACATACGCTGTGTCGCGCCATCTTTTTGATTTTGTAAAAACAGCGATTTCCGATTTTTTTACTTTTCAAGATATAATAAATATCAATTTTACCACTGATAATGAGAATCGTGATCAACTGTAATAGTGTGAATATGAATAATTAGAGTCACAACTTCAACATTAGGATATAAAAGGAAGGATCATTAGGATCCGATATTCGTTTTGAATTACGAGCATTGAGTCTCATAATGAAGATAAAATATTCGATCAAACTTAAAAGAGGTTTGTAGTGAACTGTAGCCAAAGAACAGATTTTACAGAAATCATTCGATGCACTTATTCCAAAACTCGAGTATCCAGATACGACAGTAACAACATTTCTTAAAAGGAGGACTATATCTGACAAAATGACCAGCTATAGTCTTCCATCATAATAATAATCAGATTTAGATTGAAAGGCAGGTCAATGAGTATTTCGAAAACTCTGGATGTAAATTTTTTGCTTAGTCTCCTTATAGTACAGCTCTATTCATTTTTATTATCATTTCTTCGATCAATGCAGATCGCTAATACTGGAATAAAAAGCAGGACTTCTGAAGTAAAATTCCTGAGTCCATATGCTGCCAAATAGATAGAAAAATGTATAATATTATGTATATATAAGTGGGTCTATGTTTGTTTGATACAAATAGTCAGCCAAACTACTAGAACGATTTTGTTAAAGCCTGGTAACAAGGTTACAAAAAATATGGTCAGGGGGAGAGCCACCCCCAATACAAAGAAAATTTGTATGAATTTCCAAATAACTAAAGAAACATTTAGGTAAGAGTTTAAACATTTTTTCAATCACTTTATCAAGTAACTGTAAAGTTAACGAAGTATGGATAAAATGAGGGGAAGGGTAGCCCCTTTCAAAGCAAATATTATTTATTGATTTCCTGTAGCTCTAATTTAACGAGATTCAAACAATTTAGTTCAAATCACTTTCTGTAATGAAAAAAAATATATGGGGTTGTAGTGAAACAGTTTTCGGTGAGTAAATGTAGGGTGGATAAGGATAAGGGAAGAAGTACCTGCCATGCAAAAGATTATGAAGAACTACTGCCATTTAGATCAAACATTAATTATGGAATATCTAAGAAACTATTTCATCTTAAGTTTTGCACATTTTGTCACATTTTTTAAATTTGTGTGAAATGATTTTAATGGGAAAAATTAAAACGGTCAGTGACTAGAAAAGCAGTTAAAACTTTAGTTTTTCATATATTTTATTATGTTTTAATTGTTGTTGCTCGTTGTAAGATAATTACAACCATACTTTGCTTATCTCTATTGATCATTTCCCAACATTTTCACTTTAAGACTCAAATCATATTTTCATATTTAAATATTTTCGTTTTTCTTTTTTTTTGAAATAAATTAAATTTAATACTCTTTATTACTGAGACTTATTCACTTTACTGTTACTACAACAAATATTTGACAAACTTCTATTAAAAATCAATTTTCATGATACGTAATAAAAAATCTTAGTTCTTCTTGTTGTTGTTGTTGTTGTTGTAGAAAAGTGTTTTGGAAGAAAAATAGAAAATTTAAGAAGAAAAAACTTTTATTTTTATTTAACAGACACCATTTATGCAAATGACATTTTGTCTCTTATACATGCACACACACACACATACACCTAACGCAACCACTCTCGCACACACAAACACAGAAGAAAAAGTGTCATTTAATATGAAAACTGTCTGTGATTAATTTTCTCACTTTATCACTTTCTCAAAATACTTTTTGGCATAAAGTGAAAATAAAATTGGAGAAAAAAGAGAAAAATCTACGAAGAAGAAAAATCTATTTTACAAATATTTGTTCTAAATTTCCTTAAGTTTTTATACCCTACACCATTGTAGGTGATTGGGCTATTATGCGTTTGTGTTGGTGTTTGTAACATACTGTTAAGATGGATTCAGAATCACTTTCTGAGACAATTTAACGGTGTCCATCCATCTGTCTAATCGTTCGGCTGACTGTCCAAGTAAACGTTATGAATAACCTGCCGAAATGAAAGTTCAAGTTCATATACTAAAACAGTGTGCCAAATTATGCGAGGGTTAGTCCATTGATTTTTATAGATTCCCTACAAAAATATTACTTTGGAGGGTATAAATGCCACATATACGTTAAAATATTACAATAATTCGTCAAATTAAGATAAATATAAAGAAAAATCGAAGTGCGAGGTTCGGCTCATAATTTCACATAAATAATAAATAATTTCACATAAATATTTCACAATAATGTCCTGCACAGTTAAGAATAAATCATAAAATAAAATTAAACGAGGGTCGTTCATTACATTTTCGTAACTACAATGTATTACCATACATTGTGGTGTAGGGTAGTACGTAGTCTGGTTAAACCGACCATAACATTCTTATTTGTTTTATTTTATTTTCGATTTATTTTATTACTTTTTCTCTTACATTTCTGCAATAAAACCCTTTTAAGATAATTCGCGGAAAAACTTGTTGAAAGTTTTATAGTTCGTTTCCTTTTTTTCCTCCATTTTCTTTTTGAACACAAATAGTTTTTTTGTTCTTTTTGAAAATTTTTAATAATTTTCTTTTTATGGTTACAAGTAGAGGTTTTTATTATTATTTTGTACATAATTTATGTTTTATAGAAAATTAACTGAATTCGGTTTCGTTTTTCTTTTCATCTGAATTCTCCTCTTTTTCTTGGCGTTTTAAGCGGGAAAATATAAAAATTACCAACTTTATTTTCTTAATTTCTTTGAGATTCTGGAGTGGTTTCCTTAAGATTTTATGGTTTGCTCTAGATTTTGTATACAGTTATATCTATGTATAATCTGTGTTATGTAGGGAGTGAGATCGAAAAATTCTTAACACACGTTTTTCATTAAAAACTTTTAATCCAAATATTATTTGATTTTTTTTATCAAGTTACCTTTATAAAACATGTTTAATATGAAAAAAATGAATGTATCGCTAATGTGATTATAATCTGCAGGGAACTATTTTCGACTAATTTTTTACTCTTCATAAGATCGGATTATTCAGTTTAATTTTAATTAAAAAAGAGTTTTCTTTTTAATTGCTCTTCGAAAAGAGTTTAATTATAAAAATCTAAAAAGATAACAAAAAAGAGCGACAACAAAAAAGAGTTTCAAATTGAATAATTCGCACAAATTTTATTAGACTGAAAAAGGATGTTTGTAAAAAAAGAGTTTTATTTTTTAATCTTCACATATTAAGATTAAAAATTGGTATAATTTGGAAATAAAGATTTTGCTCTCGACTTTTTCATACTCTGAAAAAAAGTTCATACTAAATTAATTATTTTCAACAGTAACCGTCGAAATAAAACTGGTTCTGGTAGAAGAAATGATTCACATGATGTTTCTAAAGCCAAAACATAGAATTTTTAAGAGTTTAAAATGCTTCCTGTAGGAAAGCAGACCGGTTAGCATTGTGCTCGAACTATTAAAAATATATAAGCTCAAATCTTACTGCACTATGAATGACGAAACGTATGTACTGGCAGATTTTTTGCAACTTCTTGTTCAAACATTTTATGTTGCTGATGCTCGAGGCAGAGCTGAAGAAAAGTTTAGGACACAAAAGTCATAAAAGTTATCCAAAAAGTATTTTGGAATGGCAAGGAATATGCAATTGAGGTATTTGTTGCACGGGCTCCAAAAATATCGAAGTTTACATCAGAGAATGTTTACAATTAAGGCTGTTTCTGTTGATAAAGCTTCATCCACTTCATTCCACTTATTTTTGGCCTGAATTGCCAGTGGAGAAACATTTCTTGTTAAGAAAAATTGAAGAGTACAAAAAAGGCGATCAAAAGTGTGTTAGATTTTAAGCGGAGATGGACTACCTATTCCAACAGAATGACAGAAAGCACAATAGAAAAAAGTTAAGTTAACTGAAGAGTTACCGAAAATGCTTCAAAATTTCATCACTAATGAAGAAAATTGAAACTCTTTTAATAACATCTAAGTATGTTAAGTAATTTTTTTATCTCACTCTCTATGTGTATTAGTATTTTGTTACTTATATATAATTTTTCCATTGCTTAAGTGTGAGTGTTGAAGCATTTTGCTATAAAAAAGAAAATTCCTATAAAGTTTAATGCCAATCTAAAGATTTTTAATTACAATCTTCTTTACTTTTTTAGTTTTTTCTTTATAGTTGTTGTAGTTGTTGTTTTGTTGTTGTTACTGCTCTTACATAGGATTTTTATAGATAGAATTCAGTTCTGGTATTAAAGTCTTTGTTAAGGCATGTTACCACAACACTCCCTGAAATCAATAAAAACCTAAACTCTACAAAAAGTTTTTTCTCCTTCGTTTTGTTCAGTTTTGTTGGTTTATTTCGTTATTTTTTTATCAATTTTATAAAGTTTGTGCAGAAAATCAAGCGTAAAGTTTTTTTCTTTAATATTTGCAATTTCTTGGTGTTGGCAGGAAGTTTTTTTTTTGCAAAATTTTCTTAAAAAAATATACATAAATTTTATAGCTAAAAATATGAGAATTTAAAAATAAATAATGAATTTAAGATTTAAGATTCCTTTCTATTCCTTAGAAAGATATTGGAGATAATAAGGAATGACTATGCTTTCTTTATTAATTGAATAATCGAGATTGATATATAATTAACAAATATTATCTTAAAATCGTATAAGAAAATAATGTTCAAAATTCTACACCCGTTACTTCGGTAGCATATGATTGTTTTTTTTTTTCATAAATATTACGTATACGTCTAGTGTGTATTATAGACAGTTGGTCTTGATTGTCAAAATAAGCACTGAAAATATTTAAGATATGATTTTAATTTAGTACAAAATTAAAGAAGTAATATTGCTATAATCGGCTACTCCAAATCTTTTGTACCTTTCAACACGATCGATATTAAAATAATTGTGTTCAAAATTTTTTGAAAATTGTAAAAGTCACAATCGTTGACTTTTACTGATTTTACCCGTTTTAAATATGAAACTTCTTTGTAAGGCCAAATTTCACTGTGCTCTGCAAATTATTGTAGGTGTGAGCTTGCCAACAGCAGACAGACGGAAATAGCTAAATCGACTCAGATTTTCATTTGATGCAAGAATATATATACTCTTTGGGGTCAAAGATAATTTTTTCTTGGAGTTACATATGAAATAACAAACTTAAAATATCGTCATCGCCACTGGCGAATTATGGATCAAATGTGTTAATTTAAAATATTTTAATTTTTATTTATGAAAGATTTACAAGAATTAAAGTGATTTTCGGTTCAGTTCCTCGCAAAACTTTTTTGAAAGTTATATAGTTTAAAGCGATTTTCAAAAGTTGGTCTTTGTTGGTAAAATGGGCATTTCTAAATTATAAAAATGGTTAAAAATTATATGCACCAAATAGAATTTAAATATCATATCTTTGAGTTCTATAAGCTTAAACAATCCTTATTCCGGGAAGACATATGCATGTATTTCATCAAACTATGACTTCTAGAGTGGTCCAGCGTTTACATAGACAGCTATTGGAGTGGATAAACAGACGGATTGACCTTATTAAATTTACTCAGATTGTAACACCGTGCATTCTGCACGAACATCAGCACAAACGTCCAAATTAGGGTAAAAGTTTTTTGTAAGAAATAAAATTAAATTTTGAATTTGTATTTTTATTGAAACATTTTTTTGTGAAATATTGAAACGAAATTCTTTTGAAAGAGCATTTGCGAAATTTATTTTTAGTGAAAAAATGTTTTTGTGGAGTGATGCATTTTTTTGTGAAAAAGTGCATTTTTTTGTGAAAAAGTGCATTTTTGTGAAAAATTGCATTTTTTGGTGAAAAATTGCATTTTTTGGTAAAAAATTGCATTTTTTGGTGAAAAATTGCATTTTTTGGTAAAAAGTTGCATTTTTTGGTGAAAAATTGCATTTTTTGGTGAAAAATTGCATTTTTTTGTGAAAAATTGCATTTTTTGTGAAAATTGCATTTTTCGAGAAAAATTACTTTTTTAGTGAAAAATTGCATTTTTGTGAAAAATTGCATTTTTGTGAAAAATTGCATTTTTGTGAAAAATTGCATTTTTGTGAAAAATTGCATTTTTTGTGAAAAATTGCATTTTTGTGAAAAATTGCATTTTTGTGAAAAATTGCATTTTTGTGAAAAATTGCATTTTTTGTGAAAAGTTTCATTTTTTTTTTTGTGAAAACTTGCATTTTTTGTTAAAAACTGCATTTTTAATTAAATATAGAATTTTAGGTGAAAAATTGCATTAATTGTGAAAAATTGCATTTTAAGTGAAAAATTTAATTTTTAGTAAAAATTGCATTTTTAGTGAAAAATTTTATTTTTAGTGCTCTTCAATTATTTTTAACAAAAATTTAATATCTCTCCTTAGCTTTGCATAGTTTGAAGGATTTGTTTCTCTTGGTACAAATACCATACTGTTATTCTTGTACCACCCAGGTTATTTTTAGATCCCATTGTAACAAAAGATTGGCTACTTTTGTCGCAACTGGTTATTGCCGGCTGCTTTTCTACCGGATGTGTTGGAAGTTCTTGTAAATATTCTTTCTACTTTTTTAGATTTAGAAACATTATGTGGACCATTCTTTCTAAAAGCACCAGTAAAAGTTTTAAGGAAAAACGTGTGTTGAGAATTTTTGATCTCACTGCATATTAAAAATTCTTGAGATAATAACAAAGCATTAGGCTAATCGCAGATGATACAACAGACGGACGTTGTTAAATAGACTTAAATTTGCAATTACTATTTGAAAATTGAATTATTTACATTTTGCTGTATTCGGAAATAAACTTAATTCTCAGCCACATAACTTGAGGCAGCTCTCATATTCTTTTTGGTCTCTTTCACTGAAAACTGTTCTTAATTTCAAATTAATTAAAATTGTGCCTTAATTTTAATTGCATTAATTAAAACAGAACATGTTTCCCTTTAAATTTCCTATTAAGTCCATTTTTATCCACCTTTTTTAATTCAGCTCTTTTATTTAAAATATTAAAATTAAAGTCTTCTTTCTTTATCCTTTCACTTATCTTCCCACCAAACCTTTCAATTCACGCAATATTGTCTCTCTTTATAAAACATAAATCAAAAAACTTCTTTTTAATATTTTTGATTATGTTTCACAGAAAAAATCCTCTAGCGGTTGAGGAAAAAAGAAAGAAGAAGAAGTAAAAAATATATAAATAATCTCCTTTAACTTGAACTGTCAAAACTGACAAATTCCTTGTTTTATGAGCATAAAGTAAGTAACTCTAAATCTCTATAAGTGTGTGTGTGTGTGTATGTTAAGTAATAATGTATATGGGTAATTTGTTTTTATACACTCTTGTTGTTGTTATTTTTGCAGTTCATGTTATTTAACGGAAATTTATATCCTTCAAAGTAGCACCTTAAAACAATCCATATATAAATGTATTTTTTAGTTTGTGCAAAATATTACAAGATTTCTTTTTCTTTCTTAATACGGTTCCTTAAACAGCAAAAAATTTATTGTAGTTTTTGTTTAGTTGTTATTGTTTAAATCCCTGTGCAAAAAATATTATATGTGTGTGTTGAATGTTTTGTGTTTTTTATCCTTAAAATGGTTTATAAGTCAAAATAAGTCAAGTCAAACAATCAAATAACAAAAAAACCCCATAGTAAAGACCATCAAAATGTTGTATATATGGAACAAGTTGTTGTTGTTGCTGTTATAATATTTTATACGAGAATCCATGCAAACTATAGTTTTAGTTATCGTACTATATTTATAAAGGTGGTTGTCAAAAAAAATGGGGACAGATTTGAATATTCAATATAAATAATATGACATTAAGTGATGAAAAAGTATCTGGAAAACGGATTTATCGAAAATTTTCTGCAAATAGGGAACTTATCGAAAAAATCTAAACAGAAAACTTTTTCTTTATGGCAGATTTATCGAAAATGGTCTCTATAAAGGCAATTTATTGAAAATGTTTATTTACGAATTTATCGTAACTGGATTTATCAAACATGTTCTCTAAAAAGTGGATTTAACTAAAATTTCCTCTAAAGAGTGATTTTGTCGAAAATTTTCTCTAAAGAATGATTTTATCGAAAATTTTCTCTAAAGAATGATTTTATTGAAAATTTTCTCTAAAGAGTGATTTTACCGAAAATTTCCCCTAAAGAGCGATTTTATCGAAAATTTCCTCTAAAAAGTGATTTTATCCAAAAATTTTCTCTAAAAAGTGATTTTATCCAAAAATTTTCTCTAAAAAGTGATTTTATCCAAAAATTTTCTCTAAAAAGTGATTTTATCCAAAAATTTTCTCTAAAAAGTGATTTTATCCAAAAATTTTCTCCAAAAAGTGATTTTATCCAAAAATTTTCTCCAAAAAGTGATTTTATCCAAAAATTTTCTCCAAAAAGTGATTTTATCCAAAAATTTTCTCTAAAAAGTGATTTTATCGAAAATTTTCTCTAAAAAGTGATTTTATCGAAAATTTTCTCTAAAAAGTGATTTTATCGAAAATTTTCTCTAAAAAGTGATTTTATCGAAAATTTTCTCTAAAAAGTGATTTTATCGAAAATTTTCTCTAAAAAGTGATTTTATCGAAAATTTTCTCTAAAAAGTGATTTTATCGAAAATTTTCTCTAAAAAGTGATTTTATCGAAAATTTTCTCTAAAAAGTGATTTTATCGAAAATTTTCTCTAAAAAGTGATTTTATCGAAAATTTTCTCTAAAAAGTGATTTTATCGAAAATTTTCTCTAAAAAGTGATTTTATCGAAAATTTTCTCTAAAAAGTGATTTTATCGAAAATTTTCTCTAAAAAGTGATTTTATCGAAAATTTTCTCTAAAAAGTGATTTTATCGAAAATTGTCTCTAAAAAGTGATTTTATCGAAAATTGTCTCTAAAAAGTGATTTTGTCGAAAATTTCCTCTAAAGAGTGATTTTGTCGAAAATTTCCTCTAAAGAGTGATTTTGTCTAAAGAGTGATTTTGTCGAAAATTTTCTCTAAAGAGTGGTTTTATCGAAAATTTTCTCTAAAGAATGATTTTATCGAAAATTTCCTCTAAAGAATGATTTTATTGAAAATTTCCTCTGAAGAGTGATTTTATTGAAAATTTTCTCTAAAGAGTGATTTTATCGAAAATTTTCTCTAAAAAGTGATTTTATCGAAAATTTTCTCTAAAAAGTGATTTTATCGAAAATTTTCTCTAAAAAGTGATTTTATCGAAAATTGTCTTTAAAAAGTGATTTAATCGAAAATTGTCTCTAAAAAGTGATTTTATCGAAAATTGTCTCTAAAAAGTGATTTTGTCGAAAATTTCCTCTAAAGAGTGATTTTGTCGAAAATTTCCTCTAAAGAGTGATTTTGTCTAAAGAGTGATTTTGTCGAAAATTTTCTCTAAAGAGTGGTTTTATCGAAAATTTTCTCTAAAGAATGATTTTATCGAAAATTTCCTCTAAAGAATGATTTTATTGAAAATTTCCTCTGAAGAGTGATTTTATTGAAAATTTTCTCTAAAGAGTGATTTTATCGAAAATTTCCTCTAAAAAGTGGTTTTATCGAAAATTTTATCTAAACAGTAGATTAATCGAGAATTTTATCTAAAAAGTGGATTTAAAGAATTTTTATTATTATTCTCTTTTAACAGGGGATTTATCGAAAGTCTGCTCCAAATAGTGGATTTATCGGAAACGTTCTTTATATCCTCAATTTTTTGTCGACTTCTTATAAATAAAGTTAAATACATGAATGAACTCAAGAAATGTGTTATACTCCTGTTCATATTACTCACATATGTGTGTGTATGCATATGTGTGTGTGTGTAAATATTTCTATATAAATGTATTGCTCACACAATATTATTAATGGTTTTTGAAGTTATTGTTGAAGTTGCTATTAAATATTCTACAATAATATTTATAAAGTTTTATATTTGTATAAATGTTTGTATATGTATGTATGTGTGTCTAAATACATATAAATATTTATATATGTATGTGTGTTTTTGTGTTTTCAATATAAATGTTTGTGTCTATTTCTATTATTTTGTCTGTTTATAAGTTTATAAATTTTATTGCTCGATATTACTTGTTGTTGTTATTGTTGCTATTGTTTGTGGTTTAGAAAAGTCAAGAAGTCAATAATAATAATGTTGGTATTTGTGGGTTTTTGTTATTGTTGTTGTTATTTTGTGATTTTCAACATTTTAATGTTTTTAAAAACTATTGAAACCTTTTCTTGTTTTACTTTTTCCTTTTTTTTTGTTAAAATGTAGGATTTTAGTTATAAAATAAATTTATATATGTATATTTGTATTGTTATCGTTGTACTTGGAGTTAAATATGTGTTAGTTTATGTAAGTGTAAGTATTAAGGTATGGTTCACTGGTTTGTTTACTCTACAGCTAGTGAGAGGACATAAGTGAATTTATGAATTCATATGAATTTCATATGAAAATAATGTGAAATTGGAAAATAATTAAAAATTAGATTTAGAAAATTATGAAAAATCTCTTTTAATGAAAAAGACTTTAAATTGAAAGCATAATAGAAAATCATTTGTATGTTGAAAAACATTTTAATGTTTGTTTAAAATTCTTATTTTTAGACGATCAATATCAAATGAAATAGTTTGAACCAAAATACAGATAATGTGTTTGAGTAAATCCCATAATAAAGGTTCCCAACTAAGTCTTCTATGAAACGTCCATCATCGAAAATCATTTCAAAAGGTGTTTGTAAATCTCATACAAATGTAAGTACTATGAATCTATTTAAAAAAATAAGTTTTTTAAGTCAGCATTAGGATTGTTGATATTTTATATATGTTTTGTTTATAAATTATAGAATAAATGTTATAGAACGTATACTTAATATTATTGATTAATATTACTCATACGCGTATGTAGTGTTCAAATCGATTCTTTTGGAAACTGTTTGGTATTACTAACCCTTAAAGATATTTCAATTTAATTTTAGAGCGTTTAGAGCCGAGGTACTTTCAAGTTGAATTGGAGGATAACAAGCACCTTTCTGTGCAGGATGGTAGTCGTCCACCCTCCAAAGTTTATACAAAAAAAATTTTTAAAATATATTCACTGTGTGATAGTTCAGAACTGTCTATATATTTTAATTGAATATTCCCTGTCGACTGTGTTTTTTTAGATTAGATCCAAAAGGATTTAATATCACAATTTATTTCGTAATGAAGTAGTATCCCTTTTCTATTCACCATTGCCTAACCTGAAACAACAACAAGTAATTTAAAATTGTTGTTGTTATCCCTACAACTATAATTTAGGTGTGAATTAAAAACTTCCATGTCAATGGATGCGTATAAATGTGAGTTTGCCAATCATTTACTCGCCATTTGACACGTTGTTCAACCTATGGCAGAGCATTATATGACGATGTATGTGTTTCATAGTTAGAGAGAGAGATATGGAGACTGAATATTTTGTAGTGGGTGCTAAACCACTTGTCAAAATTGTGTTTTATAAACTACAGGTGATTTAGAAATGTGAAAATTGGTCTGGCTTAACGAAAACGTTCATTTTAGTTTTTTTGCGGGAAAAAGGTAACAACTAAACAAAAATAATAAATAGACTAGAAAAAATGGTAACGACAGTTTAATTTATTTTGTAAAATATTATCGAGATTTTCATGTAAAGCGATAAAGGATTTAAAAATTAATTTAAATTATAGAAAATGAGATTTAAACTTTTAAATAATTTTTTAAAATTTTAAAAATATTTTACAAGTTTACAAGTTTGTCATTTTAAATGACAAATTTGTCTTCTTTTGGCTCTATTGAGTATAAAATAAATTTTTAAATTATTCTCAGCATTTACGAAAATATTTACATTTTGGAAATTTTATTTAAAAATTTAGGTCACTGCACACATTTACACAACGGCTTCATTATGAACACTTTTGTAAATTATTCTTTATTTGTTTTGATAATTTTTGGGGAAAATATTATTATTAGAAAATGATAAATGGTAATACAGAAAAAACATTTAAATATTTGTTTGTTTATTAAATAAATATTTAAGAAAATTTTAATAAACTTATTTTAGTTTTGCATGATTTTTTATAAAATTGATTTAAAAAAATAACCCAGTGAAATATATAATGCAGGGAATTGAATCTATATAAACAATTAATATTTTTTCGAAATTATTAGAAATTAGAAAGTTATAAAATGAAATGAGAAAAAAGTTCTTTTTTAATCTTAAGTAACTGAACAGTATTCAGTGCGTATACCTAATAGTTGATATTACTCATACGTTTATATAAAATATGAGTAGAAATATAATTATTTATTAATTTTGACAAAAATAGAATAAGTTATGGATCGATATCTAAGATTTTTATGAACTAAATTCCTTATTCCGGGAGGACATTAACACAGGAGTTACCTGATATATTGGACCGAAAATGGCCAATTTCATTAAGGTTCGTCCCTGGGCTAAAATAATGATATGAACCGAATTTCATCAAGATTTCTCAAAAATTGCGAAATGCAGAGTGTTTACAATGTTTCAATGGCCAGGCAGACAGAATGGCAGACGGACGAATGGACATTGTTAAATCTAACCAGAAAGTGATTTTGATGTTGAGTAGAACGGTACACTTAAAGGTGGGTGTAGCAAACATCAGAACAAACGACTAATACATAAGATGGTGTAGGGTATAATTAAAGAATTTAAACAAAATTAAAATTATTCATTAAATTATCAAATATTTTAAACAAAATCCAAATAGGTCCCATAAAAAGTTGGCCAAGCATTCAAAGGTCTGCCTTCAAAATATCTCCAGTGATATTAGACAGTACCTAGGGAACTTATGCACTGATAGAAAACCTAGTTCAGGTAGAAGGAATGGTTTTACATGATGTTTCTTAGGTAAAAAAATGTATGCAAAATATATATCCGGTATGAAAGAATTTCGGTTAGCTCAGTTCACGGACTTTTGGTACGAAAAGTAAAGTAAAAATGGACCAAGGAAATCGAAATTAAGTTTTATAAAAAATATTCTTGCTTTAACTTATGTTTTAGCAGTTTTTTAGCAAATTTCTGGTCAAAAAATTATTATTGCTGATGCTTGAGGGAAATTTGAGGAAAATATTCGGACCAAAAGCAAACGGACTAAAATTTCTCAGCAAGGTCATGGTAGTAAGCAATATACAGTTGTGATAAGAGAAATTTATCAATTGTTACAACGGGCTCTATAAATACCGAATTTTACTTCAAGGAATGTTTACAAAAAAAGACTGCTTCCATACATAATAATGTACATTTAATTTTGGCCTGACTTAGCATACTGTCCTTGATGGACAAGAACATAAAATTTGTACTAAGAGAAGCAAATTCTCCAAACTGCCTGGGCCTAAGGCCAGTGGAGAGATTTTTAGATTTTGTTTAAAACAAGCAAAAATTAATGATTAAAGTAACATAAACCTTTATAAAAACGTTAATGGAAGGATTTCTTGAAAAGGTTCAAAATTTCATCTCTAATGATTAAAACTATAAAAAAATTATTTTGTAAAAAATTTGCATATATTTATAAAAAAGATTTGAAATTTCTTTTCAAATAATTAATAACTGACTTATTTCACTCTCATTAAATAAGATTAAATAAGATTATTTAACATTAACTTTTGGTTGGATTCAAAATGTATGAAAGTACTTTTGAATATATTTTAAAATCATTATAAATGATTTGTGTGCACACAATATTCTCATAAATCTTAAATAATAATTTTGTTAAAGATACCAAATTCTACCACTAATACGAAATTCTGCTCACTCATTCATTCATTAATTTTGTATCTGCAGGATACAAATGGTCATAAATAATGTTTACTTACAAATACAATAACAACAATAATAATTATTATTAATATTATAAATTACCCAAAAAAAAAAGAAATTAACAAAACAAAAATTTAATAAAATTCACTTAAATAACTAAAGAAAAAAGAGTTCTTGAAATATTGAAGAAATGAAACAATTTCTTTTCGTTTCATATTAAAACAAGTAAGAATGTATAGGCGGTTAAGTCCGACTACCTAATACCCTACACCACAATGTCCTTTAAAAATGGTGATTACAAAAAATAATGAACGACCCTCATATAATTTGATTTTTTGATATATTTTTAATTGTGCTGTGTATTATTATGACACAAAAATTAATGTTAAATTTATGAATATTTAAATGAATTTTTTGGGGAAATAATGAGCTGACCCTCGTATAATTTTTCACATCCACTTTTGGTTATATTTATCTTAATTTCACCAATTATTATTACAATACCAACGTATATTTGAGATTTTTGCCCTTAAAAGTGATATTTGGATGGGGGCTTTGTATGGGACCTATGAGAAATAGCAGACTGACCCCTGCATATTATAGTATATCGTTTTAGAATGTAATTATACTTACTTGTGCGAAATTTTGTTTAAAACTTTTATGACCTTATTTCGGGTAGAACATTTGTATGGTAGGTACCTGATATTAGACCGAAGGTGGCTAATTTCAATAGGCTTGGTCCTTAGAATGAAATAGTTACATGAACCAAATTTCATTGCGATATTTAAAAAAGGCGACCTATAGGCTGTTCACAACGTTTACAAGAACAGCCAGGCGAAAAGACAGACAGATAGACAGACGGACGGACATCGTTAAATTGACTTAGAAAGTGATTCTGAGTCGAACGGTACACCTAAAGGTACCATTTGTTATGCATGTTACAAATATCACTATAAACGCATAACACCCCAACCATTTTTGGTGATGTAGGGTATAAAAAACATTGACATATTTGAAACAAACACAATAATAAAATATGTAACTAATGACATTTTTACTTCCTTTTTCATTCATTCATTCATTCATTCATTCATTCATTCATTCATTCACTCATTCTTTCATTCAGCAAAGTGTTGAACATAAAATATTTTTAGTTTAAATAATTGTTGCACAATATTGTGAAAAAAGGAATTTTCTTTAACGCAACTAAACTGAAAATCAACTGTGTGAAAAATTAACATTTTTCACTTATTTAGAAAAGATGTGTAATGAAATAAGAAAATAGCGAAGAGTAAAAGAAAATGAAGTAAAAATTAAGTACAAAACAAAAATGTCAATTAATATGCTTATGGCGTGTATTTTATATTTTTGTGTTTCCTTTACCTACTTTAGTTTATGGGACGATTTTTTCACTCCCTTTCTTTATCGTATACTCACTGCTTTCCCTCCTCTAACACTTGCTCGAACTCACATATACTTACAAGCAATTTGTTATTTAAAGACAAGTCTTAACAAGAGAGAATTTTATATTTTGCGGAATCGAAATTTAATCACCCTTCACTGATAATGACTAAAATTCACCCTTAACTTATCTATCGAACACCATAGGAACTGTTTTCTTAACAAATTTTGAAAGTTCTTGTAAGAAGGTGGCATTAATGTACAAAAATTTATATGTCTTTAGTGAGGAGTTAAATTGATTATATGTCTTCTTTCAGAAAGGTATTATTTCTACAGATTAGTAAATATGAGTTATTCGTTTGTAAATGTCCTCATACGTGGGATTTTGGACGTGATTCGGAAGAAACCTCTATAAAACAGGTATTCTCTGATATCCAACAGCTTTTTGAAACTTGAGCGCCACTGTGTCAGTGTGTTTTCTCATTTAATGCGAACAAAAACTCTACTCACTTGTACGGATGTGTGACACGATAATCCGCTTATGAGGGTCTTAAAGATATATACCTCGGGTCTTATAATAACTTCTTTTTTTGGAATTCACAGATCAATTAATTTAGTGAAATATCTTCAGAACGAAGAAAACTTGATCCTTTTCAAATTGAAGTCAAAATTGCATGTCAGAAGTGCGATTAATTTGAATTATGATTAAAAATACACTACTTTCTGTCCATCTATTAATCGTTGGGACTATCTTATTGGAGGTTAGAACTCGAAATTGTTATGAAGGGAAATGATCTTTACATCGTAATATTGTGATCAAAAAGCTGCCGAATTCTTAAAAATATTTTTCAGTATTGGATTTTTGAATCTATATTTATGTATGCATGTATGTATGTATGTATGTATGTATGTATGTATGTATGTATGTATGTATGAATTTATGTCTGCCTGTTCCTGATGGAATGTTCATTACAGACGGCCACATGTTGCAATGCCGGAAGAGATTATTTTAAAAACATTGGATATGACGTTTTAGTTCACCTGACTAGTATCCCAGATTTTGCCTCTTTCTAAATCGATCATTTGATTTCATCGATTTAGAGAGTCTCTGCTCGAATCCGCTTAACTTGAACAGGTCACCAAAATTTTTTTGATTCATTCTTTGCCTTAAACTAGGAACAGTTTTTTATTTTTTGTTCAGAAATTATATCCTACAATAAAAACGAGAACATATAGTCACAAACAAAATTTTGAAGAAAAACCAAGAAAATGTTAACTTGCATACCCAATATTTGAGATTTTAAAATCGATTTAAATTTGATCAGATAAGAAAAATCTGAAAATGCTTTAATTATCAGTGGCTCCGGTGTCATGGCATTTTCAAGAATTTACATTTTAGAGATTGCTTCAGATATCGGTCTATATATTTTCATATAATTAAAATTATTTCTTTAACAAAGAGAACATAGTCAAATCAACTCAATTTTTTTTTAATAATTTCTGCCCTTGTTTGTAGGGTATTAAAAGAAAAACAATTTAAATTTTTAGTTCTAACAACTACACTTACGCAAACAAGGATTATATGTCAATGTGTATGTGTATGTAAAGGAAAAGTTAATGTTAAAATTTTCTCTAGTTTAAGTCGTTCACAAAGTGAGTACGTGTGAATTAATATTATGAGGAAATGTAGGAAAATTTATTTTAGTTTTTAACATAAATGTGTAAGTGAGTGTGCGTATGTATGTGTATGTGTAAATGTTTTCTGTAAAATAATAATCATTAAAATATTTACGCAGTTATTGCGTGCATTTCAAACAGTCTAATGAACATTTATTTATTTCAACGTCAACATTTTTGTTTTTTTTAGTTTTTCTACTTAAAAGAGTTATTAAAAAGGAAAAAATGTTGTAAAACGGGTGAAATGAGTTTATTTGGTGTCGTTTGTACTTGTATTATTACAAATACAAACAAAGTAATATACACAACAGTGGCAAAAACTGTTGGTTGGTCTGATCAGTTATTTAATAATTTATTTAGTTTTGGGAAATAATTATGGTAAATTGGATTTTATAGTAAAATATTATAACTCCTCTAAGTATAAAAAGAAATACTGAATTTTGTATAAATATATTTTGTCCAAAAGCAATGAAAAACAATTAAAGAAACGTTGGCTTAGAGAATCATATAGTTGGTCGTTGGCCACAATATGATACCCTGGACCTAGTAATGATCATACCTCATAGAATTTTGATTCCTGAGTTACAGTTATCATGATATCATATATATACCAACATTTGTGTGAAATTTGTGAAGTTTAACGTGAAATTTTGCAGTGGGGGTTATATGGGTCCTATGTGATATATAGATCGATCCTCGTAAAATTAGAACTAAAGTACATATCTCAATCGTACCATTTTTTACGATAATAATATTTTTTAAGATTTTTGTACTTTAAAGTGTTTGACGGAAATATGTCTTGTATGGGAAGGTTTATGGACCCAACTTTCTGAAATTTTTCACATATGTTTGAGCTAATAAAAAGCTTGCTCATGCTAAATCGTGAAAAATAATAGACCGACCATTACAAACTTCAGTAGGCTTCGTCCTTGTACCGAATCAAAATGTCTTCAAAATTGCGACCTGTTTTTCAATTTTACAAAAACATCGTTATATAGACCACAAAAGTAAATTTAAGTCGTTTGTAATTCTTAAAAGTGAATGTTAAGTATTTAATCCAACAATTACAAATGCAACAAACAAATAATACACCTACCTCAGGGTAGGGTATTTTACACAAACTATATTATAAAGCTAAAGCTTATTAAAACAGTAGCTAGACATAATTATAATTTTTATAAGTAAAATATTTTTATAAAATATAGTAATACTGACGTATACTTTTTATATGATGTTGATATTACTCATACGCCACATAACTGATCAATAAAATGTATTGAGAAACAATCCACTTTGACAAGATAACTGTTATCAAAAGCCATTTAGGTCTTCAATTTTTTGTGGCTTGTGGATTTAGAATAATACACTGGTGCATATTTCCGTAAACGCACACAACCTTTTTTTAATTAGAAAAAAAGAAAGAAACCAGAAAATATTTTGCGGACAAATAATATTTTGATTAAATCAACTAAATTCACTTAAAATATTGTTAACTAAAAACTTTATCTATATTTTATTTTTAAAACTTAATTTTAGAGTTAAACTGCCATATTTAATGGTATTTCTTATAAACCCATTTAAGTCTATCAATCTTTATAGTATTGTTAATAATGAGTGGATGATATTTTTATGGTGAATTATCTCAAAAATTCCACTACTGTTTTAAGAACATCGGAATCAATTTACTCCCACAGTTGCTTTAGCTCTGTTAAATTCATTATGTTTTCGTTTTGGGTATTATTTGAATAAATTTTACGGGCCATGTCCAACAGAAATATGTTGCGTTCATTAAATCATGATTTAGACTTCTTTGAAACAAGTACCACAGTATTATCTTGTTGGGATAACCATTCTTCATCAATTTTTATCCATAAAAGAGAAATAACACTAAATGAGACTTGATCTGTTAACAGTTACCAGCACATTGAATGATAATCGAAATCATCAGACATCTCATTACTAATGATGTTGCGGAATAACGATACCCAACTAAACCCAACATAGTGAGTGTCCAACAGCCTTCTTAGCATCCCTTTCTTATTCTTATCACCACGGAAGTTGCGACGAGTTTTCCTAAGGTGTTTCAACGCTGCCTAACTATCGACATAAGTACTGATCTTTCCTTTCAATTATGATTTATATAATCTGAAAGTTCTTTACCAGATTTTCTATAGCACTTTTAAAAAATACCGTATATAAGTAGCATTTCATTCTATATCTTCGTTATGGATTATTTACTCTCATATTGTTTGATTTACCAATATTTTTTACTCTCCACAATCGCAAGTGATGAAGAGGGTATATTTACTCTGTTATTTGGTTTGTAACACTAAGAAGGTATTATCTGTTGATGACACGCTCACATCTATAATTTACAGAGATTTTAGTATACGTAATTATCTTTAGAAGTTCGCTTCATAAAAAATATAGACCGATATCTGAGACAACCTTCTAAAACTAAAAACTTGACCAGTGATTATGACCAAACGGCTTATTTAATTTTTATGAAGGTTGAAACGTTGATACGGTCTTAAGTGAAAATCTTTCCACGCGGATAAATTTCGAGATGTAACCCCTTACAAATGCAAGTTAATAACGCATATATCTTTAACTAATACAAGAAATCACATGAAATTGGGCATATAATTAGTGCCTTAACAATGTGTTAATGTAGACTATAAAATTTACGGAATCAGTACAGCAGATTGGTAGTTCCCTAAAAAACGCAGTTTTAAATAACGCATATCTCTTTTTAAGTTAATTTCTTAAAATTTTGCACAACGTGGATAGGACTTCGGGCGCATGGAAGAAGTAATAAAAGCAAGATATTAAAGGCTTTGTAATTTTGAGATACGGCAGGGGGAAGTGAAATTTTTATTTCTACGACCATTTCTTAATTGGAATTGGACTATTTTTGATAGAGTTAAAGTGGTCCAATTATAAAATATTCATCTAAAGAAATGTGTAATGTATTTAAACTTACTTAAAGTCCTCTGTAGAAAGCTGTGAGCCATCATGAAATCGCTTTGAAATGTAGTAAAATTCATTTAAGTAGTAACTGTAAATAATTCTTATTTTATATATTAAAACTCATATTTTTGGATCAAACAATTCATTATTAACTTATTATTTTGATTCCGTGATTATTCACAAAGTCAACAATTTTGTAGAATAAAGTTTTTTACAATTCATCATCAAAAACTATTTGAATTCAATTTACCCTGCCTAATTTCAAATCTATACAAAATTAAAGTTATTTTGCTCAAAACGCCAAAAGAAAATGTTCGTTATATAAAGCTTTTAATTTAAAATAACTAAATCTTTCATTTAATTCATTTCCCTTTAGCCTCGAAAAAAATGAAATATAAACGTTCACGTGTTCAAATTTAAACTCTATAAAACGCCTTCGTTTTTAATGCCTTTTTTAAAACTTACACTCACACAAACACACCATCATTACTGCCACTTTTTATTCCCATTTGCTTCAATGAACTTTTTACACGCTTTGAGTGTAAAACCCTCTTTTCTCGCCAAAAAAAAGAATGAGAGAGAAGTTATAGTCGGTCAAGCCCGACTATTTAATACCCTACACCACCTGCTAGCTACCAAAAATAATCAACCACCCTCGTATGAAATTATATTTTAATTTATGTTTCCTGTGGGATTAGTGCGTTCTAAAAAATGTTTCAGTGGGCTTTACATTGGAGCTAGAAGAAATTCCGGACTGACCCTCGTAAAATTTTGCACATCGATTTTTGCCTATATTTGTCATGATTTCACCAATTTTGATTATTATTATTATTTTTTTTTTTTGAGCTCTTTTAAGTGATATTTGGAATGGTGGTTATATGGACCCTAAGAGAAATAACGGATTGATCCTCGCATAATTTCACATATCTTTTTAGAATATCATAAAGCTAAGTTGTCAATTTTCATTAAAATCTCTTAATATTTTGGACTTTTGTGATCGTATATCCCCATTCCGGGTGAAACATTTGTATGGGGGCATCGTGCTTGGGTCAAAATAATGACACATGCCAAACTGCGGTATGAATTTTGTTCTCAAAGTATACATGGTCGGCCAGCCAGCCAGCGGATGGACATCGTTTAACCGACTTAGCACGGTATTCTTAAACGTGGTGGCAGCACAATTTTGATGGTGTAGGGTATAAAAACGAACAAGTTTTACTTCAAAAGCTAATGTTATGCTTCCTTGTAAATTACTCTTGCAATTTCTGGTGTTGCTTTTGAAATAGTAAAAACACAACAACAACAGCAGCAACAACAAATATCAAGTGGAGTCTGTTTTTATTAAAAACCTTCACAATTTTCCTTTTAAATTCTGTTTTTGGCAAAAACGGAAAATAATAAAGACGAAGTAACAAAAAAGCATTTGAAGTCTTTTTTTGTTTTTGTGTTGTAAAATAAAAATATTTTTATTTTGTGTTTTGTTTTTCTTTCTTACTTTTTTGGGGTAATTTTACTATTCCTCATCACTTTCCCTATTCATTTCCTTAGATGTTGCTGTTGTTGTTGTTGGTGTTGGTGTTATCGTTACTTCCGCTGTTGCGCTAATAACTCAATGCCGGAATAAAAGTTAAAGCCCTTTAAAACGAAAACAACAAAAACTGAAAGAGTTCAAACATTTTGTTGCAGATAACTTTTATGAAGCCACATTAAACAGTTCTACATAGTTTATTTAATAATATAGTTGTTGTTGTTGTTGGTCTTGTTGTTAGTTATTAAATAGATATGTGTGGGTGTTTGTTGCTTGGAGGCCATAACTATGTTAATGTAAATTATCCAAAAGAGAGTTTATTACTCTATTTGTTTTTGTATTATTAAATGTTCTGAACTTTAGTTGTGCTTTTTAATTGAATTTTCTTTAATAAAAGTTTTCTATTTAGAGTTTAAAACAAAATTCAATTTGTTTAGAGGCTGTAAAAAAGTAGACTTTCTAATTTAGGTTAAAAGAAAGTTGTTAGATTGTATGACTTAGATAAAAGCTCAAATTGTTCTAGATACAATTTATTTAATGGTCCTCAAATGAAAGCGTTTCGCTTAAAAAGTACATTTAGTAAATTTCAATATTGTACATCGATTAAATCGTATTGCTATACACCATTTATGTTGAAGATTGAAAACATATGTTGATCACCAATGAACACCAAATTAATTTATAACAAATAAGAATTCTATATTCGGCTAAAATAGTGGGAACATTTGACCAATTCCCCGTGTCCTATCTCAAAATTACTTTGTCTATAATGGTGATGGTTTCAGATATCGGTCTATTGTTTTTTCTACTGAGCCGATTTTGCTGGTTTTAAATAATTAGGACAATTTGAACTAATAGGCCAAATTTCATTCAGCTCTGTGCGTTATTCTGGAAGTGAGCATGTCAATACCAAACAGTCGGTCATTAATAAATCAAATCAGATTTTGATTCAATGCACGAATATATATACTTAATATATACATAACATTTCTGATTTTTTATCCAAACCAATATTTGATATATTATTCAAAATATTAACTATTATGAGCTTTTTCTTTTCCCATATTTCTGGTAACATATGGATTCAGTTAAAAAGCATTTTTGTTTTGAGGTTGTATTCAGTTATCATATTCTTAAGTACAAACTAATCAAAACTTCAGTCAAATGACCCAAAATTTCCAAATTAATGTTCTTCAATAGTCTTATTTATCCAAAATATAATTTGAGCTTTTAATCTCGTGTGTGGTCATTTTTTAATTATCTTCGATACAATTTCTCCATAAATATTACTGCGATTTCTACTGCTTATAATACAAACATTTAGATTTTACCATTACAGACTGTCATGGATACTTGGTTCCTTATATGACTTTAAGTTACCATAATGCATTCAGTTTTCCAGAATGCAAGTTTACATTTTCATATCTTTAGGATTCAATTTATTTAGGTCCCTTTTGTATGAACTCGTATGTAAATGACTTGTAAAAGGACTCTTAATAATAATGCAAGTTATCCTGAAGTTTGACAAAGGTTTCAGGTGACCACACCGGGGTGTTGAAGTCTATTAAACCACAAAAAATTATATCTGTTTTCGATTGATGTCTTTTAACGTCCGTTTTTAAATATCGGACTTTTTTACTAAAATATATTTATTAGTCTCTTATGGAGTTACCAAAGACATTTTGTGACCACAAAATATACGGAAATTTGATAAGATACATATCATTCAACCACTTTATCACCATAAAATGTATCTCAGGGAGACAGTAAGTGAGCAATAGTGTATCGTGAAGAGATTATAGAATATAAAATAGGTTTTCCCCTGGAAAATGTCCATATAAACATTTGGCAAATTCTTAAATATTTTCAATATTTTCTTAATTCTCTTTTTTCCTAATTTAATTCTCAATTTGTATTTAAAATTTGTCCTTAAAAGAATTCACTTTAATTTTCTTCCAACAACAGGTTGAATGAACTTCACAAAGAAAATATATAAAAAAACTGTCATTCTTAACTTCATTTTCCAGCAATAATATATTCATACATTCATAATAAGTTAAAAAAAATAATAATGACAATAAGTTTTGAAACATGTCTTTTGTCGTGAGATTCCTCTGCTCATTGTCATCCTGCTATTTTGACAAAAAAAAACTTTTTTGCTTGAGCAAAATAAAATCTGTAAAAAAAATAAAAAAAAACTTCTCAACTTTTATATGAATTTTGCAGAGTACGGAAAAACTCGGAGCAAAAGCTTTATTTCAAATGATCATTAATTATTACTCTTCTTTGCGAAAATTAAAAAAATAGAACTGTTTTTCGATTAGAATTTTTATCTATTCTTTCAGTTAAAAGTAAAAGAAAGAAAATGTTAAGTTATTTAACTCTAAAAAAGCGAAATGATTGAAAAGAAAACAAAAAATAAAAAACATACTAATACAACATCAAACAACAAAAGTAAATACATCTTTATGTATGAGTATGTTTTTATATTATTTGTTTTACTGCTGTAGACGAATTCAAAACAATTTGTGTAAATTATTCATTTTTAAACTCTTTTTTTTTCGATTTTACTCTTATTTTATAACCTCTCACCTACAAGTATCTTAAGGGTATTTTAACTTTGTATTTCTATGGATAAAGCTTAGAAGGATTCATCTCAGATCCCGTAATGTATATATTCCTTCATTAAATCATAATCTGAGTCGATTTACCCAAGTCACGCTTACGTCATAATAATTGACACAGTTCTATAAAATTTGGCCTGAGTTTTTGCTATAGTCTTAAGAAATTTTCTATTCAAAATCAGCAAAATCGGTTCAGTATAGCAAAGGATAGAAAACTAAATCTGAGTTAACCTCAAAGTTCAAATGAAAAACTTTCGTAAAATTTTCCATTACAAACCGAAATATAAAAATGAAATGTCATATGTTTAATTATATATACGTCATTATCATCTCAAAAGTTATCAAAATATAACTAATTTTATGACTTTTAAGGGTTCTAGTGTGTGTGAATTTGCGAAAAAGTATGTATTCATTTCGTACGCATTTATTGATTCGGCATAGCCGCATATAGCATCCTTACGTGTTATTTTTTACCTTTTTCGACTTTTATAATTTTTTAGAATCAAACTCTTTCCAAAGAGCGATTCAAAAAATAAAACTCTTTTTTCCAAAATTAAAAAAAAAAAACTCCTTGAAAGATCCGATCTTACGAAGAATAATAAAAAGAGTCGAAAACCGTAACTTTAAATTTAAATTAATTTGCATTTTGTGTGCAGAATATAAAAGTATGAGGAAAAAAGATTTTAATTAACTATTATACATTTAATGAGTGTCATGCATTATGAATTCATAAAAACTACTATTTTTTTTTTCTTTTTTTTTTTTGACAAAAGTGAAAATAATGTTGACATAAAAGTTGACAATATAAAGATGACGACATAATCAAAATGTTACATATAACTTTAACAAATTTAAAAACTTTTCCTTCCTTCCCCACCAACACAAATTTTCGTCTTTTTCCAGAAATGAAATAAATTTAAATGATTATGAAATTTTCTTTTATAAGCTATTTATACCCTACACCACCGTATATGCTTGGGGTACTATGCGTTAGTGCAGATGTTTGTAACATAAAGAAAAAATGATTTAGCTCGCAATTTTAAGTATACCATTGGACTCCGAATCGCTTTCTAAATCAATTTAAGGATGTCCGTCTGACTGTCTGTTTGTCTGTCTGTCCTGTGCTGTCCATGTAAACGTTTTGGACCCTCTTACAATTTGTTGAAATTTGGAACGTATGATTTTATTTTACCTATGGTGAATCCTATTGAAATTAGTCATATTCGGTCCAATATTTCAGGTAGCTTCCATACAAATGTTATAAAAGTCTTAATTATAAAGCGATTTAAAAAAAAAAAAAAAAAAAAAGAAAAAAATCAACAAGAAAACAAACCTCCTATAGTATTTTAAATCGATGTGCCAATTTATGCGAGGGTCGGTCCATTATTTCTCATCACTTTGAAGGGCATTAATGTCACATATACGTTGGTATTGTCATAACAACTGGTCATACATTTTTCGTTGCTGTCATTTACATCCAACGAAGTGTTGCAGTATATAACACTGACGAATTTGACCGACTATAACATTTTTACTTGAAAATAGTAGATTTTTTTTTCGAAAAATTTGTTTTAAATGAAATTGTGTAATTGAAATGTGTGTAATGAAAAGTTTACATTAATGTTAAGTAATTTTTCATTGAATTTTAATTTGTTTTCAAAATTTAATTTTTATTGTATATAAAACTTATGTATTTATTACATGAGCAGCGTCCAACATATTTATTACAAACTAAAATAATATTGATATTTAAATATATAAACAATTTATTAAAATCAATATCATTTTCAAATGATTACAAATTTATTCAAATACAAATTTACAATTAAATGCAACATTAATTTTGAAAAATATTATGGAAAATAATTACATGTGAAAGTAAATGTAAATTAATTGAGAGGAAGTGAAATTAGAACAAAAATTTTATTGAAAATAAATAAAATAAACGAATTTGTATCTCAACTTGTTCCAATTACAATTTTTATTAAAATAATAACAACAACAAATATATGATGGTGAGGAATTTAAAATGAACTACACCACTAACACTAAAAAAGATACTAAGGAGTGAGATCGAAAAATTCTTAACATACATACATACATACATACATACATACATACATACATTTCATTCATATATACATACATACATACATACATACATACATACATACATACATACATACATACATACTTACATACATACATTCATATATACATACATAATTACATACATTCATACATATATACATACATACATACATACATACATACATACATACATACATACATACATACATACATACATTCATACATTCATATATGTTACTTAAAATGGAACTACAAAACTAACAGTTTTTATTTTTTTAATTTCAAAATCATATAATTTTTGAAAAATTTGGACTGTAGGACACAGACTACATGTCGAGGAAGTGCGACCAGAATGTTGCGAAAAATCTCCGTCTATTATGCAGCAATTATATTTTTTAAATTGATTTCAATGTTTAGCAGCGTTCTTTTCATTTTTAAACTTGCATCAACTTTAACCTGATCATTCTTTTTTTTGGGTTTTAGAACCATCATGTGGAACACTCATTCCATCTGAACCAGGTTTACTATCAACGGACAAGTTGTCCCGGTACTGTTCAATGACAACTGAGACAATTTACCTTTAGACTTTTGAATGTTTGACCAAATTTTTGTAGGACCAAGTTGGGTTTTGTTTGAAGATATTTAATAATTTTAGTTCGCACTTTTTTTCGGACACTAATTTCACCAGTTTAGTAAAAAGAAAAAAATCAAATAATATTTTGGTTAAAAGTTTTAATAAAAAACGTATGTTGGCAAATTTTCGATCATACTCCTTACCTATGATTGTGAATTGTATAAAAATAGTATCATGCTGTTACCTAACTCCCATAAAATTCATCCTAAAGAAAGTTTACAGTGTATAAAAGTCTTAAAATCTCATTTATATTGAAGATCGCCTCATATTAATTTATAGTCCAATATAACGGATATATAAGATATATAGAGTTCCGTTGAAATTTTGCACAAATATGTTCGTAATTCGGTTTAAATATATGTAACTTATTTTGGTCCATATTACTTAATACCTCTCATATAGTGTATTCAAAAACCAGAAACCGGTTAACCGGTTTTTTGCATTACATAAAACTAACCGGTTTCGAATAATTAAAATAAAAATGCTGCTTCATTTTCTATATTCCGCCATTACTGAGAAAATATAAAATTGTTCGTTCCGTGTGTTACAAGAGCAAAGTACTGAACACTGAAAAATAATGGTTTTATATAAAATCATGGTATCTGGACTCATTATTTTTAAGTACGATACTGAAAAACACTAACAAAAAGCGTTAATACCCCACCCATTTAAGGCATTAAACAGTTAAAACTAATTTGACGAAATCTGTTACAAATGATTATTTTGATGTAAATTTATAATAATCAAATAAAACCTCGGGTTTTGAAATAAGCCGAATTCGAAAATGGTTTTTATGAAAAATTCAAATAACTCGAAAACCGGTTTCTTTGAAAATGTAGCTTATTTAAACACTCTAATCTCATATAAAATAAATTAAATATTTCAATAAATTTCTACAATAATGATTGAAATTTCGTATATACGTGAGTGGCGAATTCCAGTTTCACTTTCACATTTCGAATAAAACTTTTAAATATTTTTTGTTCCACTTAAATTCAGCATATTTTTGTTTTCAATTGACATTAATTAATTAAACTAAATTCACTAAAATTCTATAGAGGGTCCTTATCAGAAATGTCTTTTAAAGATATAAACTCTTAAATGTTGCAGTATCTCAATTGTGACGAACTTCGTGATTCATATATTATTAGAGTTCACGATTGGACATTTTCATTCTTCATTCATTTATAGGATTATCGTAAAGTAAATTATAGCATAACCGAAGAGCAACCGGAATAACATTTTAATCCAGATAATTGGGATGTGGCTAACAAATTAAAGTGTGCTACCCGACAGTAATCAGGCTCTGTTGTCAACAAAATAACTGTGGGAAAGTTTCATGATTTTGTTTTCCAAATTATATCTTTTATACAATTTATGGTTGCTTTAACGATGATGACTACCCTTGATCTAACAGCCTGAATAACTAACTTTATTTATCCTCATTCAACAAACGTGGCTTGAAATGTGTAAAAATATCACTTGACATTTAAAAATCATTTACATGTCCATTTAGATTTTATCACAGAAAATTGAATAACTTTAATTCATTTAATTATTGTTACTAAATTTAAATAAATCTATGTTTTTGTTATCTATTTGTAAAGTATTAACTTAATTAGTTTTATTTACCGTCTACAATTAGTTGTTATGTCCTTCACCACCACAAATGGTGAAGATGGTATATTAACTTTGTCATTCCGTATGTAATGCTAAGAAGGAATCATCTCAGACCCCATAATATTTAAATATTCTTGCATCAATTTAATATTTGAGTCCACATTTTGTATGTCTTTTACACCATCAGTGAAAAAATTATAGATCTGATAGGATAAGGTTGGAGGTAAACCCATACAAAGCAAATTTAAATTACCAAAACTCTTTTTAAATCGTATGATAATACAACACTAATGTTTGTGTAGGACAAGCATATACATCCGTGAGTGTATGTGTGTATATGTACGAAATGTAACGTATTTATTTCAAACGTATTTGTGGTGGAGGGTATTAAAGATTCGGCATAGCTGAATATAGCATTCATACTTGTTCTTTTTTTTTGTTGCTGCTATTTCACCATTCGAAAAAAAGGATCTAATCGGCTTTAAAATAATCAACCACAATTCAAATGAAAGACCACAAATAAAATGTTATATTGAAATTATTAATGAAAGAGATTTAAATAAAAAACAACAACAACAAATTAGTGAATTAAATAAACCAATTTATTTAAGTAATAATTTAATTATTAGTATTTTATTGTTTTTAAATTTGTAAAATAATTTAGGGTTCAATAAACACAGTAAATGGCTTTGGGAACAGGGAGGACTAATGTTTGATTTAAGAAAAAATTAATAAATATTTAAATTTAATATTAATTGGTAAAAATTTTAAAATAATTTTGAAAAAGTAAATAAATTAATAATAGAAAATTTTTAAATATTCTGTTGATGAATATTGAATGCTTTTTGGTTTATAAATATTATTACAATGTTAAAAGGTTGGTTCAGATGACAAAGTGATTGAACTTGTTTTAATTATTAAAACATTTCTGAATTTTGAAGTTGTCTCAGATATTAGTCTACAACTTTTTTGGACCGATATTAAGGTGTAATTTTTTAATATTAAAAACTGTATTAAATTTCGAGCAATTAGTCTTGGTGTTATAACATTTCCAATGTGCAGACCGACATTTTTACAGAAATATTCCCATATACCCGAAAGTAACGATAGGACGAAGGTGTGATATCCTCCCCATACAAAGTAACAGCGAGAATTTTTGGTTTCTATCACTTCTGTAAGGAATTGTTTTACTTGACAAATTGTAGGACGGAATATCTAAAAAACTATAAAAGCGAGAGTATTCAAATTGGTTCCAATTACTTTCACAAGAATCTTTTTTAGTGAACAAAATGTAGGAGGACCTGGAGGAGAGATCTCCACATACAAAGCAAATAATGATTATCAAATATATAATGAACTATAACAGCGAGAGTTCTCAAATTTGGTCCAAATTACTTACTCAAGGAACCCTTTTAGTGAACAAAATATAGAACCGATAGGACCAGGGGGAGGGATACCCCCTATGCAAAGAAAATATTGGTCATCGTATAACTAAACAACTATAACAGCGAAAGTTTTAAAATTTATTTCCAAACTGTTTTACTGGACAAAATGTAGGATGGTTAGGATTAGGGGAAGAGGTATCAACCATTCAATGCAAATATAAAATAAAATTTTAGAACGGACTGGACCAGGGGCATTTGGCAAAATGTCCATTGCATAAAATGTTTTTAATACACTTCGTAATTTGTGAAATTTCTTTCGAGATCTTGGTCTCAGGAGAATATAATTTTTGTAAAAAGCTTTTACTTAATAGAAGTTAAAAAGTTTTCCTTAATACAGGAATGTAGACCAGTATTAAGGACAACTTTTTCATATAATTCTAGAATTTCGTGATTACATTTGAAGCAATTTCAAGTCCATCGAAAATAAATATTTTATATATTTTTTTAAATTCATCAAAGAAATTTAATTCGAATGTCCTAAGACACAATTGAGGACAATACAGGTGCTTTTTCTGTGACTTGCATTATAATGTCATGATTTGTATACTTTGATTAGAAATAGCGATATATACCAGGATAACTTTACAGGTATCATTAAAAAAAATCATAATTTTTGAGTATTAAATATTGGTTTTTAAAACATATTTCCATGCAACTATTATTTTTATTATTGTTATGGTTTTGTTGTAATTTCCATTTTATTTGTTGTTGTATTTTTTAGCAATATATTGTTTCATTTTGATAAATTAAAAAATATTTCAAATTGTTTCTTTTTTTATTATTTTTTTCATTAAAATTTGCAACAATAACAATAACGATGGATAAATAACAAAAACACAAGAAAAAAAGAAGAAGCAATAACATATTTATGTCAAACCTCAATCATAGTTACTAGCAACACAATACAACTATGAATATGCAACAGCAACAACAAAAATAATAACAACAAATACAAATCGGTATCAAAATCAAACTAGAAAAATATTTGATGCTGCTTCTTAGTTTTTGTATTTTCGTTCATTTTACCCCAAACCCAATTTTATGCAGTTCTTTTTTTTAGAAATTTATTATTGTTGTTGTTGTTGCTATTGCCGTTTTAGTTGTTGTTGTTGTTGTTGCTGTTGTTCATTTTAATTTCCGCATAACAATGCAAGTTATTAAAATTTTTGTGCAGTTCATACTTGTCTTCTTCTATTTCTTTATATTCCTTCCTCCATTTGTTTTTCATGCACATTTTTTCTCGGCTCTTTAATGCCCTACACCACCATCGGAGGATTTGTGCATTTGTGCCGGGCAATTTAATGATGTCTGTTAGACTGCATAGTGTGTTCAAATCAAACCTGTAGCTTCCGAACCGTTAGGGATATTTGAATAAAATACACTATAAAGTTTATTTAAAGGTGTATAGATCCTTATCGTGTCAGGGGCGTAGTTGGTGACCCTCCAAACTTGATCACCTTGGATATGTTGATTTTTTTAAATTCACAAAAAAAAAAAAAAAAAAAAACGGGGATCTGTACTTCTTTAAAATAACTGAAAATACCACACGTCTAATGTTATGAAATTTCATTAAAAGATTCCTAACAGTTCAGTTACAGAATTATTTCTAAAAAAGCGATATGGACACACTGTCAGCTCAATGTCTGTCAATTGAGTATTGCAAATAAACTACAGTAACAGTGTCACATGCATGCAAGTATCATGTAAATATTTTAAATAAGAATGTATGAGGGATCGTTTCATATTATTGCGCCATGGTGTAGCGTATTATATAGTCGAACTTAACCAAATATTACCCTGTTCCTTTTTTCAGGGGTTGTTATTGTTTTTCTATATTGTTGCTGTTTTTGTTGTGTATTATTTGTTGTTTACATAGTAATGCCTTTTGGGTGATAAAATTCTTTAAAATGAATGAGTTTCTTTTAGAGATCTGGTAAAATGGATTGTTCACATTAAAAAAGAAATAAATTTGAGATCAGATATGGTTTTTGACACAAATCTGTAGAATTTTAGAAAACTTTATAGAATACTATTTGATCAAAAAAACACAAAGATCGAACATTTAACATGACGTTTAGATCTGTTCAGACTCTTTGGGATCCGTTGAAAAAGTATATCTGAAATATTCTATCAAATTCACCCATGAAAGTTATATAACTTTTCTTGCTGGCCATCAAAATATGATCCATTTTTTCGGTTATCAATTTCCGTTGCTAGTGTGAACCTCCTTATCTAAGAGAAAATCTACAATGTAACATGCACAAACATGGTATTTTATTATTGCTTTTTTTTAATTCTCAATTTTTTCTCTTCTTTAGATTTTTATTATTATTTTTTGTTGTTGTTTTTCTTATGTAATATTTTGTATATAAAATGAATGTATTTTCACACTTTCATATTGTTGTTGTTGTTATTTTTCTTTTGGTTTTTTATTTATTTATTCATTTATAGTCCTTGTTTTGTTTCTTTTGTTGGTTCAGTTTAGTAGAACAATTCATCACAACATTCTTGGCATATTACGAGTTGTTAGGCACTGAGGCACACACTGCAGTTGTAAAGAAACAACAACAGCAACAATATTTCCGTTCATCCTTTCTTGCCTCCACTAGAATGAAAGAAAAAACTATTTTGGTCAACAGTGCAAAACCGAACAAAAACAAAAACCCAAAAATATGCATTTTGTTTATGGGTCAGCGAATATTTTCTTCTCAACAAATTAAATTTAATTAATTTGAATTCTTAGAAAATAGAAATATTCTGAATTTTATTTATCAAACGGAACAAAAACAGAGAAGAGAAAAATGTAGAATAAACTACGAAAAAGGGATTATTTTTAAGAAAGATAATAATAGAAATTATTATGTTAACAAATTAATTAACAAATAAAATGCTTGAGAGTTGAATTGAAATCGATATCATATAAAGGAAACAAGTAAGAATGATATATATCGGGCTATGCCAGATCTTCAAAACACTCTACTACAAATGCGTACATACAGGTTACGTACATATACATTCACGTATACACTAACAAACGATTGTAATATTAAATATAACAAAGTAATCATAATGATGATTATAATAATGACAAAAATAGACAGATGGACGGACATTGAAAATCGAAAATTGAAATCGACTCAGATTATGATTTGATAAAAAGATATACATACATTATGGGGTCCTAGAAGATTTTTTCATAGCGTTATACAAATAATGACAAAGTTAATATACCCTCTTTGGGGTATAAAATCACATTTTCTTCTTTCTTTTAACGTTAACACCGTACCGTTAACTTATCGATTACATTTTTGTAATCGATAAGTTTTCTATAAAAATTTATTCTATATTTTTTTCGATCGAAATTTAAGGTTATCGAAAATGTTCTATAGAAAATTAAAGTTATCGATAAATTTTCTATAGAAAATTAAAGTTATCGATAAATTTTCTATAGAAAATTAAAGTTATCGATAAATTTTCTATCGAAAATTAAAGTTATCGATAAATTTTCTATCGAAAATTAAAGTTATCGATAAATTTTCTATAGAAAATTAAAGTTATCGATAAATTTTCTATATAAAATTAAAGTTATCGATAAATTTTCTATAGAAAATTAAAGTTATCGATAAATTTTCTATAGAAAATTAAAGTTATCGATAAATTTTCTATAGAAAGTTAAAGTTATCGATAAATTTTCTATAGAAAATTAAAGTTATCAATAAATTTTCTATAGAAAATTAAAGTTATCGATAAATTTTCTATAGAAAATTTAGTTTATCGATAAATTTTCTATAGAAAATTTAGTTTATCGATAAATTTTCTATAGAAAATTTAGTTTATCGATAAATTTTCTATAGAAAATTTAGTTTATCGATAAATTTTCTATAGAAAATTTAGTTTATCGATAAATTTTCTATAGAAAATTTAGTTTATCGATAAATTTTCTATAGAAAATTTAGTTTATCGATAAATTTTCTATAGAAAATTTAGTTTATCGATAAATTTTCTATAGAAAATTAAAGTTATCGATAAATTTTCTATAGAAAATTAAAGTTATCGATAAATTTTCTATAGAAAATTAAAGTTATCGATAAATTTTCTATAGAAAATTCAAGTTATCGATAAATTTTCTATAGAAAATTCAAGTTATCGATAAATTTTCTATAGAAAACTAAAGTTAACGATAAATCTTCTAAAGAAAATTAAAGTTATCGATAAATCTTCTAAAGAAAATTAAAGTTATCGATAAATCTTCTAAAGAAAATTAAAGTTATCGATAAATTTTCTATAGAAAATTAAAGTTATCGATAAATTTTCTATAGAAAATTAAAGTTATCGATAAATTTTCTATAGAAAATTAAAGTTATCGATAAATTTTCTATAGAAAATTAAAGTTATCGATAAATTTTCTATAGAAAATTAAAGTTATCGATAAATTTTCTATAGAAAATTAAAGTTATCGATAAATTTTCTATAGAAAATTAAAGTTATCGATAAATTTTCTATAGAAAATTTAAGTCATCGATAAATTTTCTATAGAAAATTTAAGTCATCGATAAATTTTCTATAGAAAATTAAAGTTGTCGATGAATTTTCTTCAACATTAAATGAAAATAGCCCCATAGTGTGTACTTTCGAGGTTTATTTTTAAAATATTTGTATTTTCAAAAAATAGCATAAATTCGAGACGTTGCAAAAATAATTGTAACGAATAAACTAAAAAAATAATCAACCTTTTCAACAACACTACTGCACATGAAACAAACATCCACATTCCAATTTTAACTAAAGTCATTTCTCAAAAATACGATTAAATTTAATTTGATTATCAACATTTTAGTTCTTACACAGAATAAACAAACTTAATACGAATACTAAACTCAACATTTTATCAATATTTAATAACAACAACAAAAATATTATGGAAAGAATATTATTTAATTATTGACTGCCCGATCGTTCAATTTGTTTAAATTGATAACAAAAAATTTAATGAAAACAAGTAAAAACATTACAGTTGGTCAATCTAGACTATATAATACCCTACACTATCATGTTAATGACAGTTGCGAAAATGCATGAACAAGTGTGAATTAATATATGAGAAATTTAAGCGTTTGAATGTTTTTTCTGGGAGTTATATGAAAGTTACAAGACATTATGGACCGCCCCTCGTTTAATTTTGCACATTGTTCTATAATCTTATAAAGCATATTCTTGCCGAATTTTAATTAAGGAGCCCCCTCCAAGTGGGAATATGCTCTTGGTGAAATAATGGAAGCATAATCTTTAATTTCAATAGATATCGACCTTGTTCCAAAAAATAATCATTCGTGCCAACTTTCATTAAGATACCTTCAAAACTGCGGCCTGCACAAGGTTTACTTGGATGCATCTTACTAACATCAGCATAAACGCATAATACCCTAACCAGCTACGGTGGTGTAGGGTGTGAAAAGTTTAAAAAAATTCTTTAAGCTGAAAAATTCACAACAAATAATTTTCATTCAGTAATAATTGATCTTTCGTATTGAGAGGACCGAATTATGCGTGTTTGTGTTTTGGGTGGAGGCATTAATGGCTTTTGTTGTGCCGTTAGAATTTTGGATTATTACAAAAAACAACAAAAACCTATAGAGGTAACTTTGATATCAGAGAAATTCACACCCAATACCACAGGAGATGGTTCAGCTGGTTTATGGGGTCCCTATTTGTTGGGTGATACCCCCACCTCTAAAGTACAGTGAGTAAACAAAATTTTAATTAAAATATAATTTATTATTTATATTTGAATTAATTTGAATTTTCAAATTTGACCTTGAGTAGCAAATGGTCTAAGGGAATGCATGACTTCTTAGAAGAATTATGGTTGTCGGAAGATGCCGGTGAGGCTGGTATTTGTTTGATTCCCGTCGTACGTTTAACAATAGCTGATACGCCCGTAGATGACTTTTGGAAAGATATTGTTTATGGTTGTGCGCCAATGTCTGATAAAGATATAGCGGAATATAATGTAATCGCACAAATAAATATACGTGAGTATTTTGTGATTATTTTTACAAAAATTAGAATTCATTTAAGTTTTTTGTTTGGCACTTTTGAGTGTTTAAAGTGAATTAGAAGCGTTTAGTGGCGATTATTGTTATCAATGAGACTAAATGTTTAACAACAATTGACATTAAAAAAGAACTGAAAAAATGACTGGCAAAATTTTTGAGATAAAATTAGAAGAATGAATGAATTTTTCGATAACTTAAAGGGTCTATAAATTTGTTTTGTTTTAATAACAGGAGTTATCCATTACTTAATTTTTTATATCACAGTTATCGATAACATACATTTTATGAAAAAAAAATTTAATAGAAAATTTATCGATATCTTAAGTTTTCAATAGAAGATTTATAAGTTACTTTAATTTTCCAAAGAAAACTTATCAATTACTATATATTACTATATATTTAAATTGTAAATCTGCTATAGAAAATTAATCGATATCTTCAAGTTTAACTTTATTTTAAAGTAAACATTTCTATAGACAATTTATCAAAGCTATAAATTTCTATAAAAACTTATCGATAAATAAAAATTGTCTTTAAAAATATATCGATAACTTGAATCTGCTAAAGAAAACTTATTGATTACTATAAATTTCTATAGAAAATTTATCGATAAATATAAATTTCTATAGAAAATTTATCGATAAATATAAATTTCTATAGAAAATATATATCGATAAATATGTATTTCTATAGAAAATATATATCGATAAATATTTTCTATAGAAAATATTATCGATAAATATAAAATTCGACAAATATAAATTTCTATAGAAAATATATCGATAAATATAAATTTCTATAAATAATTTATCGTAAGTAGTAAACATTTCTATAGACAATTTATCAAAGCTATAAATTTCTATAAAAAACTTATCTATAAATAAATTGTCTTTAAAAATATATCGATAACTTGAATCTGCTAAAGAAAACTGATTGATTACTATAAATTTCTGTAGAAAATTTATCGATAAATATAAATTTCTATAGAAAATTTATCGATAAATATAAATTTCTATAGAAATTTATCGATAAATATAATTTCTATAGAAATTTATCAATAAATATAAATTTCTATAAAATTTTCGATAAATATAAATTCTATAGAAAATTTATCGATAAATATAAATTTCTATAGAAAATTTATCGATAAATGTAAATTTCTATAGAAAATTTATCGATAAATATAAATTTCTATAGAAAATTTTCTATAAATATAAATTTCTATAGAAAATTTATCGATAAATATAAATTTCTATAGAAAATTTATCGATAAATATAAATTTCTATAGAAAATTTATCGATAAATATATATTCTATAGAAAATATATATCGATAAACATAATTTCTATAGAAAATATATATCGATAAATATAAATTTCTATAGAATATAAATTTCTATAGAAAATTTATCGATAATATAAATTTCTATAGAAAATATATATCGATAAATATGTATTTCTATAGAAAATATATATCGATAAATATAAATTTCTATAGAAAATATATATCGATAAATATAAATTTCTATAGAAAATATATATATCGATAAATATAAAATCCGATAAATATAAATTCTATAGAAAATATATCGATAAATATAAATTTCTATAAAAAATTTATCGATAAATAATTAAAATTTCGATTAATATATTTAGAAATTTATCGATAAATATATATTTCTATAGAAAATTTATCGATAAATATAAAATTTCTATACATAATTTATCGATAAATATAAATTTCTATAAAAAATTTATCGATAAATATAAATTTATATAGAAAATTTATCGATAAATATAAATTTCTATAGAAAATTTATCGATAAATATAAATTTCTATTGAAAATTTATCGATGAATATAAATTTCTTTTGAAAATTTATCGATAAATATAAATTTATATAGAAATTTATCGATAAATATAAATTTCAATAGAAAATTTATCGATAAATATAAATTTCTATTGAAAATTTATCGATAAATACTATTTTTTCAATAAAATTTTTGATAACTATAAAATTCTAAAACAAAGATTATGTAATACCCTACACCACGGTATTACATAATCGGGCTTGAATATAACATTTTACTTGTTCTTATTTACTGTAAATTTTTTCAGAAAAAGTTATCGATAATTCTGATTCTAAACAGTTTTTTTTTAAATTTTCCAGCAATGGTCTCTACTTCGTAACCTATACCTCTGAACCTCGTTTATTACTCCCCTACTTAATGAAACGTTTCCGCAAAGAAGGCGGCAAAATTATTGAAGAGAAAATTGAAGATCTCCGAAAATTTATCGAAACCACCGAATATGATGTGATCGTCAATTGCACTGGATTGGGTTCTCAAGAACTTTTAAAAGATAAAGACATGTACCCTGTACGTGGTCAGGTATCACGTGTGAAAGCACCCTGGTTGTATTATGCTGTATTAGATGAAAGTGATGTAGGAAACTATATTATACCCAAGTATGATTTCGATATTTGAATCACATGAAAATGGAATTAAGATTATTTTATTGTATTTAGCCGTGATTCCGTTGTATTGGGTGGTACTCACCAGGAAAATGATTTTAATATTAAAGTTGATCCAGTGGATAAGAAATTCATTATTGATGGTTGTCGCGAGATTGTGCCCTCTTTGCATGGAGCTAAACACTTGTATGATTGGGTGGGTTTGAGACCAGGCAGAACAAATTTGCGTTTGGAAGCTGAGCCCATTAAAGGTATATTATTTTTTATTTTTCATGGAATTTAACATTTTAATTATAATTTATTTTTAGGCAATAAAATATTAATCCATAATTATGGTCATGGTGGCAGTGGTGTCACTTTAGCTTGGGGTTGTGCTGCTGATGTTATTGAAATTTTGGATAAAACTTTAGAACAAAAACATAAAATTCCCGCTAAATTGTAAGAAAATAAGGTTAAATGTTTTTTGTTGATTTTTTTAAATAAATTATAAAATGTTTATATACATATCATAATGTTGCCAGCAACATTTTATTAAAACATTCACAAATGTTTATAAGGTTTTGATAAACATGTTTATTTTAAATTTAGGGTTGTTGTTTGCAACAACTTCGTTTTTTCGACCAGTTTCTTTGTTAACCTCAAAGTTTCGTTAATATTCTTCAGTTTGCCATCGGTTTTTATGGAGGAATGTTGGTTGGCTGAATACAAAACAACGGATTGTAAAACAATTGGTTGGTTAAATTTGGGTTCGTTTAACGAAATTTTGAAAAATGTCAAAGTTTAGAATATTTGACATTAAAACTAAAATTCTTTGAACTTTATAACTGAATTGATGGAATAATTTTGCTGAAATTTACATAAGTAAACAAGTATTTCTAGAAGATTGTTTGTGGAATAATTGATTTCATTTTATTTTCCTTTAAGTGGAAGAAAACTTCTGAGAATGTTATTTTCAGAAATAATTCAGAATTATTCCGGCCAGAGAACATTGTGATAAATTTTAATGCACTTTATACACTAAAGTAGTTTATAAGGGAAATTAGACAGGATTTTCTAAATTTTCTTTGAATGTACGACAAAAGTAAAAATAATAAAAAAATGGATTTATGTAATGGAGATTTTTAATAATTTTTAAAAATTAGTCGACTGTTATAACTTTCTATAGAAAAGACATCTCTAAAGAAAATATATCCAAAATTTTTGTATATAATTTATCGATAATTTAAAATTTTCATATAAATTTTAGCGATAATTTATTTTTTTAGAAAAATTATCGATAACTTAATTTTCCAAAAAAAAAAAAAAATATCGATAACTTAAATTTTCTTAAAAAATGATAATATTTTAATTTTCTAAAAACAAACATTTTTATAAATAATTTATCGATAAGAAAAATATTTTATATAAAATTTATCGATTACAAAAAATTCCTATACACAACTTTTATAGATATTGAATCAATATAGAAAGAAATTGTAGATGATATTTTTATATTACATGTTATAGTTATCGATAAATACGATTATCTATATAATAGTTATCGATAACTATAATATTCTCTAGAAAAATTAACGATAATTTTTATTTTCTATAGAATAGTTGACATAAAATTTCTATGTAGAAAATATTTTATTGCCATAAATTTTCTATATAAAAAACTTTTCATTATAAAAATATATATTATCGCCTTAAATGTTCTATAACAAAAACTTTGTTTTTTCCATTAATTTTTTCTATATAGAAAAATTTTTTGTTATCATGAATTTTCTATATAAAATTTTTTATTGCCATAATTTTCTTTATAGAAAATTTTTTGTTGCTATAAATTTTTTGTTGCCATAATTTTTACAAAAAAAACTTTATGATGTCACCTAATTTGTCGTCACGTAATTTTCGATATAGAAATTTTTTGTCACCTAATCATGTCAGCGTTCAAAATTATACTATGATTGTGTAAACTATATTTTGTTGTGGCATAATCATATTTTATTATCTCACAGACTTATTATGATAAAAATATATACGTTTGTCAGCGTTTTTCAAAGAGTTATTGGAAAAAATATTTTGTGGTCTTGTTTCTTTTCCCAAATTTTTCCAAATTATGGTTACCACAATTATACTTAATTATGGTCTGGATAAGTAATTAAACTCGAAAAATCAAAAACGGAAAATCAAAAAAGTATGGGCGAGTTTAGGGAAATTAGTGCAAACTGTTTTAAAATTGATAGATATATTAAATCGATATTGAATTAATTTTTATTTAAAGAATTAATTTTCGAAAACTTTTTTTTAAAATTGTACTTTAACTTCTACCAAAATATGAGCTTAAAATTCTTTAGACATTAATCTTTAACTTAAAATCTCTTGCGTAAAATTGTGAAAGTAAAAAAAAAAAACAAGGAACCCTTTTTTTCCTTTCAAAATCCATAAAATATTTATATTTTTTATTTTCAAAAAGTTTATAATAAATTTAATTTTAACGGAAACGTAAGCAACATGACATTAGCTGTTTGAAGTCAACACGCCGTTATTGGTATTATACAACAAAAAAATAAAAGTAAAGAAAATAAAACGATTTTATGCAAACAAGAAATAATGCCATCATCAACTACAACAACAAAAACAACTAAACTCCTTGACTTTCACGAAAAGGCTGTAAATGGAAAAAAAATATTGTGGTGTAACAGAAAGTTCGGAAAAAATGGAAAAATGTCACATACATAGAAAAAAAAGGAGAGGGAAAATAACAAACAACATGAAAGTATACATATGTATGTATGTGTATATATTTCAAGTATGTGTAGTTAGTTTATAGAAGTGTTTGTGTTTGTTTTCCTTATCAGGAAACTGCAATGACAAATGTGTTTATATTGCCAGGAAGACACAATACAATGCAGTTTACCACTTTATACTTCATCATGTCTACAAACTACAAAAGCTAGAAAATAAAGCAAAACAAAATAAGGCTATGCCGAATCTTCAATACCCTTCATAACAAATGCATGTGAAGTTATAACGCACACATACACACTATACATATAGACGTTTTTCTTAAATGCAATAAAGGAACAGATTTTTGGCGATAACTTTTTTCCTACTAAATCGATTTTGATAATTTTTGAAATGGTAATGAGGTTAATTATTATGCTGAATTTCAATACATTATCTTCTGATTTATAGTTAGAGGTTGCCTCAGACATTGGTCTACATATTTAAACATACTGAACCAATCTTCCTGGAAACTTGTCAGGACTATAAAAATACTCCAGCCAAATTTCATTGACCTCTGTCAATTATTATAAATGTGAGCGAACCAACAACAGATATACAGACATAACTTAATCGATTCAGATCTTGATTTGATGCAAGAATATATATAGAGAGAGATGATTTCTTCTTAGCGTTACACAAAGTTAATAAATCATCTTCACCACTTGTAATGGTGGTGGAGGGTATGAACATAAAGAAAACTATTGCGTAAATGTAATGGAATTTTTGTCAAGTGGTAAATGTAACATGTTGCATGTTTTAAATAGTTTTAGTTGCAAATAGTTTTTTTTTGCAAAATGTGTGTGAGTGTGTGCACTAAAATTGTTTTTAAATTGCGTTAAACTAAAATAATTTTTTTTTTTAATTTTAAATAAAATCATATTTTCCTTTTCTTTGTATATTTTTTAAGGGATTTTAAGGTCTTAAGGGAAATTTTGAAATCACCAGCAAAAACATCTCATAATATATGACAATTTAAAACATTTGACTATTTAAGTGTCTCGTTATTCGTTTAGTGTGAATGTGTGTATGATTATGCTGGAGTGTGTGTGTGTGTGTTTAGCTATATGAATGTGTGTATGTGTTTTGTATATAAAATATCATATATATCGTGTTATGAATATTTAAAAACATTTGAATCACTTTTTATTGTATGTGAGTGTGTGTTGAATTTCTATATATTTCAAGGAGTTTAGACGGGAAAGGACTTTGTGAGAAATGAAATTTGTTTTAAATCTTTATTTAAAAAAGTGTATACGAATATTTATGGGCAGCATCAAAATCAGTTACCAATTTATCTACATCTTTTAGTCGGTATAATGAAAATTGTCGTTGTAATGTATAAAAAATCAATAAGTTATACAAGTAAAATTCTATAAGGTTGGTCCATACTTAACCGACTATAACACAATTAATTTTAACATCCAAAAAATTATTCAGAATTTTCGAAATTTGCTCAGATTGTATATCATCCCCTGCTGAAGTTAAAAAGCTTCAACATGGAATCAGCAGGAATAAAGTTAAAGTATTTTTTAAACAAAGTTTGCATTATTATAAGCCTATTGTTGTTGTCCTTATTCACTATCGTCTATATATATCTCTAGGGTTTTCACCAAAATATCTGAAAGTGATATTGGTTTTAATGTTTTAAAGGCACCTTTTCAACGATGTATTTAATAAATTTTACTTCAATTTATTAATTTTTGAAGTGCCATTGATATTTTCATGAGACATAATATGTATATCATATGAAAGCTTGACAAGTTCTTTATATTGAGACAATATTAAGAAATCGGAACTTTAATAAAACATAATAAAAATGCTCTTGTCTCATAGTTAAGGCCTCTAAAAATGTGCTTATTATCTTAATTTATTACTTAACTTTGTAACCAAAATTTAAAGTAAATTAAACTCAAAAAGACATTTTTATATCTAAATGAGATTTTCACTAAAATTAAATTAATTTCACTAAGAATTAAATTTTTCACTCGAAATTTATTCACCAAAATTTTTTAGATAAAATTGTGGTTTTCGCCAATTTTTTTTCACTAAAATGGAGTCTTTTCACCAAAGATTCATTTTCGCCACCATAACAAGTGGTGAAGTGGGTAAATTTAATTTGTAGTTCCGTGTGTAAGCATAAAGTATATATATTCTTACACCAACTTAAAATCTGAGTCGATTTAGCTATGTCAGTTTGTCTGTCTGTCTGTCTGTCTATCTGTGTATGTTGTTAGCACACGCACATCCGCAATACTTGACAGAGCGCACAGAAATTTGGTCTGAGTACATACTATTATTCTGAAAAGTTTCCTATTTAAAACCAGAAAAATCGGTTCGGTAAACTTAAATATATGGACTGATATCTGAGTCAGCCTCTAAGTTCAAACGAAGATCTCTCGTAATGGATTATGATCTAATATTTTTAATAAAATAATTTGAAATCTTTCATTTATGTTCAAAACGTTTGATTTCAGCTTTATTTTCATATTAAAAAACAATTTAATTTTTAAATAAATTTTGCCACTTATCCTCCTATAAGCGCTTGTCATCCAATAAAGTCATAAAAGAAATCCACTTAAATGTGTCGTCTCACATTTATATCACAGAATGTTTATACATACAAGTGAATGTCACGGTATATGTGTGTTATATGTTTTTTTTATTTTTTGTTTGTTTGTATGTGTAAAATTGCACAATATGAATTCTAAATGCCAAAAAGCTTTCACTTTTTTGGATTTCTGTTTTGTTTTTTTTAAGTTTTAACTTGTATAATAAAATCTTATGTCTGTATATGTGTACAGAAATATTTATAAGATTTTATAGACTGAAGCAAAGCTAAGCACACACACATACAGATACACATTTATATAAATACAAAAAATAACATTAAATGAAATAAAATAAATCCTTTTTAAAGAACTTGATAACTTTTAACAAAAATTCTTTTGCTGTCATTTTTACTTTTTTTTGTGTAAAATTTTTCTCTTTTTTCTTTTTTGCACATAAAAAAGACTTAAATTTTAATTTTTGATTATTTATTTGTTAACTCTCTACAAAACAATAATTCGGATTTAAGTTTTTTAAGTGAAATAAAACATAAAAAAGGTATTGAAATAGATTTTTTTATAAAGGGTAATTTAAAGTCATGTAGAACTTATTATTGGGAGTGAGATCGAAAAATTCTTAACATATTTATATGTCAATAACAACAAGAATGAAACCACTTTACTTTCAATTTTAATTTTTGTTTTATTTGATAGGAATTATGGAAGTTAGAAAAAATTAAGGAGTGACCCTCGTACAATTTCGCACATTGGTTGGAACTTATATTTATTTAAGTTTGACTAAATATTGTTACAATTACCCAATTGGCACATCGTTTAGAAAAATCATAAGACTTACTTTAGCAACATTTAGATAAAATTGTTTCATATTAAAGAAACCCCCATTTCGGGGAAACATTTGTATGGGAAACAGCGACCTTACTTTGTGAAGAAGCTTTACATAGACAATCAGCCGGGTGGACGAATATGCCTAAATCGACTTAGGAAGTGATTCTGAGTCAAAAGGTATACTAAAACGTTACAAACACTTGCACAAACGCATAATAACCCCATCACCTATGACAGAGTAGGGTATAAAAATTATAGTTTTAATCACTAATGATGAAATTTGGAACCTTTTCCGGAAACCTCTTTTGTTACAAATACCACATTATTGTTTTTGTATCACTCAAGGACTTGTTTGTCATACTGACAGGATGCCAAGTCAGGTCAAAAATAAGTGGACACATTACGAAGTCTTATGAATGGAAGAAGTCTTTTTAATAAACATTTCTTCATGTAAATTTCGTTATTTATAGAGTCCGTTGTTAGAAATGATTAACTTCTTTTACCGCAAGTGCCTATTGCTCGCTATACTAAGAACTTTTTGGGAAATTTTTTACTGCTTTTGGTACTAAACTTTTCTTTAACATTTTCTCAAGCATCGATTACATAAAAATTTTGACCAGGAGGTTTAGAAAATATGCGATACAGCTCGGAATATTGTTTATGAAAACTTGATTTCAATTTCCGATTTATGTTTTTGGTTTCTAAAGTTTAAGCAGAACTCGTGTACGAACTCTTTGGGCCTTGTATGGTTTTAAACCTGCAATAGCTTTTAATTTTGTTTCTAAATAGTCCGAACACTGAGATAAGCAGGTTGCTTTCTTATGGGAGGTGTTGGAAGGTATTTGAAAATCCTATCTTGTTTTAGCTTTGGAAATATCATGTGCACCATTTCTTATACCTGAATCAGGTTTTCTATCAACTCTGTAGGAAAAAATCAAGTAACACTTGGGTTCAAAGTTTTAATAAATAACGTATGTTAGGAATTTTTCGATCTCACTCCTTATATGTGTGTATGCATTTAAATAAATTTTTTATTCAATAAGATTTTTTTTTGGTAAAAAGAGATTTTTGTCATATTTTATATTGAAATGTTTTTGAAGATATTTTTCTTATGTATTTTTATATATCAAATATTTATGTACACATGTACATGTATGTTCATATACATATGAACTGATTTTATATGTTTGACAATAATATTTGTTTGAAATAAAGTTCAAAGAGTAAAAATGTATTTGAACTTTTGAATATTTGTTTTTTGATTTGTTTGCATTTTGAAAATTAAGGTTAATTTTATGATACAAATCATGTATTATGGTGATAATTTAAATAAGTTAATATTTAAATGCTTTATTGCCAATTTATGTACTTTCAACAATTTTTGTGATCGATTTGAATACGTAACTGAATTGCTTGAAGTTGGTCACCTCGAGTAATGAAATTTAAAATATATGGAAATCGAACTGATTATTTCGGATGTAATTTCTTGATTTTTTTATTTGATCCTAAATAAAATCCATTTAATTTAATTATTATTTTGGAATTTTAATTTAAATAGACAAAATTGTCCTTGATGCAGAACAATAAAGAGATTCAAACACGCAGAGAAATGTAATTTCATTATATGTTCGTCTGCAAACATTTATTGTTATAACCAAAATGTTAATTATTAAATTTATTTTATTTTGATAAGAATTTTGTTGCTGTAATAATATTATTTTTATTAAATAAAAAATATTATGGTCGCCATATGTTTGGAAATATGTTTGTCTGATCACAATTTTATTGTTATTAAACAGTTTGTTACAAAAAACTATTGTTATTAGAACAAAATATTATTTTCAGTTTACTGACAACTGAATATAATTTTTTAAAATTTTTTTACAATTTGTGTTAACATGGAAAATAATACATATTTCAATTTATATTCTCATTATTTATAAATGAAAAATTAAAATTTAAATAAATAAAATTATATGATGAAAATATTTCAAATAATGTTTACATATTTTCCAAAGGTAAATATATAAAATGGAAATCATATTTAAATATTTCATATGCAAATATTTTTTACAACAAAACATTATTTTAATTAGCTCACAATATTTTTATTAGAATAATAATATTTTTATTGGTGATAACAATAATTTTAGTCGCGATAAAAATATTTTAGTCGCGATAAAAATATTTTAGTAACCATAGTAATAACTATTGTTATCATAGCAAATAAACTATTTTTATTAATAATAATATTTTTATTAATACGAAATCTCAATACGAATAAACAAACTGTTTATTACAATAACATTATTTTTTATTGGAATAACAATATTTTTTGTGGTGATAACAATAACTATAGTTATTAATGCAGAATCACAAATTGAATAAACAAATATATTATTTGGTTATCGCAAACATATTTTTTTCTCTGCGTGTAACGTGTATCGTGATATATAATGAACAATATCTTATGTCTTTATGAAAAGCTTATATTGAAATAATTAGGCGGAGGCCTGATAAATTAAATAGTCTTCTCTTAAACTATCGGATTAGTAGTTTGGGACAGTCATGGAGAACTCCTTGGTATAAATTTTTATTTATTAAATCCTAAAACTAAATCCAAATTAGAATCTACTTTAATTGTTCCTTAAAAAGTACTCTATTTATGATTAAATTGCAAAATGTTTATTCCTGCAAAATATTATTGACTTTTTTACCTTCTAATTAAATTAAAAACCACTTTTTAAATTTTTACTCTTTTTAAATTTTTTTTTTTAACATTTTAAGTTTATTTTATTTAAAAAATCAACTCATCATTTTTATACAAATTTTGAAGGTGTGAGTTCATAAAAGCAAATTTCATTTTTATTTATTTATATTTTTATCATTTTTTAAATTGCACCCAAAAATAATCATAACATTTTCAGGACCATAAATACTTGAAATATTCACAAGTATGAATTTCGGTCGGAAAAACTCAACTAAATGGAGAAAAATAGAATAAAAAATAAATTTAAATAAATATTTGTCTTTTTTACGAATAAAAAAATTTGATATTTTTTTTGGGTTTAACCACACAGAGCATGCATGTGCATGCTTTTGGTCAGTAATTTTCAGTTATTTTTTTTTGTAGGTGAACAACAAAAAATAAAATAAATAAATATTGAAAATAAGAGAAAGCAATTTTTAATATTTTGTTAAAAAATAAAAATAAATAAATTTTAATAAATATTTGGAATTTTTTTAAAAAAGAATTGAATAAAAAAGAAATTTTTTATAAAAAAGTAAAAGTTTTTGGTCGGTCAAGCCCGAGTATGCATCAAGTATACCCTACACATTATTGTTTGGTTGTTAATAAAAATTGTAAAAATTTCTGAACGACCCTCGTATATTTGATTTTCTTATTTACACTTATGTGTGCAAAAGATTATTTTGAAATTTAGTTGTAAGTGAAATGTATGCGTTTGAAAAGGATATTTTTCCGGAGGGTTATATGGGAGCTAGAAAAAATTATGGATCTTCCCTCGTATAATATAGCACAGTGGTTTTGGCTGCTATTTATCTAAATTTAACTTAATATTTTTACAAAACGCGAATTACAAGTTTCAAAGACATATTTGGAAGAGTGATTTATATGACCTATGAGAAATAATGGACCGATCCTCGTATTATTCAGCACATGATTTTAAATATAATTAGATTTTCCTTTCGCAAAATTCGTATTAAAATGTCTTTTATTAAGGAATTTTATGGACTAAAAACTTCCATACTTTTGTATGGGGCGATTATATGATTCAATTGGCATCGCCCTTGGACTAAAATAATAGTACGAGCAAAATTTTATTAGAATATCTTGAAAACTATTACATGTACTCTGCGAACAATCATTACATGGACAGTCAGACGGACGAACGGACTAACATGTTTAAGTCATGCTGAGTCGAACGGACTTGAAAATATTTCTGCCCGTTACAAACATCTGAACAAACGCATAATACCCTCACCACATATGGTGGTGTAGGGTGTAATAAACATGTTTTAATTGATTAGAAAGAGAAATAAATTTTGTAAAAATTGACCAAAAATTTTTGAAAATTTCGCTAATTTTCTAAATTAGTTTTCAGTGTTTCAATTTTTATTTAAATTAATTTGCAAATATTTGTTGCAATTAAATTTCTTATTAAATTAAATTCTATTTAATCTTAAATTTAAAATCTTTTTTCTCTGTAAACGAAAATAATACATTAACTCATACATTTTCTCTTTCTAATCTTGATTAAGGCTGTTTTGTGCTTAACGTGAATTCCTTTGTCTCTTTGTTTCTTTTTCTTATTCTCACTTATGTTTGATAACTTTTGTGTTCGAGTTGCAGTACAATTGTGTTGTTGTTTGTTGTTGTTAACCACAGTGTGAGAATAAAGTCGACCGCAACATTTTGTAAAATAATACTAAAAACCCAAAAACTATTTCAAGTATTTGTTAAGTTAAAGGATGCAGGAGTGAAGAAAAAATATTTAGAAGTAAGAACGAAAAAAAGGTACAAATATGTGGGGAAAAATATGTATTGTAGTGAAAAATATCAAATCAGCAGAAACGAATTAAAGGACACTTACACTAATAAGGTTAACTGTAGAGGGAAATATTTGAAAAACTAAAATTTGTATGTTAATTTTTATCAGTGTAAATTACAAAACCTAAAATAAATATATTTTGATAACATAGAACTAATAGAAATGAACTAGAACTAAACTAAACCGGATCTGGAACTGAACAGGAACTACACTAGAACTGAACTAAATCCTAATGGTTTTAAACCGAAATAATTTCCCATCTTCTTGGAAAAAATCAATCATTATTTTCGAAATTTCTATTTCAAAACCACATAACTTTTTATTTGATTCTCATGGATATATGGTTCTTAAACAAATAATTAAAAAAAGAAGTCCGACATTTTTTTGTCCCATATTCAGTCCGCCATTGAAAAATCAGATTGGATCTATATAGAATCCAGCAAATTCAAAAAACTAAATTAATCATATCCAAAATGTGGTAAAATTTTTTCTTAAGTTACAGGAGATGTCTAACACATAGGAGCATGGAGAGTTATAAAGATATCTTCATTTGAAATTTGGACTCACCAAAAACTGCGTCCCTTAAAGTAAATTGAAAATCAAAAGAAGTATGTTTATTATGGTGGATCGCAAATAAATACACGAAAAATTTTTGGGTCATTCAATAAAACAATGAAAGAAAAGTTAATGCTGTTTTTATAAATTCCAAAATTTTTTTGTCATGCCCCAAAATACAGCCATTTTTCTCTGTATAGCACTACCGTTCTAAGTCCGATAGGGAAAAATTATCTGTTTTGGTTCATGATTTGAAAACGGATTCATTTTCTCCTTTAATAGTTGTTAAATCTGACATCAGACTTCAAAATTCAAATCTGATACTTCGGACACTTCCCCCTAACGTCTCACTATAATAAGAATAGTCTTTTATGATATAAAAGAAAAGTTTTTGAAACATTCGGTTCTCCCGACTGTTAACGAATTTTATGACGATTAATAGAAAGCTTCATTCATTATACAAAGTAAAACATTTTTGGAATATTTTATGATGCATAACAACATCAATCACTCTAAAAATAAATGAAAAATTAGATTCTGTTTTTTATGCCAAAAATATTTTTGCCACGCCTCAAAAAAAACAGCCTTTTTTGTTTCTTTTTTATGTATTGAAGTCCAATCGAAACAAATTATATCATTGTTAATGGCTCATCAAGACTTTAATTTAATGCTGATAATTCGGATCCTTCCCCTCTTTTCATATAAGCAGAAAGCGCTTTCAAAATCTAAAAATTTTAATCAAAATCTGAATCATCTTAAGTGGGAATGATCCGTTTTAATTTTTTTGTGTGCGTAGATGCATAATACCTTAACCTCATTTTAAAAGTCACAAAATTATTACCAGAAAAGATATTTTGAGATAATTTAAATTAATTATTAATCTCTATGAGACTAAGCAACACAGTACATCTCGGAATGTTGAAACACGATGCCCTTTTTGTTCGCATGATCGGTCTTTTAGAGTTTTCAAGTCTATTCTGGTCTCAAATGTTCTAAAACACTCACAAATTACAAAAAAATTATTAAGCCTGCTCCAAAAGTCTTGCAACCTCTACCATTTTTAGAATCTACTTTTCTAAATTTTCTATTTTTTTAATAGAGTCCGCAAGAAGTTTATGACTTTAAATAGGAATATAAACATTTAACAAATCCATGATGTTAAAACTGGAAATATTTATTTTTAAATTTGTAAAATAAGTCATAATTAATATTAATTATACGCAACCAGTATTTTTCATTTATATTGCCACAGATGTTTATTGCCTCATACTGTGTGTCTAATTCGATTTGTATTTGACAGTTATAAAATCATTAGAACATGAGATTCACACTTTTTTTAATGTCATTTAATGTAAAAAATTTGCGAAGAAATTAAAATCTCGTTCTTTTTTTTTTTTTTTTTGAAAAAAGTTAATATATAAAAAATATTAATATAATAATAAAACTTTAATAAAATTAAATGGAACGACGATACCAAAATTTTATTATGTAAATCAATTTGTGCATAAATCAAAGAATTCTAAAAAATCCCAATTTCCAAAGAGAAATACCCAAAATTCCAAACCGTATAAAACAAGTTTGTAGCTGTATATTAAGTGGAATTCAAGGATGATTTAAGCTTTATCGATTTAAATATCTTTTCACTATGCTTATGGTTAGGTTTCTGCCTCAAACTTATCCGGATTTTATTCAAACGTATTTCCATCATGATTCTTTTATAAAAAATAAACAAATTTTAAAGCTAAGAACGGAAACAATGAATAAATGTTGCCACCTTTCTGATGGAAAAATATAAAGTTTTCAGTTCGGATTAAAATATCTTTTTAAAGAATTCAAATACTTAAATGCTTAAATATTTAAATCTTTTCGAAAAAAACATTGTAGGAATGTTTTTTCAGAAATTGATGGAAAATTTGACACATATTTTGAAAAAAATTGGGGTCAATATTAAGCCAGATAACTTACAAAACACTCCAAAACAAAGAGGTTTAAAATTTACTTCGATTTCTAATATCTTTTGAGAATATGATAAGACTATTAAGACTAAAAAAGAATATTTATATACAAAATAATTTTTGTTTCATTACGTTAATAAATTTTTGGCGAAGTTAAGAAAAAACAATATTATGTCACCGATTAGACCCCTGTTCAGATAGCTCTTCAGATCAACTTGAAGAGAACTCAGCGCTAACTGTGTGAGATTTCATTAAGATTCAAATTTTGCGGAATTATTTCCAAAAAAAGTAGTTCAAGTTTTTAGTGATTTCAGGAGACCAGAGCTGATCTTCCAAAGCAAATAATCTCGGCAATATTTTTTTTGTATTAATAACAAAATTTGATTTATGATTTGATAGAAAAAGCTATAAATTCTTATTCGGAGGCATTAAAAAAATTGAATGGCAATAAAATATTTAATCTGTATTTAAACATATTTGTTCGACATTTTCAAAATATATTGACTTTATGATTCCAAAATTTATTGTAAAAAAATATTAATTTATTAAGAGGATTTTTGAAAAAATGTGTCATATGAGATTTTTTTGGTTTTTGGAGTCCACATTTATTGAATGTCGTTAACTGTGTGAAATTTAATAAAGATTCAAATTTTGCGGAATTATTTCCAAAAAAGTAAATAAAGAAAAACTTGCAAACAACTACTCAAACATTTAATTCTAAATTCGTTATCAAACAGACCCCGGTTTTAAAGAAGTAACGAAACTAATGACAAACTAATTAGAACTTCTAAACTTTAGAAACCTTTCTCCAAACAAATAAATACTTTACTTAAGAAAAACCTTTTTTTCTTTTAATACAAATGAATTAATGTCTACTTGAATTGTTCCCATTTCAAATTGTGGCGTCCTATTGTGGCTCAACACAAATATTTTTCCTTGAAACGTGTTTTTTTCACTTTTAAAACGGAAAAATGTCTAAAACTTAAAGCGAAATGCGAAAAAAACCGAAACGAAAAAATTTATGTTTTCAAGATCATATTTTTGCTATGAAACCAAAACAAAAAAAAAACAAACTGAAAATATTTCTTTTTACCTTCATTTTAGAGTAAAATTAACCTTCGCCTTTAAAATTAAATAAAATTTTCTTTCGTTTTCCTTAAAACTGAAAAAAGCAAAATATTCTACGATTTTTTTTGTTCTACAGGATACACAATGGAATTGAAAATGTTCTCTTTCTTTTTCGGTTGTTAATGCTTCTTTTTGTGGCAAAAATATAAAATGGAGTAGATTTTCTTAAAATTGTAAAACTCAACAACAATAACAACAACAAGAAAATAACAGAAATGGGTTTGTAGTTGTAGCATTTTATTTCAACTATTTAACTGTATTTTGTACATGTGTATGTAAGTGAGTATTTGTGAGTGTGTGTGTTTTTTTTGTTATTTTTATTATTCTGCTGTTGTTTTGCTTTAAAAACTGCTGCTACTTTCAGCATGAAATTGTTTAACAACTGCGGATAATTTCAGGAATTTTTAGTGTAAATATTACCTTTTTTTATTATTTTTTATTGCTTCTACTACGGATATCGTTGTTGTTATTGTTGTTGTATTCACATTTTTGTTTAAACAAGATTTTAGTTGAGAGTTGTTGTGTTTTGCGTACAATAAAACTCATGCAAAAGTGTATTTAAGTATTTGTACCCTACACCACGATAAGTGGTTAGGAAATTATGAAATTGAGATCATGTTCGTAATTTGGAGACAATAAATATTTTTTCCGCATCAAAAATGGATGTGGATTTTTTCTTATTTTATATTATACAACGACATTCGATCCAACTGATAGATATAGCAAAATCGACTAAGATTTGTTCCAAAATGGGTATCAAATTTACTATTTTTGATGGAAGGGAATATAATATGTTTCAATAAAGATAAACTTTTGTTCTTTATAATGGGTGGAACATATGTCGGCCAACACACAGCGATCTTAAGAAGTTTTTTTGGAAATAATTCTGCAACTTTGGAACTGCTAAAAATTTTCTAATAATATTTCAGATGGACATTCTCAAAATATTTTTAAATTAATTCTAAAGCAGCTCAAGTTTTTAGTGATTTCGTGAGACCAGAGCTGAAATTCCAAAGCTGATAATCTCGGCAATGATTTTTTTTTTTTTTTGTAATAACAAAATTTGATTTATGATTTGATTGAAAAAGCTATAATTTCATATTCGAAGGCATTAAAAAAATTTAATGGCAATAAAATATCTAATCTGTATTTAAATATATCTGTCCGACATTATCCAAATATATTGACTTTACGATTCCAAAATTTATTGTAAAAAAAATATTAATTTATTGAGAGGATTTTTGAAAAAAAAAATGTGTCAAATGAGAGTTTTTGGTTTTTGGTCTCTAGAGTCCACATTTATTGGATGTCAAGAAAGAGATTCCCATAACTTCATTAAGTTTTAAAATTCAAGTTTTGAGATTTCAGAACATATACGATTAATTCAAAACATTCAAATTCGTGAGGGCCAAGATTTAGTCCATAAAGTTTTTCGTTATATGATTTGAACTAAAGCCTTTCAGAAGAATATAAATTTTATTTTTATTGTGTTTTTTATTAAGTTTTTTTGTTTTTAAGAAACAATTTTTTTAGATTAAAATAAGTGAAGAAGAAAAAATGTTTTTTTTTTTTTTTGAATTGAAAATTCATAGTTTTTTTGAATAAAATGGAGATGTTCGTCTTAGTCTTTTTTAAATACTAATAACTCGAATATTTTGAGAGTTAAATATCACACGTAAGCATAATTTTAAAGATCTCATCAATAGTTTTAAGGCATTAAAATTTGGAGTTAAATAAGGAACAAAAGTTTTGCATTAGAAGAAATGAATGTCCAAGTTACCCTTCTTGGAGCTTCTATAATTCCGCCGATATATGACTGAAAAAATTAAAAAATTAGTGATTATGATATGATATTATGATTTTTTACTCTGAGTGTATAACTTTTATAACTAAAATACCATATATTATATCGCATATCTATTGAACTAGAAAAGAATACAATAATTTTGGATCGAACACATGGAAATACTATCGCCATAACAAACATAACTTTTAATATTCCTTCTCTGTCTTGATAACAAAATATTAAAGACTATCAAAAATTTTGATTAGGACTCGAAGCAGTGATGTCACCCTTATAACCAGAATTTTGCATATAATATATCTCTGAGACAGTTACAGGAAATTTTATGAAATTTCAATCTTTAAAAATGTATTTGATATAAATAGAAATTCTCATATATACCAAGACATGAAGGGTGCAACCTGATCGGATTAAACTAAATAAAATTTACCAATTTATTTTTTTTATGAAGTTTAAAGTATTTTTCTGTATTTTTCCTTAGCATTTTTTGGTTGGATAAAATTGAATTAATAAAATAACTAAATTTAAGAACAGTAATAAATGAAAATTATTTCCTAAAAGTTTAACATTTAAACTCTTTAATGTGATTTTAAATATTAAAATAGAACATCCGAATGGACTAATTAAAGAGGAAATAATTTGTTAAAAAAAAAACTTCTTTAAGAAAAACTCCTTTTAAAATTTCTTTCAAAATTTATGAAAACTAAAAATTTTATTTAATTTCCGCAAACCTTAAAAATTCAACAATTTATTCACTCCATCTAAAATCAAAGCAATCACACAATAAGCTCTCTTTAAAAAAAGACAATTTTTTAGTGCTTTTCTTTCTGTTCTTTGCAAGAAAAACTACTTATTGTCAAAATTTTATAAGCAGGACATTTTCATGGTTATTTTGTCGCGTCGTTATCGTCCTCCTTGTTCATTTAATATTTAACACATTCAACATTTTACGCTCTCAACACATTTACAATTACTTGAAGTTTTGTAAAATACCTGTAAAATTGTGATAAAAATTAATAACAAAAAAAGTGTAACGTCTTTTTTAAAAATTTATCATTTTATGTTTTTTTTTTACAAAACACATTTTTTAGAGGTAAAGAAAAAGTGTTGACGCTTTTGTTGAAGATTTTCTTGTTACATTTTTAAGGTATTTTTTTTTCCTTTTTTTCAAGAAATAATGGTTTGCGGAAATAAGGATTTTTGTTATTTTATTAAATAAAAAGCTTTAGATGACAGGAAATATTTTTTAAAGTAATAATTTTAAAGGTTTTTGGAATGAAAATTTAATAGAGGTAATATTTGTATTAAATACACATAAAGAAGGTGAATAAAATTAATATAATTTATGTTATTTAAATTATTATATATGAATTAAATAGTCGTGTACGTATAAGTAATATTTGAAAAAAATAACACGAGAATTTTCACCACAAATTCATGTACTCTATAAATATCTGCTGCTTTCTCAAGAGTATGACACAGAAATTTGTAATTTATTTCCCGCTGAGAGAAAAACATGCACAACACAAAATGTTTGATTAAATGTGTTAATTGAAAAAATATATCAAATATCATTTAATTTTATTTTATCAAGTTTCCTTTGATATATATATCAGTTATTATGATTTTAATGTTGATCAATTGAATATGTTGTAAATCTGATTAAAATTAGTGACCAGAATAACTGGGTCCTACGAAAAGTTCCAAACAAAAACGTATGTTTTGAGAGATTTTTCTCAATTTCCTGGTCAAAAATTTTATGTTGCTGTTGCTGAGGAAAAAGTTTAGGGCCTGAATGCAGTCAAAGTTTCAAAAAAAATTTTTTGGTATGTCATGTAATGTGCAGTTGCATCAAAAGAATCAATCATTTGTTACAACGGTCTCTATACAAACCGAAATTTATATCAACTAAAAAAGGTTGGCCTGAAGAACAATAATAAATTATTTGTACCAAAAGAGGCAAGTTCTCCAAAATGCCCATAGCTAAGGCCAGTGGAGTGATATTGAGCTCTTGTTCAAAGAAAACTGAAGAGCACTTCTGGCAAAGTGACAAAAAGGATTTTAAAAAGAGTTTCCGAAAATTGTTATTTTTTTTGTAAATTTTCAAACAAATAAAAAACTTAGAACCGTAAGTTTAGTGTTTTCGTTTTTGTAACCATAAAACGCTAAATATAAAATATACAGAATTAATTAAACTCCTTATTTTAATAAAACATATTTTATATCGTTATAAAGATTGTTCGATAGAAAACATTTCTGGGGTTTTATCTTACATGCAATATTGTTCGAAATTTAAGCAACTTTTATTCCGACTTAGTACTTCTTATCAAATTCTTAGACTGCAGCGGACAATTCAAGACATACAATTCATTAGCTAATAACTAGTCTGTGATGAATGTTTCGGGCTAAAATCCAATCGGCCTCACATAAAATAGTGGGGTCAAATGTTTATAATAAGATCGTCCACTTTTTGTTTATAACAGTACCACTGTCAGAATAAAAGGTTTAAACCAAAACATTGGCATTTCCTTACCTTGGAACATACACGCAGAGAAATGTCATTATGCCGGCAAATTCGTGGCAAACATTTATTGTTATTACGAATATATTAATTGTTGAATTTATGATTTTTGATAAGAATTTCGTTACTGTAATGTTTACTAAATGATTTTTATTAAATAACCAGTGTTACCGTTGCTGCTACTTTAGTCGCAAATTGAGACGTCTTCAACTTCGTGCGACTTTTTGTGTACTTATTCAAATCTCCCCTTTTTTGTCCCCTTCCTTTATAATTTGCATTTTCGGCATAAAATTCCTTGAAATTTCATTAATTTGGCTTAGCAAAGGACATATAAATAAATTTTATATAAATTATGAATGAAAAAATTAAGTTAAGAACAATAGAATTAAAAAAATTTATTAGCGGTACTTTTACGAAACATTGTGAAAATCGGAACAGTGTAAAATTTAAGAAATAAATATTTGTTGCTTATTACTCAAGGTTATTTCAACATTACACGGGAAACAGGAAAAATTCATAATTTAAAACTGTACTTAAATTAAACTTTTTGCGACTTTTTTTGCTCAAATCACCTTTCAGGTACGACTTTACTTCCTGAAATCCCCTTTCTGTGAGAGTTTTCAAAAATTCTCAACGGTTACGTTGATGCGAACAAACAAATATTTTTATTGAACTAACAATAGTTTTGTTGCAATAACAATATTCTAGGTTGCGATAACAATTGTTTTAGTGGTGATGACAATAATTTTAATGCATATAACAATATTTTTAGTGGCGATAATAATATATATTTTTATTGAGGTAAAATCACAATGCGAATAAACAAGCTTTTTATTACAATAATAATATTTTTATTAGAATAACAATATTTTTAGTTGTGATAACAATAAATATTTATTATATAGTTACGTTAACTATATTTAATAATAATAACAATAATAATAATAATAATAATAATAATAATAATAATAATAATAATAATAATAATAATAACAATAATAATAATATGTTGCTTCTCATTTATGATTATCACAAAAATATTTTTTCTCTGTGTGTATGGTCGCTGTTTCGATATGTAATAAATTATTCACCATTTAATAGAAAATTAAAATAAACATTTCAATCACTTTAAATCAATTTATTTCAAAAACAAATTATATTTTTATTACTTTTAATTTGAACATTTTTTTATTAAATTAAACATTTAATTTTGTAAATCAACTTAAATTTCATTATTCTTTGTTTGTTACAATAATTCTAACCTAATTCTTTTCTTGTTATATTTTATTTTTAGATTATTATTATTTTAATTTCCTTAATCTTTTTCAAATATTGAAATTTTTGCATTTTTTCTTATTGAAAATAATTTCATTATTTTTGTTGTTGTTGTATCTCTTTTCCTCTAGAAATTCATTCAATATTTTGTAACTTTTTAATAAAACAAAAAGGAAAAAACAAAATTTTTTTGATCGTTGTGATTTTCTGAAATCTTCGTTTCTAAATGATTTTGGTGTTGAAGCCAATTCCAACCAATTTGTTTGTATAAAAATGATTTTGTTTTAACCACAAAAAAAAAAAATTTTTGAATTGGTAAAATCAACATCTTAAGTACTGTTGCAGTTCAAGTATGTTACAATTTTTTGAGGGGGAATTTGAAAATTTAAGAAAATTAAAAAAATCTTTAATTTATTTTGCAGATGTTTTAATTAATTCATTTTTAATTAAACAGAAAATTTATTAATTCATCATCATTTAATATTTCACTTTTAATCTTACAATTTCCAAGAATAACCCTCGTATATTGGTGCATACATTAGAACTATGAATGACTGAGAGGGCATTTGATAAAAGAAGAATCAGAAAAAAATAATATGGAATGGGATCAAAAAGTTCCTAACAATGGTTTTTATTAAAACTTTTAAACCAGGAAGAATTCGATTAATTTTTTAATCAAGTTTCCTTTCTAAAACATGTCAGTTGTTATGTTTAATGTGAAACAAATGAATTAATTGTTAATCTGATTAAAATGAGTGATCAAAACAAAAAGTACTAAAGTTAATAAATATTTGCTGCAAAACCCAACTTGGTCCTTAAAAGAGAACTTGGTCCACATGACGTTTCTAAAGCATTTTCAAAATAACGGTTAATACATCAGATAAGAAAGAACCCAGTTAGTTCAGTGCACGGGCTGTTTGGTTCTAAGAGTTAAAGCTAATGCTGGTTTAAAAACACATAAGACTCCTAAAATTCCTGACAGGAAAGATGCTAAAAATCTAGAGACCAAAAATGGAGCACGGAAATTGAAATCAAGTGTTTTAAAAAAGTATTCTTTCTATATAAATGATGACGGAACATAATATCTGATAAATTTTTCTCCCGGTCAAAAATTTTATATTGCTGATGCTGATACAACGAGAAAAGGCTTCTTCCATTAAAAAGACTTCATACTGAGTCCATCTATGTTTGATCTGACTTGGCAAATTGTCACAGTCACACGAAATATTTGTCACTATAGTAAATAATCTCTTGGTACCTGCACCCGCAGCTAAAGCCAGTGGGAAAATATTGGACTCTTGTTAAAAGAAGAATTGAGAAGCCCAAAAAGGTGTCCAAATGTGTGATAGATTTTGAATCAAGATAACAAAGTAACAGAAATCACTATAAAAAAGTAAATGGAAGGGTTTCCGAAAAAGGTTCAAAACTTCATACTTCATTGCAATTATATTTCCAATCACATAAAGAAAAACTAAGTTAAATATTTTCATTTTTATTAACTTAAATGTATGTTAAGAATTATCAATCTCACTGCTTATTCATTCAAAGTGTAACCAAATAGAAGAGAAAAAACTGATAGAAAAACTTTTGCTTGTGGTTTTGAATATTTTTTTCTCAGTTTGTATTAGTTGTAGTTGTAATTCTTTATAGCCAAATGAATCTGCATCTAAGTGTGTATGTGTGTGTAATCATGTGTATATGTTTGAGTATAGATGTTATAACAAGTATGTTGAATGTAACTATTTAAAGTGTTTACATTATTTTAACGAATATTCATTCATTCATACACTTTTCACAACTCAAAAGAGCATTTAAGTGTAAAGTTTTACACTTTTTTTGTGTAAATTTGTACTTTTTTCTCTACTTTTGGCTTTCGATTTAACTTCTCAATTTTCCAATCGATTTAATCTTAAAAAGATAAATTGAAAAAAGAGGAAGAAAGAATTATGAGTATTAAACAAGAAATTTATTTTAAATTAAATTTTCTAATACGTTTTACGCATTTAATAGTTGGAATTATGAGAAAATCCAGAAATGGACTTTTTTCAATTTGCATGTTGTGATAAGAAATGAAGTGTGTATTTTTTTTTTGGAAGTATAATGATAAACGAATTAATTAAAATTGAGGAAATTTTCTTATAAAAATGAATATTTTATAGTTTAAACAATTAAGAATAATATATTCGGCTTTGTCGTATCTTCAATACCCACCACCACAAATACATGTCAAATAAATACGTACGCGGACGTATACAACATATAAAAGTTTTTCTTATATATAACACAGGACTTATAATTTTTGCTATAACTTATTTCTCCCAAACCGATTTATAATTTAAAAATGTATAAAAAAATTTCGCTTGAACATAGAGGTTGTTTCAGATATCAGTCTATATCTTTTAACGTAGTCGTTTTAAATAAGAAAAATTTTAGGACTATAAAAAATTCTGAGGATAAATTTCAAACAGAAAGACAGACAGATGCGCATAGCTAAATCGACTCAGATTTTGATTTGATGCAAGAATATTTATACATTGTGGGGTCTGTGATTATTCCTTCTAAGCGTTACACACGGAATGAAAGTGGGTACAAAAAAAATATAAACAAGTAAGAATGCTATATTCGGCTATGCCGAATCTTAAATACCCTCCACCACAAATTCGTGTAAAGTTAATACGTTAGGTTCCATAGACACACATATACTCACAAATGTATATAACACAGAAATACTTAATTAGTCATAAAATTAGTTACAATTTAAGCTATAAAATTTTTCTACTAACTGCCTTTTTTCTACCAATTTTCATTGAGCTCTGTTAATTTTTGCGGATGTGAGCAGACAAAGAGATTGTCGAAAATCGATTGAGATTTTGACTTGATGCAAGAATATATACATTATGGGGTCTGAAATAATTCATTCTTAGCGTTACACACAGAATGACAAAGTTAATATTCTCTCTCTACCACTTGTACTGTGGAGCGTATAAAAACAAAAAATATGCTTGTTATAAGCTCAAAACTATTTTCCGGGAAGGGGTTTTATATGTAGCTCCCATATAAGACCCCTTCCCGAAGTTTGGACCAAGATTGTTCATATTTATAATATACTTTTATTATAGTTAGAAAAATCATTGTGCTAAATTTTAATGGAATTAATCTTTATTTAAATGTTTTATAAACTCTAATCCGTTTTCCGGAAAATCCCGTTATAAGGGAGCTATAGGAAAATTTGGACCGATACAGGGCAAATTAATATAATATCTTCAGAACAGTTAGCAAAATAATTGTGTCGACTTTCAGTAGAATTGGTCTTTATTTACTCGGGAAGGGGCGTTATAATGGAGCTATATCATAATATGGACCCACAATACAATATAATTGGTTCAAATCTAAAAGTATTATAAGCTGTAAATCATATTCCGGGAAGGGGCCAAATTTCAATAGAATTGGTTCAAATTTAAGAGTTTTATAAGCTATAAATCATATTCCGGGAAGAGGCCTTATATGGGAGCTATATCAAAATATGGACCCATGTAAATAAAATTTATAGTATATATTTAAAATAATTAAGAGATTAATTGTGCCAAATTTCAAAAGAATTGGTTCAAATTTAAGAGTTTTATGAGCTATAAATCACATTCCGGGAAGGGGCCTTATATGGGAGCTATATCAAAATACGGACCCATGTGAATAAAATTTATAGTATATATTTAAAATAGTTAAACAATAATTTGTGCCAAATTTCAATAGAATTGGTTGCAATTTTAGAGTTTTATGAGCTATAAATCATATTCCGGGAAATGGCGTTATATGGGAGCTATATCAAAATATGGACCAATGTTAATAAAATTTATAACATATATTAAGAATGGTTTAAAAATTAGTTGTGACAAATTTCAGTAAATTATCTTAAAAATTGCGGTCCATATGACACAAAGAGTTTGGGGTGTATCAAAATTTTGCATATTATAGCCTATAACTTTTTTCCGGTTAATCAGATTTTGATAATTTTTGGCACGATGATGAAACACGTGTAATTGTATGCTAAAATTAATTTTTTGTTTAAGTCCAATTACAGTTTTAGAAGAAATTAGAAGAGTTCATTTTTGAAATTTTGAGGTTGTTTCAGATATCGGTCTATAACTTCCTTGCTTATAAACCGATATAGCTGGTTTTAAATAGCAAACTGCTTAGGACAATAACAAACAATGTGGCCAAGTTTTATTGAATTCGGTCAATTATTCTAGGCGTGAGAATGTTTCCAACAGACAGACAGACGGACAGACGGACATAGCTAAATCGACTCACTTTGATTTGATGCAATAATATATATACATTGTTGGGTCTGAGATGATTCCTTCTTGGCGTTACATACAGAATGACAAACTTAATATACCCTCACCACTTGTGGTGGTGGAGGGTATAAAAAGTAAGAATTTTATTGTTGGTTAAGCCCGATTATGTAATGCCCTACACCATATTCTTAGTTTTAAATTTTAGCTATGAAAAATTTATTAACAAGCATTTATTTGTTATTATTATAATTATTATTGTTATTATTATTATTATTATTATTATTATTATTATTATTATTATTATTATTATTGTTATTATTATTATTATTATTATTATTATTATTATTATTATTATTATTATTATTGTTATTGTTATTATTATTATTATTATTATTATTATTATTATTGTTATTATTATTATTATTATTATTATTATTATTATTATTATTATTATTATTATTATTATTATTATTATTATTATTATTATTATTATTATTGTTACTATTATTATTATATTTTTATTATTATTGTTATTATTATTATTTTTACTTTTATTATTATTAATATTATTATCTTGACACAAGCATTTTATTTACTAAATTTACATGGACAGTCAGACAGTCGAACAGGCAGACGATTTTCGCTCGTTTCAAAATATCTACATAAACGCATAATACCACAACCACCTATAGGGTGCTGGGTATAAAAAGTAATAAATTGTAGGTAAAAAGTGAGCTGTGAATGCGGTTGTTTACAGAAAATATTGTCGTTTGTAAAAAGTATGGTTGTTTGCAGGAAGTGTGCTGTGTGCAGAAAGTATGATCGTTTGCAGAAAAAGTGCTGTATAGAAAAAATCGTTGGTTGCAAAATATGGAGAAAGAAGTGTGCTGTGTGAAAGAAATACAAACATTTGTAAAAAGTGTAGCAAAAATGCGGTTGTTTGCAGAAATATATAAAATTATTTTACAAAATTATGAATATTTTAATAAAAAATAACATTTTACTCTTCACTGTAAAAAAGATGAAAACTATTTTTTTGGTAAAAATAAATTTTTGTAGAATTTTTTGGTGATTTTGTTTATGTTAAATACATATTTTGAAAAAGAAATCAAAAAATAAAATTGTTGACAAAAAATAAAATTTTTTATAAAAAATAATTTTTGTGGAAAAAATTAAAATTTTTGATAACGAGAATGCATTTATTAGTGAAATTAGAAAAATAAAATATTTCATTATACGCTGTGGAAAACTTGTCATTACTTTTTTTTATAAATCGAGTTCAATTTCATTAAATGACCTTAGATGTTAATAAAATGCCACTCTCTAATTCCTTAGAAAGTTTCATTTACTATTGGATTTCAAACTTATCATCGACGTCGAATTTTTATCCGATAACCGCCATTTTGTTTTCTTTAAATAAAATAGTCAACCTTTTGCGAAATGTATTCATGATCAATTAAATTTAGGACAAAAGAGATATTCTTAAGTATTCTCGCCTAATTTCAGCTTTCTATGTCAATTAGAACTGGTTGCTACATGTTCATTTTTAACGATGATATATAATGAAAATTTATACCAAGAAAACAATATTTTGCAGTTCCAATAGAAGTAGAAAGCTGAAATTAGGCAAAAATATTTAAAAATATCAACTTTATATTTTTATATCATTTAAAGTTTATTGATAATAAATAATTTAAATTTTTAAATTTTAAATTTTAATTAATGTTAATCATACGTACACAGTTACATTTATTAAAAAAATTAATTAAAGGATTAATGAACCGTTTTCATGTGTAAATAATTTTTAATTTTTAAAATATGAAGTTTGAAAAAAAATATAGACCGATATTTGGCAATAAGTATAACAGTAACTAACAGTTATATAATAAGTATTTTTTATATATCTTGTATACCTTTGATCCCTATTTCATAAAAAATTACTATGAATTGTATTGTAAAAAGAATAAAAAAGAAATATTTTAAAATTTAATTCATTTTAAATAGAAAGTTTTATCAAGTTTTTCTAAAAAATAAAAATTTTCACTTTAAACAAAAAAAAAAAAAAAAAAAAAAAAAAAACAAAAATGTTTTTATTTGCTTCAAATGAAATTTAGTTTTGATTCAATTAGAAAACGAAGAAAAATAAAAATCAAATTTAAGCCTTTTTTTCCTTAACAATCTCTTTTCAAGTTGTTTAATATTTAGTTTCAATGTTGTCTTTTGTTTAATTTTCTTCGTTAATAAAGTAAACTTTTCAAAGCTTTATAACCCCTTCCTTATCTATTAACTCCCTAAACACTCAATTCGTATAGAAACATTTTCCTTTTTAACCTTCAATAATATCAAACATATGATGAGTTTTTATTTCTCATTCACTCGTTTTTAACACTCCAGACTCCCAACAGGTGAACCTTTGATTTGATTTGTTTTTCTCTTTTATTTATGTTGTTATAGTTGTTGTTTTGTAGTCCCCTCCTCACGTTTTAAAAGCTTTCCAAAGAGCAACAACAACAACAACAACAGCAATAACAAGTTAACAAAGTTTATATATTTTTTGATTCAATTTTATTAAATGAAAAGTAACAACAACAAAAACTCTTTAATAGAGAAATTCAAAAAGTGGTAGCGTACAAAAAAGTTTCCTTTTTTACCCTAAACCACCATAAGTGATGATGGGGGTGTATTAACTTTGTCATTCCATGTGTAACGTCAGGGAGAAATCATCTCAAACCCAGAAGGTATAATATTATTACATCAAATCAAAATCTGAGTCGATTTAGCCATATCCGTCTGTCTGTTGGAATCATTCACACACCTAGAATAATTATCTGAATTCAATGAAATTTGTTATTATTAGACCGATATCTTGGACAACCTCAAAATTCCGAAAAAAAAACTTTTCTTAATATTTCACCAAAAGGTAACTGGATTCGTACAAAAATTCAATTACAACATACAGTTATGTTAACTTCATAATCGGATTTAAATCGAATCAATAGAAAAAAGTTTTATATAGAAATATTAAAAATTTTGATACACTCCAAAACATGGGTGTTATATGGGTAACAACATTGAAAATATTTTTTTTTTTTTAAATTTGTCAACCCAAAGAAAAAGGTTGTGATGGAACTATTATTTGACCAACCTTTTCCCGGAAAATGGTTTATAGCTAATAAAACTTTGAAATATAAATCAATTCTATTGACATTTGGCACAATTCTTCATATAAAAAAACTCGGTCCATATTTTACTGTAATTTACATATCAAGCCCCTTTCCCGGAAAACACCTTATACAACTAGTAATTAAAGACAAATTCTATTGAAATTTAGTACAAATATTTTTCAGTCTTCAAAGTAATTTGACCAATATTTTGCTAAAATTTCCCCTCCCTGGAAAATGGGTTTGAACTTATAAAACTCTTCTTTCTTTAAATAATGTTGTGGTGGTGGATGAATAATGTGAACGGTGGAGGGTATTTAAGATTCGGCACAGCTAAATATAACATTCTAACTTGTTTGATCTTTATTTCAGACTTTTTGATTCAATGTGTTTTCTTCTTCTTGGTTTTAATATGTATGTATGTGTGTTTGTGTGTGCGTGGGAGTGTGTTCGTATTTGTATTCACTTTTAACTCTTTTTTTATTCATTTCATTTTTAGTGAATTTACGCGTAAAAATGTTACATTTTCATGAATCAAAAAACTCCTGATGTTGTTAACATTTAACTTTGAAAAAAACTTTTCAATAACTTGAATAATAAAAATAAATCAAAACAAAAAAAGTTTTAATACAAACAAAACAATAAGTCAAGAAGAAGAATCATATAAACGAGTTTTAAAATTGTTGTTGTTGTTATTTTTTGTTGTTGCTATTGCTGTTGGCTGCTTTAGTTTGGCTGACATGTGTCAATGTTTTTATATGGAAATTGTTAATAATTTTTCTTTAAAATTTAAAACAGAAGAATTTTCCTGAATTTGTTTTGTTTATATTTTATTTCCTTTTGATTTGTTTTATTTTCTTTTTAGGAATTTCATATTTGATTTGGTGATTAAATTACCCTCAGGTGCAATGGGGTTTGTATAATTGACAAAAAGTAATAAATGCAAAAAGGTGACATATGAAATAATTATTATTTTTTATTTTTATTATTATTATTATTATTATTTTTTTTTGCTTAAATTAGTGATTTTTTATTTTGTCATTAATTGAGGCATTTTATTTTTTTTAAACCCAATAAAAATATTTTACTATTTCTAGTTTTGATGAAATTTGACTTACTACATCATACAGTGCACTAAATTAGCATAAAATCTGGCCAAAATAGCAAAAATGAATTTAACAACTAACAGTTCGAAAGCCAATAAATTTTGCATCATCTAGATAATTTAAAAGATCTTAGGTAGATATTTGTAATCGAGAGATTCTCGAGAGAGTGCTGATAATTCAACACGATTTTTATAAATTTTAATGGTCAATATGAAATATCTGAAGCCCATATTATATATAAACACGTTAACATAAAATTCCAGAACGGAATATATATGTAAAGCGATTTTAAAAGTTCTATGGCTTTTCTTATAAGGCCAATTGTTGGAGGCAGTATGATCGAAGGGGGTTTTCATTACAAATTTAAATACAAATTAGTTTGAAATGTCAATGAAATTTATATATGTAATAGTCCGCCATCAAACTTTTTCCAGTGTTATTAAACAGTATCTGGAGAACTTGTCTTTTGGTAAAAAACCTGGTTCAAGTTGAAGCAATGGTCCGCATGGTCTTTCTTAAAAAAGAAATCATTTTCAAATGAACTCCCAACACATCTGGTACGAAAGGTTAAATCTCATGCCAGAAGAAGAAAAAGAGTCCAAAAATAGAGCTTGAAAAATTTCCGCAACTTATTGGTCAAAAATTTTAATGTGCTGTCCACAGAATTTTAGAAACCAAAAGCGAGTATGTGGCAATATGCAGTTGCGGTCAAAGAAGCGAATAATTTTTTATTACGGGCTCTGTAAATACCTAAATGAATATAAAGGAATGTTTCAGTTCATAAAACTTGATAATGCGTCCACTTATTTTTGTCTTGGTTTGGCATCCTGTCACCGGTAAACAAGGCCTTGAGTGGTGTGAGAAAAATAATGTAATATTTGTAAAAAAAATAGGCAAATTCTCCAAACTGTCCGGAGCTTAAACCAGCGGACGTTTGTTTGGCTCCTATTAAAAAGAATTAAAGAGCACAAAAAGATTGCCAAATGAGTGATAAATTTTTATATGGATATGGACTTTTTGAGCAAAGGGACAGAAAAGACGTTAATGGAAGAATTTCCTAAAAGGTTTCAAAATTTCATCCCAAGTGACTAAAGCTATAGAAATATTTTTTTTGCAATTAAATTAATTAATTTAAACTGCAAGTTAAGTAATTTCATGAGAGCTAGAAGAAATTATGAACCGACCTTCGTATAATTTTCCACATAGATTTTGCCTTCATTTATCTTCACATGACCTCTTATTATTACAATACCAACGTATACGTATCGACCGATCGCATATTTTGGCATAACGTTTTAGAACATTATAAGAGTTACTTGTGCCAAAATTCGTTTAAATCGCTTTATATCTATATCTTTCATGATTTTAAAATCCAATTCCGGGAGGAAAATTTGTGTGGGATTTAATAATTATTTCAATAGGCTTCGTCCTTATACCAAAACAATTTTATGTACTAAATTTCAAAATTACGACCCGTAGACTTTTTTACAACGTTTACATGGACAGACAGACGGACAGACGAAAGAAAGGACGAATGGAAACCGTTAAATCGACTCAGAAATGAATGATATTTTTTTTTGCATGTTAATAACAACTGCACAAACACATATTACCTCAACCACCCACGATGGTGTAGCGTATAAAAACTGAGTCAAGATCTTGTCAAATTTTGAAAGTTTTTTATTTGTAAATAACTTGACAGAATTTTTTTTTTTTGAAATTGAATGGGAAGAAAATTTGGCACCCGGTTCCCGTATCTCAGAGTTAAAAATTACACTTCTCTACTTTTATTTGATAATCCGTCCAGTTGATCAAATTTATAGATAATTTTGCAATAAATTGATTCTGTTCCACTGTGCGACGGAAGGACGGACTCTGAAAATGATTTTGAGTCGAAGTGGTGATAGCATCTTTATCTGTATAATATTATGATTAAAATTAATAACACAACGACATTTATTGGTGTTGGAAATAAATATTAATGCGTATAAGTTATATCAATAAATTTCATTAAGTATACGTTCAGCATGAAAAACTGTAAATGCAAATGTAAACTTTTAAATTCAAATTATTTTATATAAAATATTTATTTCTTCATAAATTATTGACAGATTTATAGCATTTTAAATTTTTAAATTTGTAGCTGGGTTCTGAGTTCTATTTTCTAGTTCTGAGAAACCCTGGAAAACTATGAGTATAATTCATTAAACAATTATATTTTTTTACTTTAATATTTAATTTACTTGACGAAATTTCAATTCAACTATTTTTCAATTCACCTTGATTTATGTTCCCTATTTTTCGTATTTTTTTCCAAAAAAAACTAAAAATGTATATGAAATCTCATAAAAAATTTTAAATTGCATTTATGTGTTTTTTTTTTTTATTTTATTTTATTATTATTTTTAATATTTGATTTATATCATGATATAAAGAATAATGAAAAACGATATCAAGATTTGCAATATGGTTTTATGCATCTAAATTTCGGAGTTTTTTTTTCTAATATTTTTTTTCTAAATCCAATAACGAACAAAACCGAAAATACAGAAACACACACAGAAAACAAGAAGAGAATTGAATTCAACTTTATCAAAAAGCGTTAAATTGCATTTGTGGTGTAAATGTATTCAGTTCGTATATGCCTGCTGTGCATTACGTGACTTTTCATACCGCACACACTATTTTATAAAATACAAACACACATACACACTTACACATATACAAACACATATATTTACACAGATATATATAAAAAGTATATAGATAGAATTTTGTATTTGTATATGTGCAGAGAGGCGGAGAGAGATTCGTTATGTGTTTTGATTGCAAACTACAATAACAATAATAAAAACAAGTATAAATGCAATATTCGGCTATGGCGAATCTTCAATACTCTCCGCCACAAAATCATAAAAAATAATACACTCACATATACACAAAAAAATGTGTAACATTACATGAAAGTGTTTCCTACATAAAACAATAAAACCTTGACCTGAGTCGATTTATAATTGATAATTTTATGAAAGTTTTTCGCTTTAATTCAGAGGTTGTCGCCGATATCATTCTATATCTCTTAACGTACTGAACCAATTTTGTTGGTTTTGAACAGGAAACTTCTCAGGACAATAGCAAACACTCAGGTAGAATTTCATTTGCTCTAACAATTATTGCGGGTGTGAGCGTGCCAACAACAGACAGACGGACATTGCTATATCGACTCAGATTTTGATTTGATGCAGGAGTCTTAGATGATTCCTTTTAGCGTTACACATGGAGTGACAAAGGTAATATAATATACACCACATGTGGTGGTGGAGGATATAACAAGTAAGAATGCTTTATTCGACTAAGTTGAATCTTCAAAACACCCCACAAATGCATGACGTAAATACACAATTTTTTTCACATACACAGTCACACATACAATAATTTTTGGCTATAACTTTTTTTACTGGACCGATTTTGATAATTTTTGGAATTGTAATTAATTATAATTTATGGATTTATTATTGACAATTTTATAAAAGTCCTTCGCTTGAACTTAAAAATTGTCTCAGATATCGGTCTATATCTTTTAGCACATTGAACTAATATTGCAAGTTTTAATAGAAACTTTTCAGGAATGTAACAAATACTGAGAATATATTTCCAATTATTGTGGATGTGAGCATGCCAACAACAGATAGACAGACGGACGGACATAGCAAATTCGATTCAAATTTTGATCCGATGTAAGAATATATACATTATGTAATCTGAAATAATTCCTTTATAGTGTTACACACGAAGTGACAATGTTAATATAAACTGTGGTGGTGTAGGGTATAAAAATGTTGCACAATTTTTGCATGATGATATTTTTCTGTAAAATGATGATTATTTTTAATGAAATTCACGATTTTGTTAATGTTTGTTTTTTTTTTGGTTGTTCATTGTTGTTGTTGTTATTTTTCATGTCTATGCTAATGTTATTGTTGTTGTTATTGTTAACGCTGCAATTGTTGTAGTGTAATTTCTACACGTTCAATTCGTTCCATCAACTTTTGTGTGTTTGTTTCGAAAATACACAAAATGACAGTATTTTTTCTCTTTTTTTTTGAATTTAAAACCGCTTTCACCAATTATTCGGCGGATGTCAGGAAGAAGTCTTTAATTTTTTTTGTTATTTTAAATTTGTATATATTTTTGTTGTTTTTTTTTTTTGGATTTTATATATCAAATATATGTAAATATGCATATGTCTATGTATGTGTGTACATGTGTAGTAGATAAATGTTTAAGTGAAGTAAATTATTCACTGTATTTGAATTTAATGCTGTGTTAAGCATTAAATACAAAAACAACTATTATAGTAAAAATAACATTGTTGGACAGTGGGCTTAAAAAAGTAAAAAAAACAATTCTTTGAAAATTAGGAATAAAATATTAAATATTGTGTTACAGGCGAAATATCAAATATTGCGAATAGGGCACGGGAAGTGGTATCCCACTAACAAACGAAATATCTTGTATTGTATATGGCACAGCGGAGTGTTATTCCCTTTACTAAAGAAATCTATATATATAATATAGGAATATAGGAATACAATAGGAGGAGTGAATGTATGTAAGTATGTATGTTTGTATGTATGTATGTATGTATGTATGTATGTATGTATGTAGGTAGGTTTGTATGTAACGTATAGACTCTAAAACGACTAGACCAATTTTGATAAAATTTTCACAGAATAATCCCAAAATACCCGAAAATAACATGGGCTATAAAAAATTCCGGGACCGGGGGATAAGTAAATGAAAGCAAATAATCATTATCCAATATATTAACAACTTTAACAACTAGAGTTCCCTAATCTGGTGCTAACTATTTCCTCAAGGAAGTGTTTTAGTAGACAATAAAATAAGTGATAAAAGCCCAATTTGGCCCTTATCACAAATCAAATCTCGGTTTTACCAGACAAAACGTAGAAGGTATAAGACCAGAGGGAGAGGTATCCCAAACAGATCAAATTTAAATAATAATTACTAATTTAAATAAAATTACTAATAATCTATTTAGATCCTTTACAGCACTTATGTTTGCAACGTCCTAAATGTTTTTGGCAAGACGAAGTTTGCCGGGTCTGTTAGTTTTAAAAAATGTTTTCACTTTTACCAAAAAAATAATTTTTGGTGAAAAATTTTATTTATACTGAAAAACAGAATTTAAGGGGAAAATGCAATTATTAGTTAAAATCGTATTTTTAAGATAAAATTTGATCTACAGTGATTTGTGCATTAATACATCCACAAGCATACAATTTGTTTCTAATAGCAAACATAATTATGTTGTGGTCTATACTGATCCGATATTGATAATTTTTGACATTGTGATAAAGTTTATATAATTTTTTATAATGACATAATTTTGTTTAAAACCATTTGGTTTCAATTTCATTGATCTACAACCATTAATAAAGAAGTGTTTGTGTTTACAACAGACCGATGGACATAAATGAGTTAACTCAAATTTCTCAAAAATGTATACACTTTGAGAGATGATCTCCTTGGTGTTACACACGGAATGATAAAGTTAATATACTCACTACATATGGTGGTGGAGGATATAAAAAGATAATTTTAAAGTATTGAGACATTTTTAAACTAAATAAACGTCTGTCCTTATGTCCGTACGTTTAAGTGTATTAAGAAATTTTAATGATTAAATGTGTTAAACATCGTTTTTTATTTATTCCTAATTATTCTCCCGAAATAAACAAAAAGTCCTATTTTATACTTTGTTCTAATACTTAAGATGCCCAGGATGTCTCATATATATAATGATGACAGCGAGAGTGTAAATTACGTCTATATATAAAAGATATCTGAAATGATCGGGCGAAACTTATGAAATTTAGTTGTCGACTTCGTGACTGAGGAAAATGCATAGGATACCACCCATACGATAATGACAGGCAGAATGTAAATTATATCGATAAATTCTATACTCTAGAGCCCTGACTTGTGTCGTTTCGATTAACATTGCGTTTTAAGAACTGACAGAAATTCGATTTGTATCGTTCCAATTTCAAATTGCGTCCATTCGATTTAAGTAATCTTGACCTCAATTTGCATCGGATTGATTTCGTCGTTTAGATTTCAATTTGCAGCGCTAGAGGCAGTTAGATTTTTTAATACAGTATTGTGGATTACGAATATATAGCATCACTGGTCGTCACCTCTATTTCAAATTTTCTGAAATAAGCGCAATTTCCCCTTATTTGTTTTATAAGTGGTGATAATAACAAGTTTCTGATTGTCTCAAAAATGTAGTGTGAATCGCCAAAGTAGAAAATACGAGTCAAAGTAAAAGAAAAGTAATTAATTTTAAACAGATTTAAATCAGGAGAAAAGACTGTTTATATAGGAAGAGCTCTTGGACTATTCCCTTCAACAATAAGAACAATTTGAAATGGAGACAGTGGTAAAATAAAGCAATTAGCTGAAATTGTCAACATACTCCAATCTGAACAAGATATTTTAGCAAGAGATTTCCTATTCGTTAAAAAATAAATAAGTAATCATACTTCTTTTACACCAAAAGCACATTATTTTATTATTTCCCGGAAATTTTTATTTTATTTCGATTAAAATCTTTCGTATCCCACTGTATTTAATGTGGTATTAGGCTAAAATATAACAACAACCTAACAGATAATTCTCAAAACACAAATCTCTATTTATGTATGCATTACGTGTTACATCAAGACTCATCAATCTTTTTTACTATACACAAACACACATATACTACGCAGACATAAAAACACATGTGTATAGATAAATAATAATTCCTACAGTTCTGGCAATTTATAATGAACTAATAAATAATTAAAATAACTAAAAGTTAATCCAAAATTAACTGTATTAAAAATTCCCAACTTAATTAAATGTGTTGTAATATTAAGCTGTTTTGTTATATTGATCAACATTTTCTTCATATTAAAATTCTAATCCTTGATCTTCAAATATACATTATTATTTGTATGTATTTGCAATAACATATTTGTGTAAGAGTGTTTAAGCAATAATAAGAATATGTATTTTTTCTATATGTGTATGATTGTATGTGTGAGTTTGCATTTAGGAAAAAAAATTTATACTGACAAGGCAAAACTTATTTTGGCATAAAATTGAAAAATTCCTTAAGAGTTTGTTTGTTTGTTTGTTTATTTATTTGTTATTATGTTTTCTTTCCTTCTTTCTTTCTATAAAGAATTAAATATGGTTGTATGTATGTGTGAGTATTTTTTTGTTTTATTTAATTTAATTTGAAGGGTACGAGAAAAAGACTAAAAAAAGGCGCACTGCAATTCAAGTTGAGTTGACTTAAATATTTAAAAGCTTCAAATGCTTCATTGTTTTTGTTGTTGATTTCTTCTTTTTATTTAAAGAAATGAGAAGAAACAAATGACAAAAAATAAAAAACAACGTGTTTTCATTTTGTTTACATATGATCTGAAGTATTAGGAAAAGGATACGCTCACACACTTACAACTACTGTTACAAATCATTGGTTGAAGAGTTAAAAAATTTGTGTAAAAATAAAGAGAAAACGAAAAGTAAAGAATCATCATCAATCATGTCTAAAGGTGTATAAAAACTCGTATGATGAGAAAATAGCAAAATTCTTTCGTTATTCTTTTTTCTTTTTATTTTTATTATTTTTTTGGTAAAAGTAAGAAAAACAAACGGAAGTATTTAAGTGGAAAATTTCCTGACAAAGGTTACTCGAAAACTAAAAAAAGGAATAGAAAAACTGTTAAAAATGCCTTAAATCAAATAAAGGAAAGAAGGGTTGATTTGTTAGAGTCACCATGAGTGCAACTGAAGTATGTACGAAAATGTAATAAATTTTTATTGTTGTAGTTTTTTTATTTCCGAAAATTTTAAAACGAATAAAAATTTAATAAAACTAAATTTTCACTTTTTGTCATTAGATATCATTTATAGTAGATGCAGGTCCATTTTTATATATCTTCAATATTATAAGCGAAGTCTACTTTTCCGTGTCATGATAATTCCTCTGAAGTAAATGCTTTTGATATAATAGACTCCCCCCACATTCTTTTTTTCGAAAGTCATTCTGTAACTACTTAAAATTTTGTAAACGAAGTCTCACAGAACATTTTATAATTTGACTGAGAACAGATGTTTAGACCACAAGTACCTACCTTCACTACTTAATATGTATTTTTTATTTAAAGTTTGCTTTGCCCAAATTGATCAAAGAGCAGTAGTCGGAAAAAATACAAATCGTAAAATTAAAAAAAAATTATAGCTGCGCCCATATAGACCAAATATCGAATATTTAAAAATTGTTTCATACTGAGTTCCAAATTTTATCATTTCTATTAAAAATTTATTTGGAAAATTGAAAGGACAAATTCAAAGCAAATGGACACATTTTTGTGCTCTTCAATACTCTTTCAGCAAGAGGATAATATGTTTCTACTGGCCTTAGCTCTGGGTAGTTTGGAATAATTGCATCCATTGGTAAAAAGTTACTTTTTTGTTCTCGTACCACTCAAGGGTTTTTTTACTATAATGAAAGGATGTCAAGTCGGACCAAAAACAAATGGACGCATTATGAAGTCTTATTAATGCAAGCAGTTCTTATGTAAACGTTCCTTAATGTATGACTGCTTTTTGCAGCAACATATTGCTTGCTTGGGAAATTTTCTGTGATTTTGGGTCCTAAACATTTCTTCAACATACCCTCGAACATGAGCATTAAAAAGATGTTGACCATAAAGTTGCAATAAATCTGCCAGAACATACATTTCTTCCTCCATAACACAGCAAGAATATTTTTTTCTAATTTGACTTCAATTTCCGTGCTTCGTTTGTGGACTCTAAATTTTAGGCAGTGATTCTGTCAGGAACTCTTGCATTTTTAAACCAATAGTGGCTTTAACTTTTCGTATCAAATAGTCTCAGCACTAAGCTAACCGGGCTGCTTTTCTACCGGATATAATGGGAAATCCTTTGGAATATGCTTTCTAGTTTTTGGCTTTAAAAACATCATGTGAACAATACTTTCTATCTGAACCTTATCATTACTATTACTATTACTTTTACTATTACTATTATGATAATAAATATTATTATAATTATTATTACATTTTACTGGAATAGATCAATCATGAATGGGTAAAGTTGGAAGGCTCCCTACCATCCTCCTCATCAGCTGAACACCTGCTATCCTCCAAATCAACCCGAATATATTTCAGTTATAACCCCCGTTTAATTTTATTAATGCACTTGCAACGGTCCTAAAAATTTCAAAATTACATATAAAAATTTAAAATTAGTGGTAAAAATTTATGACTGTTCTATTGACTATTTTTCCACTTTAATTCAGTTGTTTTAAACAAAACACTAGTTTCTTATTTAATCTGTCTCAAATTAATCCAAATAAATACTAAATTACTCAATACACATACAAACTCATAATGAAGAAAAATATTGAAGTTTCACAAATTATCTCATTTCGTTTATTTTTTCATTAAAGTTGAAAAGAAAAAATAATAAAACAAAATTAACTTAAGTTATTATGCGTTAAGACTAAATTATTAACTTAACACAAAAAAAAACTCAGAAGCACAAAGAGCGGAAATTTCTACACCAACCAACACGCTTTCTCACACACACATACAATCCACATTCATATATTTAGTGTTGACTTAAGAAGTAATTTGCAACTTGCTGCAAACATAAACACTGTCTTTAATACACTTTCAAGCAAATACACTACTTGCATGATCTATCTCTCTCTCTCTTGCTATATATTTGTATGTGTGTGTATGTCTTCAAGAGTTAAAATATCAAAAATATGGTTTTAATATGAGTTAAGAACCCGGGAAAGAAAGTTTTTAATTTCAATTAAAAAAAGTAGAAGAAAAAATAATCGACCAAGAAATAAAACAAGTACGAGTGCTATATTCGGCTAGGCCGACTGTTCAATACCCTCCAGCACAAATGTGTGTGAAGTAAATACATTATGTTTCGTACATACCCCAATAGACGTATACAATATCTTATATATTAATATTCTCCTAAATATAACATGGAATATTAATGATTCATAAAATTTGTTGTATATTTGGCTATAATTTTTTTCTACTGAACCGATTTTGATAATTTTTGGAATGGTAATAAAGTATTGGAATAGTTATGAAGTATTAATATTATGGCAATATATTATTCATATTTCTCCATTTTTAATTGATATTTTCACAAAAAATCTTCGCTTGAATTTAGAGGTTGCCTCAGATATCGGTCTATAGCTTTAAATATTTTCAACCGATTTTGCTGCTTTTAAATATCAAATTTTTCAGGACTAAACAAAATAATCAGGCCAAATTTCATTGAGATTTGCTAAGTATTGTGAAAGTGATCGTGGCAAGAATAGACAGACAGACAGACAGACAGACAGACAGACAGACAGGATGTAGCTAAATCGATATCATGCAAGAATATAAATACATTATGGGATCTAAGATAATTCCTTCTTAGCGTTACACATGGAATGACAAACTTAATATAACCTCTTCACCACTCGTGATGGTGGAGGGTATAGAAATACGAAAAAGGCGAAATATTATTATACAACGAAATTATTAAGACTGAAAAGAAACTTAATACTGCAACAAACAGCTTAAGTTTATGACAGTAAAGTCAAAATAATAAACATTCATGCTGGAGAACTAACAACAATTTTTTGACAACTTTCTTAAAATACACAAAATGAACTTAAATATTTGTTGCACCAAAAAAAAAAAAAAGTTAATATACTTTTGTATCTTCTCCTTTCATTTTGGCAGAAAAAGTTAAGAAATGAAAATAAAAGAAAATTATGAAATTAGAGAAAAGATAAATAAATTATTAGAGAATTATGAGCAGAAAAAATATAGAAATAAGTTTGTAAAACTATAATTATAAATGTGTTAAAATTACTACAAGTTAAGTTAATTTTTTTTAAATTTAATACTTTTAAAAAATATTATTATTTTTATTATGAGATGTGAAATTATTTTGAAAACATTTGAAATGTGAAAATCTAATAATAAGAAAAAGATACAAATTGCATTATGACGTTTGAAAAGTTCAAACACTTTGATGGTGATTTTATAATGCTTTTTTTAAAGAAAATTTGAGTATTGAAGTTTGAAATTAATAACAAATTTATTGTTTTTAGTATATTGAAGATTTGCAGGATGCTTTGTATTGATATGGCATAAGTGACATCCTTAAACAATTTCTATACAATTCTTTGGAAATAGAACAGACTGATATTGGATAAATAAAAATAATCGTACAAAACAAATAATTACCCAATAGTTTTTGGAAACTGTATCGACTAGTCATCCGATAGTCTGAAAATGAACACTTATCATCACTTTACCAAGCTTTCGACCAGTCATTTTAACTTGGTCCTGTCCTCAGAGTTAAACCTTTGCATTTTCTATAGTTTCTTATTGGTATACATAAGAGGTGCACTAACTGTCCTCCAAAATGATTGTTTTGTAACAACTGTATTTTACTGTCTACTTACTATACACTTGGTAATGAGTAACTGTATCACAAAAGTTTTTTTACTACTGTTTCCCTAGGTTCCTCCATAAGTATTGACGTATTTGGAAATAATGCAATTGTAAAAGTAAAAGAGGTACAGATAGAGTGAAACAATACCCAAACTTTCCAGTGTCGAGAACAGGAGAAAACCACCTTCGAAGTTTCACTGGAGACTTAACACTGGTAACAGGAAACCCATAGTTTATGATGAGGTCTTGCTCAGTCTTGTCATATTGTAAGGGTTGTAAGTGTGGACCTTTCGGAAGTTATGAGTGTAAAATGTCCCGCAGCTGATGTGTGATATATTAAGAGAAGTTACAAATATTGGATAAATTCAACCCATTAACAAGAGAAGATTTTATATTCAGGCAATTAAAAATGCGAATTGCTTCTTATATCCATAAAGAAGGTTATAGGTGTAAGATCACAGTGGGACGGTGGTCTCTGGCACGATATTAATGAAATTGCTGATCGATTTAGATGCTTTACCTAAAAGAAACATTAATTATCTTGTCAAGATCTGTGGCCATCAAAAATGTTTTAGGAATATTTTTTAACGGTATAATCTCCTTCATGGGATAAAAGTGAATTTAATGATTCAGACTGATAAATTTTTATAAAGAAAAATTTTATTTTGAAACTCAATGGTTTCTTAATTTCAAACTAAAAAAATTTCGGATAAAGCATGGGGGATCCCCTTAACATACGTAGCTTTCAACATCTTATATCTTTGAAAGAGATTTCATATTTCTAAAAATTAAAATTTATTGAAATTTGACGCATGGATGAAATATTATGTACCGCGTTATTTTGTGTTAGGTTAGAGGATGTGGTCGACCTGTAAGGTGCTCAAAATGTTACATGATTAGACTGCCTCAAGTATGAATGTTTATTTCAAATTGACTCAGTAAGCGGTTCTAAGCCGAAGGATTTGCTTGAAGCTACAGTCCTGTAATATTGACAGAATTATGAAAAAAAAAATCACAATACTTTGAAAGTTAGAAAAGTATATTTCTCAGTACACCTCAAGTATGTATAACTGGGTCCAGTTAAAGTATATATCAGCGAATACCATGCTCGGAAGTCCAAAATTTCCAATGGCTTCCATGTAAAGTCCTCTGGAATAAAAATCAATATCAATTAAAATATAGTGTTTTATTATAAGTTAATTACTTGTTCCTTTAATTAAGTTTTCCTTTTAAATTTTTAATGATATTGATTGCGTATGATCAACACAGATTTAATACATAAAATATTACTCATACGTAAATATGCATTTACTTTTTCACCTTTTACTTCATATTTCTATAAAATGTTATCGGTACAAATCTACTAAAACTTCACTGCAAATTGAAATTTTTCACAGTTTATTTGTAAATTTCAAAATTCCCGTTTAATTGAGGAAGAATTCTGGATCTGTTTTACATGCATTTTCTATCATCATACTGGTACATTTTTTCCAGTATCATTTTTTATTTTCTTCATTTATATTCAATGTTTTTGTCATTGTTTTATTGTTTTGTTTGTTGTTTGTAAATGTTGCAGGGGGATGAAGAGCAGGAGGAGGAAGAGGACACAAAAACAGTTATGTTGTTCCATTACATGAATGGTTATGTAAAATGATTGCAAGTAGTTGATTGTTTGTTTGTTTGTTTATTTGTTTGTTAAAAGTTCTTGTAGCATTCACAATGAATTCATACATTTTTAAATTATTTTCTCTTCTTGCACTCTTTTTCTCTCTATCTTTTCACCTCCCTAATTCTCTCACATTTTTTTGCATGTAAGAATGTTAGTATTTGTTTCTGTTTGTGTGTGATTATTTTCATATGTTAGTTTGGTTTGTTTGCAAGTGTCGTTTTGTGTGTTTGTGTGTAAGAAACAATGTTTATGTATTTAGTCGTAAATTACTCAAACTGCGACATGTTTTTAAAATAAAAAAGAAACTAACACATAAAACTACATACCATCATATATACATACACATATGCACAGAGTTTAACTGTAACTATTATTTCTATACAAAAATTACAATGAACTCAACTTAAAAAAGGAGGAAAATTCGAGTGAAAGAGAGCACAGAAAAAAATTCACATAAACAAATAAAATGGAGTTTTAAAATTTTTATTTAAAACCGCTACACATCAGATGAATGCAATGAATGAATGACTGACTGAATTTATGCATATATGTGTGTATGTGAATGAATGTTAATGGAAAACTATTGGTATTAAAAACAGTTTATTTTTTGTCTGTTTTTTTCTGTTAAGAAAATAATTGTGAACAATTTTGCTAAACGCAATTGTTCAATGTTTGTAAAATTTTGTACTTGTTTCAATGAGAAAAACAATATGCTTTTAGGGAAATACATACATATATAGGACACATAGGATAAAGGGATTATATAATGGGACCAACACACAATGACTTTTTTCATGAATTAAAATATTAAAGTATTCAAAATGAAATTTGATTGATCTAAAATAAAAAAAAAATGTATTAAACCAAAAGTGTTTAAGTTACGATAGGCTCCTCTAGAGGGCGCTTAATTCATAATATATTTAAAAAATTGTGACTTAGAAAACACAATTTCCACAAGTTCTAAAAATGATTTGTTTGTTTTTTTCCTATTTATTTTTTAAATATGCCCATAGATTTACAATGAAATGGACAAAATCTAAAAGTGAAAAAAACACAGGCATTAAATATAAAACAAATATAATAAAATTTTCAAAAATAGCTAAATTTTGATACAGAAAAATGGTAAAACGTGCATTTTTATTTTTTATTGAATTATGTAATACATTCTTATAGATTGATTATTAAAAGAGAACAGCTGCCAGCTTTTTGTCATATTTGGGAAATATAATTTTTCGTAAACATTAAATTTGCCTAAATTTTCCACAGAAATAACACAAAATACCGAATTTTTGACTAATTTGACATATTTATAGATGAATAGTCAAAAGAGAGCAGCTGCCTGTTTTAAGAAGAATGATTTTTTATAAACAATGCATTTTCCTACAAATTATACTTATAGATTTGCAATCAAAGAAGAACAGCTGCCTGTTTTTTGTTCAATTTGAGAAAAATGATTTTTTATAAACAATGAATTTTCCTAAATTTTCCACACAAATGACACAAAATACCGAATTTTTGACTCACTTGACATACTTATAGATTAATAGTCAAAAGAGAGCAGCTGCCTGTTTTAAGAAAAATGTTTTTTATAAAAAATGCATTTTCCTACAAATTATACTTATAGATTTGCAATCAAAGAAGAACAGCTGCCTGTTTTTTGTTTAATTTGAGAAAAATTATTTTTTATAAAACTGAATTGAAATCAAAGACACAAATTTTTTTTAACAAATTTTGACAGTCTGACGAAGTTTACAAAGAGAAATTAAATTCTTTATTTTATCAAACAGTTTATTTCGAATGATTAAATGCAATTTTTATATAATCCTTCTTCCAATATTAGAGAAATATATAGTATATAATTGTTGCCATATGAAAGTCATAATTACAAAATTTCAGATATTCTCGATTATAATTGTGAATGAAATTTAAGATTTTAACTTCAGGATTTATGGAAGATTTCTTAACCGTTTTTTTTTTTTTTTCAAAATTCCAAATCAATGTGTAACAGCTCCTTTCATTTAACATTTTTGTCTATAACTTGTAAAAGTTTTTAGTTGGTCTCATTTGTCAGGAATATATCTTTTGGCGTAATTGTTAGATATTTCACACAACTACATTTACAAGCTTTTTTGTTTTAAAACTATATACAGTTAATGCTCTAAAAGCCTAGTAAATTGTAAAATACTTCAATTTATTTCACATTTATATTCTAAATTATTATTGTTATATTCACTTTATTACTTTTACTCTAAGAGAGATAAATTATTTAGGTAATCAGTTATTTTGAGAGCTTCAGTTAATATGTAATAAATATATACTTTAACATTATAAACATTATGAACTTTTACATAAGTAAGTCAGAACCAATATTAAAGTCTTACCTTTTCATGTATCGGATTTTCATTTTAATATGTGAATCCGTTAAAATATATGAATATAAGAATATGAAATTGTAAGCTTGAAAAAATAATTTAAAGTTTTGGGGATTTATTTCTCCGAAAAGGTGAACGTTTATTACAGATAAAAAGTTTCTCAAATTGCAAAACTAGAATCATCTTTTAATTATCCTTAATGCATATATTAGGATTTTTTATTCAAATCTATCATAGGTGGTGATGTTCGCAACATACTGTCTGTCTGTACAGTTGCTACGTTGTTAACCCTCTACAGTTTGCAATTATTGAGATATCTTCATGTTCTGTTCAATATATATAACTCTTGTACAATTGCCCTCCTGAATAAAGTTTAATTGAAAATGTCACAAATAGGTTTTGTTTCAGACTTAGTCCACATGGAAAATTTCAGGCACTCAATTCAAATTCACTTTAAAGTGTATAAGTCTCAACAAATTTCGTAGCTTTAAGATGTATGTGATCAGAAAACACGCGATGATCAGTCCATAATATTCTTAAGCTCTCATATTATTTCTATTTTCGAATGTAAATCTTTTGAATGTATATGTTTATGAATAAGAAGAAAATATTTTAAATAATTTTATTTTATACAACTACAAATCATAAAATCAGATTCAACGAGAGTCAGACAATAATTTTTCATGCCTGCGCAGTAGTGACGGGTGTTATGTTGCCGGTAATATCCGATCATTACACATTTACATATTTAAAAAAACGAATTCAACACGCTGTGTGATGTTAAAATATTGAAATGTTGGGCAGAACTACGAGTAGAGTGTGAAAGTTGTATGTCCAACGAAGCTTGAAAGGACATATTTATAGAAATTCCGTATTGTTTATATTCTTAAATTTCTTTACTCGAGATTTAAGTTTAAATTTTAACTTGTATATTTTATAGGCATCTTCGACATAGGAAATTTTAAAAATTTTCCGATTGTTTTATTTTCCTCAAATCAAAAGATTGATAGCTTCTTAATTACTTAGTATTTCTCAGCATTTCCGGGTAATCAATAGATGTCCATCCTTCCAAATTGTATTCTAGTGCATGGTTTCGTATCCCAAGAATAAATTTACACCATGACTGAGCTGCTCCTGTTTTCAATGCTCTTATTGTGATAATTCTCTGAAGATTAATCTTTTACACAAATTGAATTGAATTGGGAATTTACACAGGTCATATAAATGACAGTTTCTCCATTGAAATTAAATCTGGACTGCAAGTTTAATAGTTCAATTGTGAGATATTATTCTTATTAAACCAAGATTTTAATTGAAACACGCATAATTCTTGTTCATTTCAGGTGTTAGTTTTAACCAAAACTTTCCTAAAAATAAAAATATACAAAAAATTTTCCTTGAACTTAAATTTTCCCTTAAGTTCTTTGTTTTAATAAATGATTTTTTATAAAATTAATAAAACTTAATTTTAATTTTTCAAATATTTTCATTTTGAAAATATATAATTTGTATTTTGTTTAAATACAACACCTTTTTTGCTTTTGTTGTTGTTGTTGTAATTCATTCATTTTGCTGTAAGCATTTCAACACCTCACTTGTGTGCAATTATTTTTAAAATACTAAACATATTTCTTGTTTTAAGTATCTTGTAAATTACTTAATAACACCAAAGGGATCCTCATCATGTAGTAGTCGAAGTAATATTACACACATATAAACATACATTTACACATTTATAAATATCTACTAACATTCATCACATAACCATATAACACTTGCAAACATACATATGTATATGTTCATTCTCTCTAGACTGTAAAACCACTTGAAGTGTATGTATAAGTTACATGTGTGTTTGTGTGTATAAATGTATTTAAGTTTGTAAGAAAAAAAAAGGTAAAAGTCAAAAAGTCAAGGGTAATCACTTATTTAAAACGTTGTTTAAAATATATTTTACATTTTTTTCTTCTCTCATTTAATGTCAAACTAATACATATACACATGTATGTGTTTAAGTATGAACTCAAAGTTTAAAGGTGTATGAGTATTTAAATGTAGACTAAAAGCAGTTTATTAATAAGGTTTACACAAATATACATGTGTATAAGTGAACAAATACTCACACGTATTTATCTCAATACTTGTAAAATTATACAAATTTACACCTTTTGGAAGGGAATTTATAAGTGAGTTAAGTGAGTGTTAGTGTTTTTTTCACATTTATTTGCTTCAGTTCAGTTGGGTTCTTTTGGAGTCTGTTTCTCGTTGTTGTTGTTTTGTTTGGTTGGATGTTTGGTTCGTTGGCTGTTTTGGGTTTTGGTGGTTTGTTAAGTCTTCTCGTAGTAGTTCTCTCATTATTGTCGTTATTCCTCAACATTTCAACTCTTCTTTAGGTGTTGAAATATTAAATGAACAGCTGAAGCAACAACAGCAACAACAGCCCAAAGCTTAAATGGTAGTTGTGTTACAGAGAAATTATTAAACACTAAAATGTCATGGTGTTGAATATTTGTAGACAAATATGTATATTTGTATTTGTTTAAAAAGAAACCCTTTTCTTTGAGTGTTTTCTCGTACCTCTTTTTGTATTTAACTTAATCACATAATAAATGTTCACGCATTACTTAATTTATGGTTATTTCACAAAAATTTGTATTAAAAAAGAAAAATATTACTTCTGTCGAAAAGGTGTTAGTTTGGGAGGAAAATAATTTTTTGTTTGTTATATTTTCTACTAAAATTAAAACTGGATTTCATTTTAAGTAAAAAATTTTTGTAAGTAAAAATGTTTAGAAATGAGAGACATTTTTGTTGATTGTAATACACAGACAATAATATTGAAGATCCTGAGTCGATTTCAATTCAGTTTTAAGAACATCTCGTTGAAATTTTGTAGGTTCCATCAGATTTTCAACCGAATAAATTTTAATCTCAAAAAACAGATAAATACAATTATAATTGACTTTAATTTGAAACTAAAAATATCGACCCACAAATGAACGAAGCTTGGATACAGGACAACTTCCAAAAGTCACCCACAAATAATAATTAAATATTTAGAATATTTTATGAATGACGAATGGTACCCATATGGTGTAACCATAATTTGATTGCGCCACAATAAAAATTTGGTTGGCCAACAACCATATTATGTTTACGCCGCATTGCATTTTTATTTATATTAACTAAATACAATCCTTTTTTGACAATTTCGTTACTAGAAATATACATAAATTATTAACTAAATTATTAACTAAAATATTTGATGCAATAATTAATTTCGACGATAACGAAAAAGTAGTGTTACAATGAAAATTTTACATTCTAAATGAAGTCTTAACACACTTTTACGTGTTTTAATTATGGTTCAGAAACAAATTTAAAGTTTTGGGATTCATATAATTTAAAAAGTTTTAACTATTGAAACTTTTATTGTTTTAAACAACTAGCAGTACTAAGGCGTATGAATAACTAAGTTTATCGTAATTTTTAGTTAAATAATATTAATCATACGTTAATTTATTTTATATTCCTCGGACATTTGTAATCATTGGAAAATGTTACCCATTAGTTAGTTAAAATTATTATATCTAATAAACCTCAATATCGATGACCATAAGCAGTAAAAAACGCTGTATTATCTTTGAAAGAAATCAAAGTCTGCTGTTGTCTTGATCACATTCATACTAATTGAATTTAAATTTGCACAGATTATTTTCTATTGTCTTCAAAGGCTACAGAGTTTAATTAAGTGATAAAACATGTAATTAATTTAATAAACGATTGTAGAGAATTATTTGTTTATTTCACCCAATCTTGGCTGGTGAACGGTTTCGGTTTCCAACACTGGCTGGCAACTGTTTGAGTTGAGAGGATCATTCATGGATAATATTATTTACGATTTATAGTCAGCAATGAACAGTGGCACAGAAAGTTAAAAGTACAAAACCTATAAAATTTATTTCTTGTTTTATTGGAATTTCAGTTTTAACAATTAACACATCGACTATTTATTATTTATTAATATAACTATATTATGTTTAATATAATTATATTATGTATATTTATAAGTTGATTATTTCATATTAGTGAGAGGTGATTTATCATAAATAGATTTTTTATTTTGATCACAGAACACAACTTTTGACTTTTTTGCCTTATACGAAAGTGTAATGTGATTTGTTTAATTGATCGGGAGAAGATAAATGTTACAACGTTATATGGTCAAGTAGTAGGGTGTGAAACCCTTCTAAAGGGCAAGGACACTCTCTTGACGGGCTACTCTCGCCAAAAAATCGATAATGTCATGATATTCTGGTTTGAAATCAACATACTTTTGATGATGTATATGAGTCTTGACAATATTCAAAGGTATATAGTCAACAAACCTGACAACACACTGACACAGAAATGCAATTTAATAACCTCCTCCATTTGCCAAGATCCGGTGCGGAAGTATATCTTGAATTGAGCCTATGAGGCAAGTTGTGTCATGTTGACAACCATGGCGCGACACACGGTGGGTAAACTGCCACGCCATAAAGTGGTCAAACCTTCTTCCGTGGTAATACGGGATGAAGCATTAAAGACGTATCACAGGTTATTTTAAGGGTCTTATTAAGATCTATAAGGCAGTCAAAATTTTTGAAAAAAAAAAAAACATTTAATTCGCTTTTTTAACCAATTGAATATTTAATGTATCCCATGTTGCCCCACTATTATTTTAAATTTCATACAAACCTGTGTTACTGATCAGAAGTTACAACAAATAAATAAATAAATAAATAAATAAATAAATAAAAAAATAAATAAATAAATATTTATAGCCAAATATCTCAAGATCTAATTTTTTTAGAAAAATTTGGTATCAATCACTTTCTAAAAGAGCTGCATTATTGGACAAAATATAAGATTGGTATGATCAAGGGAGGTGGTTGCCGCCATACAAAGAAAATATTTATAATCGAGTATATAAAGAACTGCTGAAATTAGAGCACAACGATTCATCATAATTATAATCCCAAGGAACATTTTTACTGCATAAAATGTAAGACAGATAAGAGCAGGATAAGAATTGGCGACATTACAATGCTAATATTAATTGTCCATTTTCTGTTCAGTAAAAAAGTTGTTGTTACCGTAACTACAAAAGTTGTTTATTGGCATTTTGATTCCAATAAAAAATATTGTTACTTTAATAAAAAGTTTGTTTATTCAAATTGTCTGTTTGCATTGATTACAATAGTTATTGTTATCGCCACTAAAATGATTGCTATGGCCACTAAAAATATTGTTATTCTAATAAATTGATTAAAATCTTTTCGTTAAATAATTTAATTTAATTACCTAATTTTTTATTTATAAACAATAAAAATATTAATTCAAATATGTATTATTTTCCATTTTAACACAAATTGTAAAAAAATATCTCTTTATTATCAGGTGTCAGTAAACTGAAAATATTATTTTGTCCTAATAACAACAGTTTTTTTTTATAACGGACTGTTCAAAAACAATAAAATTGTGATCAGTCAAACATATTCCCAAACATATGGCGACAACAATATTTGTTTGTTAAATAAAATTATCTAAACAAAATGAGTTCAACAAATAACATGTTGGATATAACTATAAATGTTTGCCGCAAATATATTAGTGTTTGCGACAAACATATGAGATAATAAAATGAGCCTTAAAGAAAAAACTTTAATCTGTTTAAACTTATTAAAAAGCTTATTTAAAATTAATTTATTTATTTAATTATACTTCTATTTATTAAATTGTATTATTATTCGTTTAGAATAAATTTATAAAAAAAATAAATTTGTCTGTAAATATATTTCAGAAGAAACTGCTGAAAGACATTTTGTAAGTTTGAAAAAATGAAAAAAATAGAAAAATATTTTCAATTTAAATTCCCATCAATCTTTATGGTATGTTCTGTTGTTGTTATTGTTCTTCTTTTTGTTGTTGCTGCTCATTACAATTCATGTTATTTAATTTTATATTATTCAACATTTTACATATGTACGTATGTATGTATTTGTTTTAGAGAGAACAATTTATTTAGACAAAAATATTTGACAAAAAGAAAATTATTTATATTTTTACTCTTTTTTTACAAAATTCAATGTCAAGAAGAAAATAATAGAACATTTTGTGAAATTTTGGTTTTTGTTAGGGTTTCGTCTTTTATGAAATAAAATTAAAGTTCTTTAAAAAAATTTTATAAAGAAATTTTATATATAAATCTTTATTAACTAAATTATTTAAATTCATATATATTTTTTATTTAAAAATAATTCAAAAAATATTTAAAATCTCCCTAAAAATTAATTAAAATTATCATTTGAAAGTTTGTTTTAAGGAGTGGGATCGAAAAATTTTTAACATTCATATATCTTAATAAATACGAAATCTCTAAACCTGCAATTTTACAATTTACAAAAAAAAAAATTAGTTTAATCACGAGTGATGAAATTTTGAATACCTTGTCGTAAATCCTTCTATTAACGTTCTTATAGTGCATTCTGTCACTTTGCTCGAACAGCTAGTCTATCTCCGTTTAAAATCTACCACACTTTAGGACACCTCTTAGTGCTCTTCATTTTTTGTACAACATGAGCCAATTATATCTCCACTATTCTTAGCTCCGGGCAGTTTGAATCTAAAAAAGCAACACATTTGTTCTTTTACTATTCATGGGCTCGTTTATCAAAGTGACATAATGTTAAGTCGGGCGAAAAATAAATGGACTCATTATGAAATTTTAAGAACTGAAGCCGCCTTTTTTGTAAACATTTCTGTAAATTTTGATATTTATAGAAACTGTTGCCACAATTGCATATTGCTCGTCGAACCATTGTGGTCTTTTCAAATTTTTTGACCAGGAATTTAATAAAAATCTATCAGCCAGAATATTATTTGAGAAAAATTTACATTAATTTCCCTGCTCTGTTTATGACCTGTAAAATTTAGCAGCGTTCCTGTCAGAAACTTTTAAAGTCTTGAATGTTTTAAGATCTTCATTAGCTCTAACTTCTCCTACTTATTAATCCAAGCACTAAGCTAACTCGTCTGCTTTCCTACCGAATATGTTGAGAGCTCTTTTGAACATGCCTTCTGCTTTTATACCCTTCACTATCATAAGTGGTTTGTCATGTCGTGTGTAACACTAAAAAATCAACTCACTATATATTCTTGCATCAAATCAGCTATGTCCGTCTGTTGTTGTTACAAAAATTGACAGAGTACAATGAAATTTGGCCAAGTATTTGTTATAGTCCTGAGAAGTTTCCTATTTAAAAGGAAAATCGGTCCAGTATGTTAAAATATATATTTCTTTATCTGAGATTATAATAAAAAATAAAATTGTCAATTATTAGCTGACAATTTGTGGTGGAGGGTGTTAAAGATTCGGCAATGCAATATATATCATTCTAACTTTTTCTGGCTTTATAAATATCTTGAGAACCGTTCCTTCTACCTGAATCGGGTTTTTTTTTCAATGTACAAGTTCTCAGGATGCTGTTTAATAATCATATAATATTTAGCTCTAAAGTTTTAATGAAAAACGTGAAAACTTTTTCGATCTCACTCCTCATTTATTATTTGCTGTAAAATTAAATTTGTTTCAAAAAATATTTGAAATTTTCGAAAATTTAATTTAAATTATTATTAAAATGTTGTTGTTTAATATTAAACATATTTTGTGTGACCCAAATAAAAATTTTATTATTTTATGTTCCACCTTCAATAGTGACTGAAACGGGGTTTTTCATTATATTTTTAGCTTCTTCTTTTTGTTTATGTTATTTTGTATTAAGGACAAATTCCCTAAATAATTTTACACAATAAAGACAAGTTTTGCATAAAAACTCCTGCAATTTTCTAAAAAGTCAAATATAAAATCAACAAACAACAAAAATAACAACAACAAGACAAAAATTCATTTGTTTTGTTAAGTTTTCTTGAAAATGAAAATTGCAGTCTCAACCGTCAGTCTGGTGAGTCTTCAATTGTTCCACCTTGGTTGTGGTCGTCGTCATCAAGTTCATTGTTAGTTTTCCTCCATCTTTTGTTTTATTTTTATGGACAAACAAATTTCCCTGGTTCGTCTTTGTTTTGTTTGAGTTTTTCCTTCTCTTTTTTGTAATTTTCATTATTATTTTTTTGGTCACCCGTTTCTAGAGAGGAATTGTTTAGTGAGTCCCTTAATTCATTACGTTTTTTGTAGATTTAATATTTTTCTTGAATTTTTATGCGAATTTTTTTAAAGTTGAATTTTATTTTTTGTATTGTTGGTTTTTGTTGTTTTTCCTTAAAAGGGTCAGTCGTTCAATTGTTCTTTTGTGTGAAGTTACTTAAATCATTTGATTGTTATTTTTATTCCTGTTTTTGTTTGTTTTCTTATTTTATTCGCTCTCTCTTTTTATCTCATTGTTCACTTTATTCCCGACAATTGCATGTTGTTGACTTTATAATCGTTGTATTTTATTCTTGGCCATTTTTTATAATAAAAAGTCAGTTAATAAAAAAATTCTTCATTCAGCTATCTAGAACATTAAATACCCTGCTCCAATAGCACCTAAAGTGTTTTAGGAGTTATGCTATTCCTTCCTAATTCGATCAAAATATTCAAAATAAAATGTTTGTGAAAAGGATTTTTTATAATAATTATTAATTTTTTAATTAATTTTGAAGAGAGCATATGAAATTTGTTGTTGCATATTTAACACCAAAAAAGAAAATCCGTAATCAGAGACAACATAAAAATAAAAAAAAATCATAATAGTATAACAGTATAAAAATATAACAGCATTAGTGTATCATAATGTAATGTTATAATAGTATAAAAGTATAATAGTATAATAGTGTAATAGTATATAAATATAATAGTATAATAGTGTAATATTATGATAGTATAATAGTAGAATAGTATAAAAATATATTAGTATAATAGTAATAGTTAGTATAATGGTGTATATAATATTATGATAGTATAATAGTATAATAGTGTAATAGTATAATAGTATTATAGTAGATTAGTATAATAGTGTAATATTATAATGTTATGATAGTATAATAGAATAATATTATGATAATATAATCATATAATAGTGTAATAGTATAATAGTATAAAAGTATAATAGAAGAATAGTACAATAGTGTAATAGTATAAAAATATAATAGTTTAATAGTGTAATAGTATAATAGTATAATAGGATAATAGTATAATAGGATAATAGTATAATAGTGTAATAGTACAATAGTATAATAGTATAATATTATGATAGTATAATAGTATTAGAGTAGAATAGTATAATAGTGTATAGTATAATAGGATAATAGTATAATAGTATAAGAGTATAATAGTGTATAGTTTAGTGTATAGTATAAAAGTGTATAGCATAATAGGATAATAGTATAATAGTATAAAAGTGTATAGTATAATAGGATAATAGTATAATAGTATAAAAACATAATAGTATAATAATGTAATAGTATAATAGTATTATAGTAGAAAAGTATAATAGTATAATAGTGTAATAGTATAATAGTATAATATTATAGTATAATAGTATAATAGTATTAGAGTAGAATAGTATAATAGTGTAATATTACAATAGTATAAGAGTATAATAGTGTATAGTATAATAGGATAATAGTATAGTAGTATAATAGTGTATAATATTATGGACCGACCCTCGTATAATTCTTCTCTATAATTTTCGCTTAGATAAAATAAATTTATTTAAAATATTATCATAATATTCATATTAATGGGAGATTGATGCTTTTTAAGAAGATAATCAGATATGGAAATTATATGAGAGCTAAAGGAAGTTATGGACTAAACTTCATTAAATTTGGTACAATATCTCTTCGTTCCATAAATCGGAAATCGATGAAATATTATTACAATACTTAGTTTGTTTTGAGATTTGATGATCCAGAAAGTGACGACATATGTTAAGGTCGGGTGACATTTTATTTTTCGGTGCGTTATTGCAAAAATTCATAATACTCAAACCACAATGTTTACACATATTTTCCATTATTTTGATTTTATCGGATTATTTAACTTTTTTGTCGATTTTACTTATGTTCGACTTAGAATTATTAACGTTAAGGGTCACTCAGTTTAATAGGGTCAGTACTATCTTGAAGGTGAGTAAATTCAAAGCTTTATTCAAAGTTGACATGAGTGATGTTCAGTTGTTGATTAGGAAATGACTAAATTTAAAAGCTTTACTGTCATGTTGTCAAGATCAACTTCAACGAATGGGGCTTTCCTGTCTCTATTAATATTTCATCGATAATGCTGACCACACAGAGAGCATGAAATTAGTTTTATTTCAAGTTAAGATTTTCAACAATAAGTATGTACTGTTCCATCATGATCAGCCAAAATTCATTCAATGTCAAATTAAATTCAACCAGAAACTAGACCTCAAGTTGTGACTCTTGGTAACAGTCTTTCAATAGATGAATAGAATTTGGCTGATTCGTATTATTGGTTTAAAGTTGAAATGTAGTAATATTTCTTGCAGTTTCATATGTATTGACAATCTTAATGTACCTTTATTTACTACTTCTCGCGATGGAGGGTATTAATAGCGGAATGTTTTAAATTCTTTTCGTTTTTTCATCTGTAGTTGAGAGTTATTTTCGCTTTATTATTGTAACAATATGCATTTTCCTTTTTGTTATTTCTTTTGTCTCTCAATCCAAGAGATTTAAAAGTATTTTGTTACTATTTTGAGTAGAAGGGGAAGGATAGCCATTAGATAAATATTCAGTCTAAAAACAAAATACTTAGATAATTATAATTTTCAAAGCAGTCACTTCCGATCGACAGCTTGGATAAAGTTCATTTCAATTAGTTACTGCTGAATATATTAGCAACAGAAGTGTTCAAGTGTACTTGGAGTAGAGTTATGGAAATTCAATCCGATGTCGCTTTAAAAGCACTCGATTCAAATTAATTATTAGTTCCCCGATATTTCAAAAAGTCCCAATTCTTTTAAGACAAGAAGATAATTTTCATAATTTAGTTTTTGCTTGTCGCATTTATGCGGCAAATCACCTAATAAAAGAAAAGACTTAATCTTGCTGTTACTTATTCTTCGAGTAAATGCCTTTGTGTTCACCGATTTGAATCGATTGGAAGTTTTATTTTATATTAATATCCCACGAATCACATATTTCTTTAGGGTTACCATCTCTTAGATTTTGAGTCACTTATGCTTTTCCTTAACTTATTGTTTGTTTGTAATTCATTCTTTTAAAAGCTTTTCATATTGTTTTCATAGTTTTGCCGGTTAAAATCTTTTATTAGGAAAATCAAACAATCAAAATACGAAGATTTAAAATTTAAATGTTTTTCAGTTTTTATACCAGATTTTTTGCGTTATTTAGGAATATAATTTTAAATTTATAATAAGTCCAAATTTAATTTAGTAGACTTTAACTAAATAGTTGTTGCTATTCTATATCGGCAGAGTGCTAAAATAAGAATGTAATTGTTCGTTCTTCTTCGTTTTGGAATTTTATCTTCATGGAAAATTAAATTCTTGCAAAATCGTGTTTGAAAGTTTGTCATTTCAATGGAGGTTATTTCTTAATGATATCAAAATATTAGTGCAGGAAATCAATATCCAAGAAAAATAATAAATTTTTCGAGTAATGTCACACCAGTCAAACTCTGACCCTGATTTAGCTATATCGATTTGAGTATAAAATGGACAAAGTATCCTTAAGAGAGCACCATAATAATTAATATTATTAAAAAGTTTCAAAATACTTTGATACCATTCTTGACCCAAAGTTTTAATGGAAAGAGAACATTTGATTGGGTTAACAAGGCTTAGTATGCCATGTAGCCTATGGATTATCATATAGATGATGATCATGGTAACAGTACGTTTCATTCTCACCTGTGGTTATTAAATAGGAATTAAAAATGCTTTGAGAATTTGGTATTGGAAATTTCAAATTGTATTCCATATGAATGTAGTTATTTTCATGCTGACATTTTTGTCATTCATAGCGCATATAAGTTTCCGGGTCATAAATGTTCATAGGAATTTTATAGAGGCTACAATTCTTTAACAAAAGGCCTAAACCCTTAAGGGTTGAAAATTTCAATCCGATTTCCGAAAGAAAGCAGTGTTTTTCAGGATGTCCTTTTTTTCATTTTTAGCGCAAGTAGGGAGCTTCGGGCCCAAAATTTTAATGCTAATTTTGGCATAATTGTTGACAATCAGACATTACTTCTGAAACCGAAGTGCTCTTTCAATAGTGCATAAGGGAATTGACATAACTGGCTTCATCATCTTACATTACCCAAATTTGTGTCCCTGCGCTCAGAGTCCATTTTGGTAATGAACAAGAAGATCAATAAGTCAGTGAAGTTTCAGAATCTGGTATATTCAATGCGGAATCATTAGAATCATCATCGACTTCCACCTTTAAGCGGAACGGAGATGGACAAAACATCTCATAAGCCATTTTCGTAAAAATGTTGGGAAAAGATTTCAGTAGACTTGGATTGGCCTTTTAGATGTTCTATCATAAATGCAGTGATATGGTTCTAGGAAGCAAAAGAAACCATTTCTCTGGAAACTATATACTAAAGAATTTATCAGGATGATTTATCTGGGGTAAGGCTTAATGACTCACTAAGATTTATCATGTCATCAGGATGGATATAGTTCTATAACTATATTATATATTATATAGTTCTTTTATTCATATTATTAATTAAATTTTTAGCGATTTAAAACTAAAATCAATATAAGACGTGACCGACTTTTCGGTTCACCCTTCATATCCTGAATCTAATAAAAACTTGTATTTCACCAATTCAAGTAAAAGAAACCGAAAATAATATCAGTATGACATTTCATTATAAAAAATATCCAGAAGTTACAAAGTAAAGGAGTTGTCTTCTAAAATGGGCTTAGGAACCACTGCACGGTGCTACTTCTTGTTAATTTATGTTATTTTTCCTTTTAAAACCTTTTGATATTAAATTTTTACAAAAACATTATTTCATTTCATACATAAAACAATAATTTTATTCTCTCATTTACAATATAAATGCAAATATTTGCAATACTTATTATACATATACGGGTTCCATATGAAATGACCCGGAGTATTGAATATCCATTTCATATATTTATTAAACTGTTTAAATAAAATTGCAAAAATAAGTTAAATATTTAAAATATGATTAAACAATTTCCACTTTAAGTTTATAAATGATTAAATAAAAAATGAAACAAGTAAAATGTTATAGTCAGTCAAGCCTGACTATGTAATACCCTACAGGTACATTTTTAGTTGTCTATGATTGATTCGAAGAACTTGTGAACGATCCTCGTATAATTTGCTTAACTGATTTATGTTTAAGTGTGAAGCACATTAAAATGATATTAACAATTATGTAAAACTAGTTAAGAGCCGGTGCGCTTTGCCACCCTTATAAAGCAATTTGTTCTCCTCCCCATGGTCCTATCCGTCCTACATTTTGGACAGCAAAAAAAGATCCTTGGAAAATAAATTAACCATCTCCTAAGATATTCGATAGGTTATATTTGCTTTGTACGGGAGTACCTTTCCCCTTGATCCTACCGGTCCTATATTTTGATCAGTAAAACAAATCCTTAAAAGTGTTTGGATCGATTTGAGAAATTTTGCTATTATAGTGCTTTAGTTATTTATTAATCAAAATTTTCTTTGTATGAGGGTTACCTCTTCCCCTAAACTTATCCGTCTCACATCATGCTCATAAAAATGTTTCTTGAAAATATTATTGGATTATAATTTTAAAATTTTCGCTGTTACATGTCTTAGGATATTCGATGATCAATATTTGCTTTGTATGGGAATACCTCCTCCACTGCCCCTGTGACTATATATATGATATGATATTCGGAAGGGGGCTTATATGGGACCCATGAGAAGAAATTGGCCGATCCTTGCATAATTTGGCACATCGATTTAGAGATAAATAAGACTTATTTGTGTTCAATTTAATTAAAATTGCTTACAATTTTAAATTATGAGAACTGTATATGGACCGCATATGACCAATTTCCTTTAGTATTATGTACTAAATTCATCAATATATCACAAAAATTGCGACCTATAGAGTGTTTACAACGTTTACATGGACAACCAGCCGGACAGACAGACGGACGGACGAACATGGTTAAATCCTACTGAGTCAAAGGGTATACCGAAAGTGAGCATAATACCCTAATCATCTATGGTGGTGTAGGGCATTAAAATAATAAAAATAATAAAATGTTAAGTTCGGTATTTAACACCAAATTATATACACATTTATAATTGTTGTATTAATCGTATTTCAGGAATAATTTCACCATAAAATAAAAAATAATATTAAATACTGTTGTTAACTATTTAAATGTTATTTACAAAAAAATTTATACTGGTTATTAAATACTTAACTGATAAGTAGTACTTAAAGTCTGTTTCGAAAATTTATAAAAAAATATACAATTACAGGTACTTAAATAAAAACAGAGAAATAATAAATAAAATAATTCAAATATGAATATAATATCAATATAATTAAATAAATAAATTTGTTAGGTTTTATTTATCATACAGTGAGCGAATGATTATTTTTAATTTTTAAAATTAATAATAATCATACGCACTGTGGTGCACATAATTTCATAACTTTTAAACTACGGAGGGGGTTTATATGGAATCTGAAATATATGTAAACAGGAATTATTGAACGACCCTCGAATAATTTGATTTTATGATTTATTCTTAAGTGTGTAGTACATTGTTGTGACACTAAGATTTATGTAAAATTTATGCGTTTTAAAATTAATTTTTTTGGTGTTTATGTGAGAGCTACAAGAAATTATGTGCCGATCCTCGTATAATTTTGCAAATCGATTTCTATTTACATTTATCTTAATTTGGCCAATTATTATTACAATACCAACGTATGTATAAGATTTTTGTCCTTAAAAGTGGTAATTGGAAGGGGGTTTGTATGGGACCTATGAGAAATAATAGGCTAATCATCGTTTATTTTGGCCCATCGTTTAAGAATGAAGAATTGTTTGTTTAAATCTTTTTAAATCGTTTTTTTTTTCAAACTAATTAAAAAACCTGGCAGCTGTTCCCTCATGATTAATAACTTTGATTATTAATCTATAAGTATGTATAAATAAAATAAAAATACACGTTTTTCCTTTTTAAATGTCAAATATTCAGTATTTTGTCAAATTCCTGTAGAAATTGTAAGAAAATTTTACGTTTAGAAAAATTGCTTTTCTCAAAATAGACAAAAAGAACTGACAGCTGTTCTCTACTGATTACATAAATATGTAAATATGTTATATAAGTAAAATTCAATTAAATTTAAAGATTAAAATATACAAACAAACAAAAAATATGATTTCAGTGCGCTCAGGAAGAGTCTATTACAACTCAAAAAAAATTAGACTCATATATTTATACTCTACACCATCATAGGTGGTTGGGGTATAATGCGTTTGTGCTTAAGTTTGTATCGCACAGAATAATATTACTACCACCATTTTTAAGTATACTGTTCGATTCAGAGTCACTTTCTGAGTCGATTTAACGATGTCCGTCCGTTTGGCCGGCTGTCTGGCTGCCATGTTAACCTTGTGAACAAAATGCAGGCCGCAGTTTTAAAGATAATCTAATGAAATTTTGAATGTACCTTTTACCCCACGATCGTTGCCTGCTGAAATTGGTGATGATGGGTTCATAATTTGCCACAAATTAGTTTTATAATATTCTAAAACGATGTGCTTAATTATATGAGGATAGTCCATTATTTCTCATAGGTCCCATACAAGCACCATTCAAATATCACTTTGAAGGGCTTAAATCTCACAAATACATTGGTATTGTAATAAGAATTATAGAAATCAAGACAAAAATTAACAAGAATCGATGTGCGAAATTCCGGGAGGGTCGGTCCATAATTTCTTCTAGCTGCCATGTGACGCCCACAGAATGGGCGTAGTAATCCCACATGGAAGTTAATACCAGTAAAAGAATACTAATATAAAATACTTTATACGAGGGTGATTCATTCATTTTTGGTAGCTACCACATATAATCAACAATGCGGTGTAGGGTATTAAATAGTCGGGCTTGAGCGATTATAACTACTAACTTGTTTAATATTGATGTTATCAACTGTCATTGAACCAAATTTCAGTTCATTAGAAATACTTCAGTATTTTTGTCCATGAAACGAATCACTGTGCTACGGTGGTGTAGGGTGCATATAGCTATTACATTCTATTATTTAAATTTTAAATATTTTTTTATTTATTTTTTTAAATAATAATTTTCATTTTTTATTATTATTTATTTTATTATAAATATTTATTTAAATCAATTCTTATAACCACAAACTTGATACAAATTTTATTCTAATAATTTTTTGTTTAAGTCCCCGAATTAAAATATTTACTTAATTTAACAACAACAATTAATTTAGAGTATTTACATAAAAACAAAATAAATACAAACAACAACAATTAAATTATATTTGTAGTTATTTTTTCAACAAATTCTATTTTAGTTGTTTGTTTGTGTGTTTGTATTCATGAGATTTTTCAAAATTAAATGCAAAAATTTTCACAGAACAAAATAAAATCGACAAATAAAACAAAACAAAACAAAAAAGTTGTAATAAAATCAACAAACTGCAACTAACAAAAATTATTTATTCACACTTACATTCATACATACATACACACGCATATTGACAAATACACTTATATAGAAACACATGAGTAATTAAGTTGGTCAAAGTAATTTTTATTGTTGTTCTTGTTTTTTGCTCTTTCTTTTTTGTTGTTGCTGTCGTTTAGGTTCAAAATGTTTTACAAATATAAACAAATCTGTGATTGTATGTGTGTCAATGCACACAATTTAACATCATTTGAGTGTAAGAGAATTGTGCTTTTGGGTGTGTGTATGCGTTTGTGTGTGTATTGCAGATGTAGATGTAAAAATGATTTAAATCATTGTTCATCAGCACCTACAACAACAATAGTATGAACTGTCACTTGTATTTGTTTATTAAGTTTGTCGTTTGTTCTTTTTCTATCTCTCGATGAAAAAAAGTATAATTTATTTGTAAAATATTTTAGTTATACGAGGGTCTATAGAAAATTATACGGTGTTAGTATAAATTTTATTATTGTGAAACTTTATGTTGCTGAAAAAGAGCTTTGTCAATACTTCAGTGAGACGTTTTATGAGTTCCAATGTCACTACTTTTCGGATGTAAAGGTCCGAGGAAACTTTTTCAAACTGGATTCTAATCTGGACAACGAGAGTCGAAATTCTTTTTAGTTGGTGATATCTTTATTGTTCTAACAGCTGTAAACAATTTTGTTGTGAGTCATGTTCTGGTTTAACTCAAGGCCAAGCATTGGCTTGGCAGTATATTATTATTATGTGATCTTTGTCTACATCCTTGACATATATATGAACGAAACGGTCAATACAACAGCAGTAGGCATTGATTCCGTTACTGCATCTCCATCTCAGTTGTGTCAGCGGTGGTCCACCAAATACGGTATTCATAAGGTAACATCGTTAATAATCTATGAGATCTTTGCCTTTATTTAGCCAGTTAAGATTCATAAAGCAGCGTTTCGTTATCTTAGAATCTCAGCAACCAAGAGTATGTCGTATGCTATAGCAGCAGGGATTCTAACACAAATCTCACCATTTCCACAGCAACTGTATTTCCATTCCACAACGACTCGGCTAACAATCGGCAAAGATTGCCATATTAGTAACTACTATATTTACCGGTAAATTTTTTTCCAGGAATAAAATCCAAATCAGCGAAATTGTTATAACAACAAGTTTTTGTTTCCTGGTAGTTTTTTCAGAGTCTTGTTTCTTAAGAGAGGAATTGCAGTTCCCAACTATTTCTAAAGGTTGGATTATTTTTAAATCAAACTTGGGTTTGTTGTGGGTTTAATAATTTATTAAAAAATGTCAAAATTTAAGTTTTATTAATAATTAAAAAATCTGCACTAAAAATTCTTTTTTTTTTCATTACGATTTAAATTTTTGACTAAAACTTCAATTTTTCATATTAATTTCAATTTATGACTTAAATTTCAATTTTCCACTTAAATTTCAATTTTTCACTAAAATTTCAATTTTCCACTTAAATTTAAATTTTTCACTAAAATTTCAATTTTTCTCTAAAATTTCAATTTTTCACTAAAATTTCAATTTTTCATTTAAATTTCAATTTTTCACTAAAATTTCTATTTTCCAATTAAATTTTTACTTAAATTTCTATTTTTCACTAAAATTTCAATTTTCCACTTAAATTTAAATTTTTCACTAAAATTTCAATTTTTCTCTAAAATTTCAATTTTTCACTAAAATTTCAATTTTTCATTTAAATTTCAATTTTTCACTAAAATTTCTATTTTCCAATTAAATTTTTACTTAAATTTCTATTTTTCACTAAAATTTCAATTTTTACTAAAATTTCTATTTTCCAATTAAATTTTTACTCAAATTTCTATTTTTCACTAAAATTTCAATTTTTAACTAAAATTTCAATTTTCCACTTAAATTTCAATTTTTCACTAAAATTTCAATTTTTCACTAAAATTTCAATTTTTTCACTAAAATTTCAATTTTTCATTAAAATTTAAATTTTTCACTTTAATTTAAATTTTTCACTTTAATTTCAATTTTTCACTAAAATTTCAATTTTTTTTACTAAAATTTCAACTTTTTCACTAAAATTTTAATTTTTTCACTAAAATTTAAATTTTTTTACTAAAATTTCAATTTTTCACTAAAATTTCAATTTTTTTTACTAAAATTTCAATTTTTTTACTAAAATTTCAATTTTTCACTAAAATTTCAATTTTTTTACTAAAATTTCAATTTGTTTCTTTTAAATGTGAAGTGATAAATTACTTAAAATATTATTGCCCGTCGTTCTTATAAATGTTACATTTGTATTAATTCTGATTAACACCTCGTATATGAAATTCTGTATGCATATGTTTGTTTACATGTGAATATATGTAATTTCCTTAGTGTGCGTAAATATGTATGTATAATTGTCAGCATACATACAAGTAAGTAAGCAAGTAAGTATTTGAAAGAAAATTTGATTTGTACACTTTTCTGTCATTTGTATTTTTTTCCTTTCTCACATATGCACACACACACACACACTTACATACATTGTTTCTTTGTATAAATTGTTTCTGTTAAATTTACATTTTAAATAAAATGAAACAATAAATTTTATTGTTTACTGTACATTTTGTTTATATCTCTCTTGATACAATTCTGAAAGCTGATTGTTTTTGAAAGGGGGCAACAGTAAAACAACAGCAACAGCAACTAACTACAACTGACTTTTATATTAGAAAAATACACATTAACATTTTACACACACACATAGAGTGTATATGAATATGTTATACATACAAAAAGTCTCTTACTCTCTATGGGTGATGGCATACGATGTACTATGCGTGTGTTTAAGTACACACATGTATATATTATATATGTGTATGTACTAAATGTTTGTGCGAATATTCCACTATAGACTTTATACGCAAATTTGAATAGAACTTTATTGTCAAAATTAATTTTGTTTTCGTTAAAAGTTTTTTTATTTACCCTACACCAACATAGGAGGTTTGGGTATTACGTGTTTGTGATTATGTTTCCAACATACAGAAAAATGGTATTTCACCCACTTTTAAGATAACGAGGATCATTTTCTGAGTCGACTCGCAGTGACACCAAATTAATTTTTTGGGAAATAATTCCGAAATATTTGTACCGTTTGAAATATATTCACATGAATAAACTGATGAATGTTCCAATAATGATGAATGTTTCTCAAGAGATAACTTAACGGTACTTTTTTAAAGTAAACAAGATCTTTTTTTAGTCTTGTTATCTGCCTTAATCGTGCGATCAAATGTTCTTGATACTACTTTATGTGGAATATTTTTATAAGCGCAGACTTGAAAATTTTTTAAACAATAATATTTTATTATAAATTTTTATTTCCTACAAATAACGATATATTTTTAATGACAATATCTGATCATAACTGCAAAATTTTCTAATTTAAACGACAATTATAAGGAAACTCTACAGTCAATCAAGAAAAGACTCAAATTAAATTTTTCATGATAAAAGCTATCCCAATAGGATTTGGAATGGCCTTAACTTTTAAGCTCCGTTTACTTAAAATGCTCAAGAAATATCATAAAGAAATTAATTTAGACGGTTCTAACTCATATTCATGTTATTGACACAATTTGAGATCAAACGATAGTTGGATGTCTAAACGTGATTTCACAATTTTAAACAAATTGCTGGAATATAGTCTTTTCTCCTTTATGGATGAAAAAATTGATGAAGATTGCATATTCCAAGATAATGCTGCGGTACATGTTTCAGAGTAGTCTAACGTAATGGTATAACGAACACATCATACCTCTATTGGACGAGTCGGCTTGCAGTCCAGACTAAAACATAATAGAGATTTTGTCCGTAGAGTTTATTCAAATAATTGCCCGTTCTTCTTAAGAAATTAGTGAAATCAATGACAGACCATATTTTTTAATTATCCAAAACTAAGGATCCATTTTTAATAATGCAATAGAGACTGATCATTTTAAATGTGTTTACAGGAAAATATCATCAAGACAGTTAAACTCCTAAATTTAGTTCTATAATAAAATACAAATAAAAATATTTAAAGATAATTTTTGGTTGATTTAATAAAAATATTATTTGCCAACTAAATATTTTCTTGTTCAATTTTTTTCTAATTCTCTTAAAACTGCTATGTGCGTTTAAAGAAATATGTATTAGTGTAGAGCTTATGTGTTTCGAGTTAATTTGCCGCTATTAACTCGGGGACAATGTTGGTAACCCTCTCAGAGATATTCAAGTCGAAATGAAAGTGTGGTCTATTTTTATTCCTTTTGAGTTTTTCTACGTAATTGGGCTTATTATGGATCCTAATTTTTTTAAAATACTTTTTACTTTAAATTCCAAAAATTCTTTATCGTTAAATATAAAATTCTTGAAACAGTAAAATTAATAATAAAGAAAAAAAATATGATACACTGAGAAAAAACCTTTATTGTTCTAAACTTCAAATTTTTTTTAAGATTTTTTTTTCAATCTTATTAAAAAATCAAGATTTAAAAAAATGACATCAAATGATATTTTACTTAATTTTTCTCTAAGTTCTGATCTTTTCATATGTACTAAATACTTTATAGAGAAGTTTATATCTTGACTAAAAATCCAACGGAAACAAGGCTTTCTCTATTTATCTACTGTCAATACAATTCAGCTCTTAAGTGAATTTTTGACATATTTAAACAAACCAATGTGGCCACCTTTGGGGAGTCATCTAGTAAGCACCTGTGTAGACAGGAGCTTATACTCCTCCAAAGCAACTCGTAAAGATCTGAGCTCTCAGCTCAACTTTAATAAATATTATCTAACGGTTCAAAAGTTTTGGTTAAAACTGCAACCTGTCTTCCTATAATTTCTAATGTTTTAGTTGTCCCCATATGAATGTCTCCCAAATTGGATTTTAAACTCATAAGACTTATACACGCAAAAAACTTCATATTGTAATATGTTCGCCATTCGCTGCAAATATTTATTGTTATCACTAACATGTAAATTGTTGAGTGAATTTTATTTTTATAACAATATCGTTGCTGTAATAAAATTATTTTTATTAAATAAAAAAAATATTGTTGTCGCAATATGTTTAGAAATATGTTTTGACTGATCACAATTTTATTCTTATTAAACAGCTCGTTATAAAAAAACTATTGTTATTAAGACAAAATATTACAATATTTCAACAATTACAAAATTTTTTTATTAGAATAACAATATTTATAGTGGCGATAACAATAATTTTAGTAGCGATAACAATTTTTTTAGTGGCGATAACAATAACTATTTTTATTAATGCGAAATCACAATGCGAATAAACAAATATTTTAGTTACGGCAACAATATCTAATAACAACAGTATGATGCTTTTTGTTTATGGTTACCACAAGCATATTTTTTCTCTGCGTGTAGATGTAACAAATTTTATAACGTCAAATCAAATGATCGATTCAAATAAATATAGATTTTATTCCAAAAATCGCTTTTGAAAGCTTAATTCTCAACAAATGTCAAAACATTCACTTTATGAATTCCTACAGGGTCAATCCATAATTTGGCATGCCTGCGTCCTGGTATAGGATATTACATAATCGGTCTTAACTCACTATTACACTTTTACTTGTTTTAAATATTCTTTTTTTCATGTTGCCATTTAGCTTATGTGTTTGTGTGAGAGTTTATGTTAGTGTGTGTTAGTGTGCGTGTTAAAGTTTACATAGAAAATTTACTGTATGCAATTTTATTTTGTGGTTTATTATGCAAACATCCGTTTAAATTAACAAATAAACAAAATATGTTAACAAATTTTTCTTCTTGTATTTTATTATTTTTTGGAAATTTTATATTCATTTTATGCGTTTTCGTATTTTCAAAATTTTGTTACAGTTTATTTGTTGATATTAATATTGATATATTGATGTCATTCACTCATTTATTTAAATATTTAAATATAAATTTAATTTTACATCAATTTATTTGATTTACATATTTCAATTGTTTTTTTTTTTATTTTTAATAGTTAATAAATCATTTTTATTCCTTCTTCCTGTCTTCTTCATTATCCTTCTATTTTTTTCTTTTTATTTATGAATAATGTTTATGAGTTTTGTTACAAAAGTGTCTGTGTGTGTAAATAAACTTTTACAAATTTATGTGTGTGTGTGTTTGTGTATGTGTATAAAATATGTTCATAATAATAGTGATAATAAAAAAGTTGTTGGCAAAAAAGAAAAATAATATAATAATGACAATAATAAATTGTTTGTCACTTTATCATGTTAAGTGTGATTTTATGTTTACCACACAATGACAACATCTGTCACAAAAGATTTGTTGACATACTCACACATTGATAAAAATAATATAATAAACATAAATATGAACAAATTTATAATTAATGACAAAATACTTTAAATGTGTGTATGTTTGTATGTATGAAATGTATAAAATGATAAATCGTATTAAATCAAATCAAATGTTAATGATTGTGGCCAACATGTTAATAATTTTTGAAAATGACAAAAAGTTGTGACAAAATTTATTTTATTTTCAAGGTCTTTGAAAATGTAATATTTATTGTTGTTAATTTGTCAGAAAAGATTTTATTTTGTAAATGACTTAAGGCATTTCGAGTGTTATATGAAACGTATTATAAGTCTGCAAAAATAATTGTCACATGATAATCGAAATTTTATTAAATTAAATTTTATTGCAATTAAGGTAATCAGATTGTGATTAGTTTAATGATGTTTAATGTCAATGCGTTTCAAAGCTTTTAATTTTCATTTAGCTGCCTCTCACTATGTCTGGGTGTGATAGACAAGTCTTTAGTCGAATTTAAGGTCCAAAACATTCAAAATTATCTTACTCAATTATGTTTTATAGATAAAATATATATATGAGGATTTATGAAAAAAATATCCGATTTAGAAATTTATTCCTAACTCATATTACTATTTATATCCTACAGCATCATTTTATCTTCCTGCGTCAATTTGACGATGTATGTTCGGAAGTTTGGCCGTCCATGTAAACATTATGAACAGATCACAGTTATGAAAATATTTTGACGAAATTTGGCATTTGTTATTTTGTCCCAAAAACGATGAAATTTGTAATAATAGAACCATTTTTCCACATGGGCCCGATACATATTTACACCGGTATGGGAGTTTAAGGTCATAAAAGTCTTAAATATAAAAAGATTTCTTTTTTAATATAAACGTTTGATTGTTTAACGTTTTTTAACAAATTGGAAACTTTTGATCGAATGTTATGAATTTTGACGAGTGTAGCCTTCTAAATACATTCCACAAAATTGGTACTTCCGAGTAGCAAATATTATTTCGAATTCCAAAAATTACATTCCAAAAGCCCCCGGTTACATATTAAAAACTTAATAAGAAAGTAAAAGTTGTAAGTTTTTTTTTGGAGATACAAAGTTGATGATCAAGAGCGGATCAAAATTCATGTTGATACCAAGACATTATTAATTACCAACTTTAATAAAAATTTATGTTAGGGAAAGAATGAGGGTCAATATTCAATAAAATAATTACATATGTTAAGGGAATTTAAAACCATATTCCAGGAAGAGACACGTTTAAAACGTTTAAGATCATTTTTGGAGGAAGAGTCCTTATATGGAAGCTAAAGCTAAATATGGACCGATATTTTTCTAATAATTTAAACGTATTTAATTTGAAAAGAATTGTTCTACATTTAAGATTTCTGTAATTTAAAATCTTATTCCGGGAAGGTACTTTATATGGGAGCTGGTTCAAATAATGACTCTAACGCAGTCTACTTTTTGAGGTTTATTATATCAAAATAAATATATGTTGGAAATTTCGGAAAATTATCTTTCAACCTGAGAGCTATATGACATAGTAATTTGGGGTGCATCAAAATTTGGATATATTACCCCATAACCTATTTTTGAAATGGTCTGATCTTATTCATTATCTGTATGATAATGATAAACATGTCGCGGAGTTTTAAACAATAAGTTTTTATTGTAAATTTAAGATAAACTTGTTTCTGAATTTTGAGATTGCCTCAGATATCGTTGAATAACTTTGTCCATTATATTGTTATAGACCACTCCATATATGTGTTAATAAAATCCAAAATGGAGAAATATTTTATTAAATTTAAGAATAAAGATAATGCGAATATATACGAGACCTACCAAAGTCAAGGTGTTGGAATTAGATTAAACTTGTTTATGGGACAGTAAAGGTAAGAGGGCCTTTTTATTTTAAGGCGAATTCTGGTCAAAATATTTTAAGTAATATTGGATGAGAATGCTTCAAAACGGCAATAACCCGATGAGAGATTAGAGGTGATTCGGAAAGCTATTTATATTATCGACTGGTCTTCCCAAAATTATACATGGTGTTTTATTAACACATCTGCTTTTTTAATTGACCTTAAATACCACTTTGAGAAGGCAGTTTATGGGAGTTCCTTAAATATTGCACCAAGCATGATCAATTTCAAAAGGCTTCATTTAAAAAAACAACTATTTTTAATTAAAAAAGAGATTCTCAGTAAATTGGTGTACCCATGGTATAACAAACTTAAAGTACTGACAATTTTACGTTATGTAACAGTTCCTCTATAAAAGTGTCATTATTGTAAGGTAAAAAGAGATCTGTGATCACAAAGAGGTACAATATTTAAATTCTGAAATATTTAAAACTGAATGATTATATGTCACGAGCAAATACAGTGAAATATTTGCTAAATTATATCCATTTCTTTGCTTCAACATATAAAATATGAGACTCCCTCTATTTAAATCTAAAATTTTCCATACTTCTTCTTAAATGTACTTCTAGAAAACAATAAAAAATAGTTGAAAGAAAAAAACTCTCACATACATATACACACACACTTAAGTATGTGTCTGTATTTATAAGAATGTTGAAAAGCTTATAAATCTTTTAACGCGCATAAGGAATTTAATTTTCAAATAAAATTCAAACAGCAAAGTTTGTTGTAAATCCTCTCATACCCGCTGATATACACAACTATAAGGATTTTAGAATTGGGTTTTTTTCTTACAATCTCTTTTAATATTGTATTATACATAGTTGTTGTTGTTTTTTTAAATATTTTTTTGGAGGTTAAAACAGAAAATTACTAACGCAAAATTTATGACTTAACCAAGTGAAAAAACCACGAGGAATAAAAGCATAAAGAGGAAAAGGGGAAAAATCTTATACAAGTATATATAATATATAGCACACATATATGTGTATATAACGAGTGAGATCGAAAAATTCTTAACACACGTTTTTTATTAAAACTTTTTAACCCATTTTAAAATTGGATGTGTGTATGTCCAAAACTGCAGGGCCAATTTTGATGATTTTTTTTACAGAAGGATCCCAATATAACCGGAGGTAACATATGCTATAAAAAAAATTCCAATAGGACCAGAGAGATGGGTACCCCTCATATAAAGCAAATATTTATTATTGAATATTTAAAGAATTTAAATTTGGTAGCAACTACTTCCTCAAGCAACTGTTTTAATGAACAAAACTTCGAAAGGATAGGACTGGGGGAGGGGTAACACTTTTAAAAAGCAAATAATGATGTTCAGGGGGAGAGGTACCCCTTATGCAAAGCAAACTTAAATTACTTATAATCTATTTCAAATCGTATGATAATTAAGCACTAATGTTTGCTTCGAGTAAGCAAAGTTCTAAAATATTTTTTTGGACTAAACGAAGTTTGCCGGGTCTGCTAGTTGGATTTATTTTTGATCACGAATTTTTATGTTTAATATCAAACTAATGAATATATTGTTTATCCGATTGAAATAAAGGACCAGAAAAAAGTGCGTACTAAAATTATTAAATATTTTCTACAAGAATCAACTTCGTTCTACAAAAGTTGGTCAAGCATCCCAAGGTCTGTAGTCAAGCTGTTCTCAGTATTATTAAAAAGTACCGGAAGAACTTGTTCGCTGATAGAAAATCTGGTTCAGATAGAAGGAATGGTCCACATGATGTTCCCAACGGAAACGCTGCTAAATATTTAGAGGCCAAATATAGAACACAGAGATTGAAGTCAATATTTTGCTGCATAATAGATGTCGAAACATATGCTCTGGTAGATTTTTTGGGTACTGGTCAGCAATTTTAAAGTACTAATGCTCGAGGGAATATTAAAGAAAAACTTAGGAACCAAAAGCAGTCAAAAATTCTCAAAAATTACTTGATATGACAAGCAATATGCAGTTGCGGCAAAAGAAGCCAAATATTTGTTAAAACGAGTTCTAAAAATATCGAAATATCGAATATTAACAAAAAGACTCCTAATGAGACATATTGGATTTTTGTTAGAGGAGAATTTAAGAAAACTGTGACAGATTTTAAACGGATATCGATCACTATAAAAATGCTAATGGAGGATTTTCCGAAAAAGGTCCAAAATTTCATTATCGGTTATTAAAACTATAAAAAATATTTCTTTGTTACAGTTTGTAATAAAAATTTCAACCAAATAAAAAATTAAAACTGTAATTCTAGAGATTTCGCTTTTATTAACCTAAATACATGTTAAGAATTTTTCGATCTCATTCCTCATATGAATATATGATTGTTTGTATATTTAAGCCATTTAGCAAACAATTCATATGAATATATGAGTTAACATTTACTTTAATTTCACCAGTAAACGCATATGCGTTTCTCTTCTCTCTTTTTTTGTTTTTTGTACTTTTTGGGAAATAAAACTTCTTTTGTTCCTTTAAATAATTTTGTATTGTTTTAACTATGGTTACCAGAAAAAAAAATAATAATAAAATAAATAAAATATTCCCTTCACCCCTTTGTAACCGCAAACTCTAGTTAAAATATTACAAAAGATTCCTTTATTTTTTTGGAATTATTTTTTTTATTACTTTCTATGCAACTGATATTTTTCTTTAAGAACTGAAATAAATATTTAAGTTATTTTTACAAAAAAAAAGAACAAAATTGTTAACTTTAGTAAGTTTTCTTTAAAAAAATTTTGTTCATAACTTTTTATGACAGTTTCTGTTTAAGAATATTTTTCTACGCAGCCAAAATTTTCATGACCACTGTTGACATGAATAAAAAAAATAAAACCTTATAGTCGGTCCGGCCCGACAATTTAATACCCTACACCATATTGTTGGTTAAAAATGTTAGTTATGAAAAATTAATGAACGACTCTCGTATAATTTAATATTCGGATTTACGTAATTTATGCGTTTTAAAATGAATTTTTTCATGATTGTTATATGGGAGCTACAAAAATTTATAGACCGACCCTCGTAAAATTTGGCAAACCATTTGTTGCTTATTTTTATTTCAATTTGTTCCGTTCTATTTTACAATGTCAAAATACATGTGAGATTTATGTCCTTCAAAGGAAGCTTGTATGGGACCTATGAGAAGCAATGGACCGACCCTCGCATAATTTGGTATATCGTTTAAGAATATCCTAAGACTTAAGCCATTTTTTAATCGTTTTATATTTACAACTTTTATGAGCTTTAAACCTTATTCTGGGAAGACATTTGTGTGAGACATTTGTACCAGAATTATTTGACCGAAGGCTTTGTTCTTAAGCCAAAATAATAAAATGTACTAAATCTCATCAAGATTTTCCAAAAATTGCGACACAACGTTTACATGAACAGTCAGCCAGCCTGACGGATGGACGGACATCTTTAAATCGACTCAGAAAATGTTTCTTAGTCGATTGGTATACTTAAAGGTGGGTGTATGCACAAACGCATAATACCATACCATAGGTGTTGGGTTATGTAGGGTATCAAAAAATACTAGAAAAATAAAGTTTTTAAGCTGCTAAAACCAGTTAAAGAAATTTTAGTGCATCTTTTCGTATTTTTGATATTGATTTCATTATCCCGAACAAAAGAAATTAAATAAATTAAGTTTTAACTCTTTTTTCTTCCTTTTGTGTTCAGTTTAATGGAGAAACTAAAAGAAAATTTTATTCATTGAGACTTTTTTTCATAGAGTTGTGGTAATTAAAACATTTTTTCATGGAATAATTAGCTTCATATTATTTTTCTTTGGCGTAATTTTTGAGTGGAAAAACATGAGAAAACTTTAATTATGGAAGCTTTTTGAACATGTATGAAAATATGAATGATGAATATGATTAAGTGATTAGTAAATTCATTGATTTTTATTAAAAATAAAGTTTATTTAAAAGACAATTAAACCCGTTGGACAAAACTAAAAATGCGGTTTTTAAATGTGGAGGCGTCATTGGTTATAAAATATTATTCCAAGCTGTAATTCTTAAATTTTCGTGGAAATCTCTTAATGCATAGTTACGAGACTTTTTTGCAAAGTCCAAAAATATGAAATTTAATATCCGATTATTTGAAAATGCTGCTAATGAGCTAATATTCTAATTTATGAGGCTTCGAAAAGAATATCTTGGACATCAGATTTGTTTTGTTTCTTATTTTATTCGAAAAACTTGATAGACCTTGGTGTGACCTTAAAAAAATATGGCATCATGTTTTGTGTATCTCTTACATTTTGTGAATTTCCAATTTTCTCAATTTTGCAAATCAGTTTTAAAAAATATATCCAAAAATATTCAACGATCTACTTTGAATGAGTTAAAAACAAAATGTCATATCGTATCTTTATTCAGTCCATTTCCGAAGTTGATCTTAATGTTTTTAAGTCGCAAAAATCTGAAATTTAAAATAGAATGGAATTTTGGATTCCATTACCAGTGTAATCACCCAGTTTAATGACTCTATAGACCAAAAGTGATGATGAAAGTTAAAATAATTTGGACAGAATCATTGTTATTGTACAATGAAGTTTTCTAATTAAAGCCTCCATCGCAATATATAAGAAAATTAAAAACGATATCTGAGGCAGCCTCAAAATTCCAATGAAAAGCTTTTCTACATTTTGAATAAAAAATAATTAATTTAAGACAAAATTTAATCATAACATGCAGATCATCACACAAAAAAATTGCCGAAATTGGATTAACGGAAAAAGTTTTTCTGAAATCTGTCATCCCCCAAAAAATAAACTATATTTGATCTAGTTCCCATTTAATGCCTCTTTATTTTAGACCTACAAAACCCTAGCTCCCCTATTGGGCCCGTTCCTGAAATAGGGTTTCAAACGTGAATCTCTTATATACAAAGTCCACTTTGATTAGTTTTCTAATTTTGTTGATTATACTAATTTCATGGACGTCGCTCCTCATTAGACTTTAGATCCCAAAAGGTACAGTTTTTTCTGAAAAGCGTAAAAACGTTGTGTACCCACCATTACCACCGTGTAAGGCTAAGAAAAAATCAGACCCCATAATTTTATATATTCTTGCATCAAAGCAAAAGTTTAGACGATTTAGCAATGAAGACTTTCGGTGGTGCTACAGAATTATTTTTTTATAATTTGACATAAGAATGGCAGAGAAGGTCTCATAACTATCTTAGTTTGGATTTCATTTGAGCTCAATATCTCCACCCAGTTCAATATAAATCAATTTATATTTTGAAAATTTCAAAAATTATGATTTTTTTCTATAAGGCTTAGTCCAGACCTTCTCGAAGTTGACCCATTTTTTAACATTTTAAATTTAGTCTTTATATTCTTAAATCCTAAAGCTTGAATTTTAAAAAAGGCATATCGTTTTGGAAATTACAAAGTGTTTATAATTGTTGAAAATTGTCGGTCAGATATCTTTGTTATTAAATAGATTATTGCAATACGAATTCCGAATTCACAAAGGTAATATGAATTATATTTATTTTCAAATGATGGAACAATTTTAAATATTCTTATTTCAAATTAATTTTGGATGATATATTTATGGATTCATTCGTTCTTAGTCCGTCATTAAAATAATAAAATATTAAAAAAATGTTTTTGTTAAACTTTCTTGATACATAAAATTATTATATAATTTCGAAATAACATCTCAAATCGTTTTTTTTTTAAATAACTATAATTTTCTTAATTTTAATAACAAGTTTTATCCCTCTTTTTCAAATTTAACAGTTTCATTATAGAGTTTTAATATGGAGCTTAAAGCTAAATTTCAAAAAAAAAAAGTTTAATATTTATTTATTGCTTATGAATATTTTAAAATGTTTTCATTTAATAATCCCTGGACGCTTAAGAGCAAGAAAATAAGAAAAATAAGAGAGTAAAAAAATTATAAATTTAGTATTTAATGCAAAAACACTTTCCTCTTCATCTTCTTCCTGTTCTTATGCATTTAATAATAAATTTTCACATTTTTATGCCCTACACCACCAGAGTTGGTGGAGGTGTTATGAGTTTGTGCAGATGTTTGTAACGGGCGGACAAAATAGTATTACCACAACATTTGAGTATACTTTTCGACTTGGAATCGCTTTCGATTTAAGATGTCCGGCTGGCTGTCCATGTAAAGCTTCTTCGTAGAGTACAGGTCGCAGTTTTGAAGATATCTTAATGAAAGTTGGCTCGTACTATTATTTTGGCCCCAGAACGCTGCCTGAATTGGGTTTTAGTCCATAAAATTCTTCTAAATTCCTTAATTTAGAAATTATTTCAAAACGATGTTCCTAATTATGCGAGGATCGAGTCAAATATTTCTTATACGTTCCATTATTCTTATACGTTCTTATACGTTCAAATATTTCTTATACGTTCTTATACGTTCCATATCCTTCCAAATGTCACTTTGAAACTCAAAAATCGCACATATTCGTGGGTATTGTAGACATTTTTAGTCAAATTAAGATAAATATAAGCCAAAACCTCGAAATTATATGAGGGTCGATCCATAATTTTTTCTAACTTCCCATGCATACATTTCACATAAATCTCAGTATCCTATTGCAAATATAACCATAAATAAGAAAAACAAATTATACGAGGGCCGTTCATGAATTCTTCGCAGCAGTCATTTGCAATCAACAATGTGGTGTAGGGTATTACATAGTCGGGCTTGATCGACTATAATATTTTTACTTGTTTTTATTGTTATTATTGCAGTTGTGTGAATATATTCTTTTAGTTAATTTCTTATTCTTATTATTTTGCCTTGTGCAATTAACATAATCTTTCATCTAAAGCTATGTGGCATGTTGCAATAAGGCTTATTGCATGCAACATTAAAACTAAAGCATTAACAACAACTGCAACAACAGCAGCAACACCAAGAGAAGTGTTAATGTTTTATTATCGTGTTTCGTGCTTAATTTTAAAAGGATCTCACACTCTCTCTCTCTCCCTCTCTCTTATAAAATTCAACTTACACAAACTATAACAAGTTGTTTGTTATACTTTATTTAGTAGATACAATATTTATATTGTTTATATTATGTGTGTATTAGCATTGGTATGTATGTATGTATGTATGTATGTATGTATGTATGTATGTATTGTAGATAGTTTTACTTATAGTTTATCTTTAATTTTTGTAGTCAATATAACATCTTAAGCCATGTTAATTAACACATTATGCTAAAATGGGAAAATTAACATTTTCAACAGCATTTTGTATTAAGTTCCTTTTTTTATTATTGTTTTTTTTTTCATTTTTCCTTATCTCGTGCTTAAAATAATGATAAATAATATTTATGTGAGTAATAAATTTCATTCAAAAATAATATTTCATAAAAGAAAAACTAATTTGTATTAAGAATTCAGAATTATATTGAAAAGAATACGATTTGCAGATTTACGATTTATTGTATTTAACGATTAGGGGCAATATAAGCTATTTTCCATACAACAGCACCGTATTTAGACAATTTGTTACTCTTTAGTATAGTTCAAGCGTTATTATATTTTAGTTAATAAATTAGTCTGTAATCCGGTCAGCAAACTAGACTAGACAAGCTACTAGACAGTAAACGTGACCTTAAACCTGACAGTGTAATAGACTACAGTCAAGACCATATACAGCCATTTATCTAGATTATTCTACAGAAACTGACTAAACTAAAGTTTAGAAGACAAACCTGATTTCAAACCATACATTAAGCCGTTATTGCTTAAACACTGAGCTATATTATAATTCAGACAAGAAACTAATATATAGTTTAGTTGCTAGACCAGACCAAGTTCAAAAAATAATATAAGTTAAAGTCTAGAAACTGAACTATATTCCAGACATCAAACTTAACTATAGTCCTAACAATAGTGTAAGTTCTAGTCAAGACTATGTTTCAGAAAAATACTAGACTTTAATACATTCAATAGTCCAGGTAATAAACATTGATATAATGTAGACAACCAGACTATTAATTAAACCAAAAACTAAGTTTGAGTCCGGAAAATGGACTACAATTTAGTAGTTATTTTTAGTTGGCACAATAAAATTGGTTATAGTTCAGATAATTATTTTTTGCTAAAGCTAAAACAACAAACTAGATTAAAGTTCAGCACCACACAAACTTATATATAGTTCAAAAACAAACTGGACTTTGTTTAGTCAATAAACCAGATTAAAAAATGCAATGAGGTATGAGTCTACGTACACTACACACCTAACAACAAACCTGTATGTAGCTTAGACAATGGACTAAACTACAGCCATCAGACTTAACTACTTCCCGACAATAGTCTTTATAGCCTTAAATAAGTTCCACATCTATTACATAAAATAACATATAATATAGTCATGACTACAGTACAGAAAATATACTGTGATCTTATGTAGACAACTAAACTATATATCGTACCACTAATTAACATTTAGTCCATATAATAAACTGCTATAGTCCACATAATAAAATAAATTATAGTTCAGACATTAAGACTATAATGCAGGAAACAAACTTTTGGATATAAGCGTGGCAATGCAATAGACAAAGGGACACGAAATCGATTCAGATTGCTGTATATATTCACTCGTTTTGTGATTTTCAATAAAACATTTCAAACTTAAATAATTTTCTTTTCTACCAGCAGTTTAAAACAAAACATATATCGTGCAAATCCAAAAAGAACTTTAAATAAACTTTTAATACTAAATAACTTTAAAACTAAAACTAAAAGAATTAAGCCGAAAACAAGTCACAAAATAGTATTGTAACCCTCATACTTAATGATTTCCTTATAGTTTTCCCAATGCACCGTAGGACGGAATCGGAAATTTTAAAAAATAAAAATAATAATAATAATGTTGGGAAAATTGAGTACATAAAGTCATTCCAAAATCCCAGACTGGAAAAGGAATCGTAAAGGTTTTTTAATAAATCTCTAATTTCCAGCCCACTGTGCAATATAAAACGCAAGTTATAAAACTTTGACGACAAACTTCGTTATTAGCTGTTGAAATCAAAAAATGTAGCCATTTGTAGTTATTGACACACAAAAACACCGGAGAATAACTGATGAAAGAAAAGTCCAACAAAAGAAAAAATAATAACAAAAAAAGAAAAACAAAAGTAAGAAAAGTTAACAAATAAATGTAAATGTAACAACAAAAAAGATATTTGCAAAGAGTAAAACTGTGAAAAAGAAAGTGGGCTTACAAAAGATTTACTAAGAAATGATAAGGGACAAACGATGGGCAATAAATATTTTTCACGGGGGCCAAAGGGAACACAAATAAATAACCAGATGTCGTATCTACATTATCGAGGTTTGGGATGTACATCTCAATCATCTTTTCAAGTTTAGAGTTTCCTTCAATATATTGCCCATTTCTGTTACACCCTGAAAACTGGTTTAAGACAACAAGAAAAAAGTTTTTCTATTCATTTTGGCCACAGTTAAAATAAATAAATGTTGAAAATAAAGTTTTGAAATTAAACAAATATTGAAATTTAACGGTGTATGAAAAAACATTTTTTTTATTTTGAAGAACTTAAAGAGTTATTCTCCCTTTTTAATTCATAGAAAAAATATTCAAAATTTAAAAAAAAGAACATATAAATATTGGTAAAGTTTGTGGGCCACAAAACAGCCTCTACAAAAATAATTCATAAAAATTTTATATATTTTTCCTTAAAAGTTCTTTTTATGAAACAAACAGGCAATACAAACTCAATGGAGGCTAATTTATTATAAAAAAAAACTTAAAATCAAGACACAAAGTCTTGGATGTTCATGCATTTCACTCTGTTTTTGTTGTTGTTAAATAACAAATATGATGAAATTGTTTCTTGTTTTACAGCAAATACAAATACACACATAAAGACACAAATATACCCGACAGGTCAAATAGGACTGAAGAAATTTAAGGGACTAAATAGTCAAGAGTATCGACTGACTATGATATATACATATACAGCATAATATAGTTAAGCGATAAGATAATGAAACAACACGTCGGTGAAAATTTTTAGAAAATAGTTATTGACATAAATGACTAGAAAGCAGTCAAAACAATTGACAGACCGTAGTCCAAACACAAACTGGAATATTATCTAAATAATAGTTTACACAACACATTAAACTATAGTAAAAAAAACTAGACTATAACCTAGACAAACTACTGAACTATAGTTCAAGTAACCTAATGGACTACAGTCTAAATAACAAACTCTACTACTGGTACAGATGATAAACTGCTGTATAATTCAGATTGCAAACTTGACTTATGATAAAATAATAAACCAGTCAATAGTCTATATAATAAACTAAAATATAGTTTATAGTCTATAATATAAATAGTCTATATAATAAACTGGATAATAGTCAAAATAACAACTGCAATATATCCTAGATAATAAATCTAGGACTTTAGTCTATATATTAAGTTGGACCATAGTCTACATAGTAAATAATTCATCTAGATATTAAAGCAGATAGTAAGCTAGATTACAGTTTAGACAACAAACTGGACTACAATCAAGATTGGATAGATTGGACTATATTACAGATGATAAACTGTACTATAAACCGGAATAATATACTGAAAAATACTATAGACAAATATTGTTTAGTCCACAAACTGCATTTTATAGGTAACAAACTGTACTATAGAGTGAGAAAACAAACTGGACTAAAGTCTAGGACTGTCGACTGAATTATAAACTGCACTATAGTCAAAAAAGTAAACTAGACTATAATTCAGGCAATAATCCGAGATATAGCCCAGACAATAAACTGTACTATATTCGAAACGATCATATAGTTCAGACGATAAACTGGAGAATAGTTTATCATATAAACTTGACTATAGTTCAAAGTGTAAACTGGTCTGGACTCAGGCACTAAACTTGATTTTAGTCTAAAAATAAACTCTAGTATAGACCAGGCAATAAACTCCACTATATTCCAGACAATAATCTAAATTACAGTTCAGATGAGAAAAACAAACTGGTTCATAAACCTGAGAAATAATGGGACTGTAGTTAAGTAAATTCAACAAACCAGACTATAATTCAAACCAAGAAAGTACTCAACAATCTATTTGGGCCCCAACATTATATATTAAAACTTCAGGGTTCAAATATACTTACATAACAGCACAAAGGTTTTTGAAAACATGCATCAGTGCACAAGCATCTCACAACTACATAACTCGACCATAGATGCAACCAGCAAGCAACATATGTTGCAAATAGTATGTAGCATGTGATATATACAGAATTGTAGGAAAATGTTAGTAGGAAAATATAAAGGAATGAAAAACAAATTAAATCAGATCGCATATAATGATCAAATTCCCTTAATTTCTGAAAGTATAATTTTTGAAGAATTCATTTGTTTAAGTTTCTGCATTTTTAGTTTTAGTATTTGTTCTTGTTGTTTGAATGTGTAAGCGGCTTTTAATATATTTTTGCCACACATGCTTTACAAGCCATGACGATGATATCATATAAAATGTTGATGTTGATGTCGATGTTGCTGCATATGATGATGATGATGATCATCATCATCATCATCAACATTATTGAGAATAATGTTTAAATAAATAAAACAAAGTCTTTTGTAATAAAAACAAAAAAAAACATAGAGAAAACTTGATTTTGCACACAAATTGTTGCTTGTAGTTGTTTGTAGCCTTTTTTATTATCCTTTTACTTTCCTTTTTGTACTCACATGATGACGTTTTTTCTTTTAGTTGCCTGGTTATATTGGATTAAAATCAAAATGCAACAAAAAAAAGGAAAACTAAAAAGGAAAAATATTGAAAAATCACTCATCATAAAACAAAGTATCAACCAGATACAAACAATATGAACAACAGAAATTGCTTTAAAAAATCCTTTATCCAAAGGGATTCTTTAACAAAAAAAAACTAATAAATATAAAAGAGAGAAACAGAGAGAGAGAGAGGGAGAAGATATATTAAAACAATACAATATTGTTGTCGTTCTTAAATAAACTTAATGAAAAGCTTTTGATTTTAAAGTATTTTTGTATTGGACTCTTTTCTGTAAAAAAGGCATAAATTTCTATTAAAAATTCATTTTATATAATTTAAGACAATCAAACCTATACACATGTGTGTGCGTGTGTGTGAGTGTGTTAAGGTTTATGAATGTAGTAAAAATTTATATTATTTTTACTTTTTTTGCATTTTATCTTCTGTTAAATGTTATTGCATTTTCAGAAAATTTTTATGAAATAATTTTGAGCTACAGAAGGTAGTGGATGGATGTATAAAATCTGACTTGAGATGAATGGAAATCAAATAAATTTGGCCATTCTAGTTCCAGTAATATGCCAGGCTATAGTTTGGATTATAAAGTTCAGACAACACACTTTATGACAATATGGGCATTAAATCAGATGAATATAAAGTAGTGAAGACATCAAACTGGACGTGAATTTTGGTTACTAACAAGCCTAAGGTCCAAGCTTCACCACAACCTGGACTTTAATCCAAAAATACATATCTATACTATAGTCCAGATTTTAAACTGGACTACAGCCTTGATAGTAAACTGAACTATAGTCGAGGTAGGAAACTATATAGCAGTCTAAGCAATAAACTGGAATTTTATCAAAACTAAAAGAAAAACTATAGTCTGTAAAATAAAATGAGCTATAGACCAGATAATAAACTAGACTATTGACTATAGTCTGAAATGTAGATTAGATAATAAACTGGAATGAAGTCCAAATAATTAAATGAACTGTTCCCTAGACACCGAACTGTAATAAGTTCCAAATGATAAACTTAACTGTATTGGTCTCATCAAAAACTCTTCTATTGTACATGTAAAAAGTTGGTCCGGAAAATAAACTGGTCTGTTGTACAGATAATGTACTGTTCACTGTCTAGACGCTAATTTGGATTATTTTCCAGACAACGAACTGGTCTGTTGTCCAGAAAATTAACTGGTCCGTTTTCCAGACAAAAAATATAATATGGTTATCTTTTTGCAAGACATAAACTGGGCAGACAACAAAAAGATCAGAAAATAAACTGGTCTATTTTTAAGTTACCTGATCTATGTTCTAGACAGCAAACTGGTCTATTATCCAGATAATAAGCTGGTTTAATGTCAAGTCAATAAACAGCTCTGCCAATTTTTTGTCCCGAGAGTTAACTGGTCTATTTTATAGACAATAAATTGTTCTAGATAATAGACAGATAATCAAACAGTATATTGTCCAGTTACCAAATCCATTGTCCACACATAAATAGAGCAAATAAACTGATCTATTTTTCACACAATAAATTGGTCTATTATCCAGTTAAACTGGTCTATTATCGTCTAAAGCACAAACTGGTCTACTGAGAAGATGATAAAATGGCTTTTTAGTCCATCAATAAACCGGTTTATTTTACATTATAAATTTCTTTTTTAAGTCATCTTTGCCTGCACTTTTTAATCAGTCTTGTTATAATTTTTATTTTATGCTTTTGGTCATATATACTGACACCAATACTTGTTACTTTCACATAAATATTTATGTAAATGTGATACATAAAATACAAAAAAAAATAAATAAAATGTACAACAAATTACATACACAAATGTATGAATTTATGTTACAACACACAAACAAACACCGTTAAACAAGTATTTGTATTATATGCAAGTGTAAGTATAAACATCCTTTTGTTTACTTCAATACCCTTTTTTTATTTACTTACACACATATGCAAGCATACTTATAGGCACATACACACACACACATAAATATAGAATACAAAACTTCTTTTTTTGTGTATTTTTCTTTATTTATTTTTAAATAAATTTATATTATATTGGTTGGTTGGTAATATATTGTTTACTGCTTTTGGCATTTCACAGGAAAAAAAACGAAAAATGAACAACAAACAACAAACGAATGAATTCAACATTTTGTAAATAAATTAAAACACATTATTCGACAATGAAATTAAACCGAAACAAGTAAGAATGCTTAATTCGGCTATGGCGAAACTTCAATGCCCTCCACCACAAATGCGATTATTTCCGTGCAAAGTCACAACCACACGCATCCATAAATATAAGAGTTTTTCTTAGGAATACTTAATGATTCATAAAAATAATTATATTTTTGGATATAAATTATTAAATAATTTTTACATTTAACTTAATTCTTATTAATTAATCTAATTTGTCGGTTTATAATTCACAATTTTCAGAAAGTTCTTCACTTGAACTTAGAGGTTGCCTCAGATAAAGGTTTATATCTTTTAATATGATTAAGCGATTTAGCTAGTTTGAAATAGGGAACTTCTTAGGACTATAACTAATACTTAGGACGAATCTTATTAATATTTGTCAATTATTGTGAATAAAATGTGGATAAAATGACACATGAAAAAACAGCCAGATAGACAGACATAGCTAAATCGACTCAGATTTTTATTTGAGGCAATAATTTGAGGTTACATTATTGAATCTGAGATAATTATTTCTAAGCGTTACACACGAAATGACAAAGTTAATATACCCTCTTCACCACTTGTGGTAGTAGTGGAGGGTATAAAAATATATTTAAAATAAAAATTACAAAATAAATTTTTTATAAAAAAATATATTTAAACATCAACTTTATATTTTTAAACAATAAAATTAAAGAAAAATAAAATAAATATAATAAAATACTTTTATATTTAACCATTTCAACTACAAGTGTTTTCATTTATTTTGCAATTATGTTAAATATTACAAGGATCATCATCATCATCATCACTATTACCGACATCATAATGATGATGTTGCTGTCGATAAGGCGTGTAAAGTAAGATGAAAAAAACTTTAACTTTAAGCTTGAATGAATTTTATTTACATACTCACACTTATACCTCTACTCGAGTACATACACACACACACTCACATACATATTTATATGTGTATTCCTGTTTCTGTTTGCAACTTACTGGTTGAGGCGGCTTTTTGAATTTTATTTATTTCTTTTTTGTGGCACAATAAAAAACTTTTATCATTTTAATGTTAAATTTTATTTATAATTTCTTTTCATTTTATTCTTTATGATACAGAAGTGATAATTACTTGAGAAATAAATTTGTTTTGTGAAAAATTTACAAAAAAAGGAAATAATTTATTGAGGTATCGATAGGATAAAGGTCAGGAAGTGTATTGATATATTTATTTAAATATTTAAATTAAAAAGTGAAAATGTTATTTTATATTGTGGTTATAGATGGTTGGAATTGAAAGTTATGGAACAACCCTCGTATAATTCTGATTATTGATTCCTGTTTACTTTTTATTTTATGTGATATTTATGCACTTTAAAGTATCCGAAAGTTGATCGTATGTGGAAGCTATGAAAAATAAGGGATAGATCCTTCCTTAAGGAGTGAGATCGAAAAATACTTACTAAGCTTAAAGTTGTAATTTTGAATTTGATTGAAATTATTATTACAATTTACGAAAAATCTGTAAAATACACACACATTGTTGGTTGTAAAAACTGCTACGAAAAAATTATGAAAGGAACTCGAATAATTTGTTTTTATTTTTTTTTTTAATTTATGCTTTAAAAAGCAAATTTTTCTAGAGAGTTAAATGGGAGTTAGAAAAACTGATAGACCAATCCTAGTATAATTTCTCACAGCTTATATTTATCTTAACTTGACCAAATATTATTATAATGCTCATGCATATGTCATCTTTGGAAGAGTGGTTGTTTGGTCAATCTGGTTTTTATCGTTTTATATTTAATAATTAAATGAGTTAAAAACGCCATTCCGAGGTACATTCCATATATGAAATAATGAATCGATCCAATACCAATTTCAATAGGCACCTTTCTTGGACCAAAATATTAGTACGTGACATGAAATATATATTTAAAACTGCGAATTGTACTTTGCGACATGATTTAGTGGTTGCCCACTAATACCCCAACCACTTACGGTGGTAGTAAAGTAATGAACCTTTTTCGGAAACCTGGGATTAACATTTTATAGTGTTGTCTATAAACAGGTAGTCCATCTCTATATAAAATCTATCACACTTTTCAGCAGCTTTTTTGTTCTTTTCAATTCTGTTTGGAGGCTGTTTGGTGGACTTGCCTCTCTTGGTACAAATATTCCATTGTTATTTAACCATTCAAAAGCTTGTTTTCCATATTGACAGGATTTCAAGACAGACAAGAAATTACTAGACAATTATGCAGTCTTAATAATGTGAGCATAACTTTTTTGTAAAAATTCCTTCATATAAATTTCCGTAATTACAGAGCCCGTTGTAACAAATAATTAATTTCTTTTGTTGCAACTGCATATGGTTCGCCATAAGAACTTTTTGGGAAATTTTACTCCTAAACTTTCTTTCAATCTATCGATCATCAGCATCATAAAATTTTAAACCTGCATTAGCTTTAACATTTCGTATCAAATGGTCTGAGCTAATCGGATGGAAGTGTTGTTTAAGAAACATCATGTGATCTATTCATTCTACCTTAAATAGTTTTCTATTAAAGGGCAAGTTCTTCCGGTACTCTTTAATTACATTGGACCTTTGAATGCTTGGCCTATTTTTTGTAGGACCAAATTCGGTTGTTTAGCAAATTTTTAAAAATCTTAGTACGCACTTCTTTCTGGTTACTAATTTTTATATGATAAAAAATTCATTCACTTGTGGAACATTAAACATAATAAATGACATATTTTAGAGAAGTTTTAATAAACAATATGTGTTAAGAATTTTTCGATCACAGTCCTTAATATTTTATTTTTAGTTTCTGCATGACCTTTTATTTCATATCCTTTTTAATTTTCCGCTACAAAGTTCAAATTTACCTAAAATAGTCTTTTTTCCGTTTTCACCTTAAATAACTTTATCTACTTTTATTGCTTTAAACCTTTAACAAACGAAAAAAAATAAATGAAAATAAATATATATTCATCCTATCATTTTCATTTTAATTTTATTTATTTCCTCCTTCACCTCCTTTAGATTTTAATTCAAATTAACAAGAAACAAAACACAAGTCAGTTAAAGAAAATTTGTCGGTACTTGTTATAATGATCAATTTAAGTCAAGTAAATTGTAATCGCAGTCTATCTGAAATTTTAGTTTTTTTTTTTTTGTTCTCATCGTCTACTCATCACCTTTTCATCAACTAAATATTGTAATGAAAGTTTAATGTTCGCTGTTTTTCTTCTGCTAAAGAAACTTTTCTTCAAGAAGAGAAAATAAAATAACAAAAAAACTTAAGGAATTAAAACGAAAATTGTTGAAATAAGTCTTGTACCACATTTCAATTTACAACGACGTGCCAACAAGATGAAATAAAAGCTCCAAAAGTGGTATGAAGAAATAAAAAAAATATATATATAAAACATCGAGAAACATTCGACACTTAGCGAAGGAAAGAGTACATGATTTAGATTGCTTGAACAGAGATGGGAGAAGCTATAAAATAAATTAAATACAAATAAGTTACTAACATTCTGCAGTGGGTCCAAAATGACTTTTTTATCTTTGAGTTGATTTGGAGAAGTGCAAGTTCCCGTCTGGTCAGAGTTGTAGGCGGTTACCTTCCAGAATTGACGATATCAGATATTAAAAATTTATTAAAAAAAATCGACAAAAATTCAATTATGATTATAATGATTCTCGAAGAGTGACAAACGCTAATTGTCCAAGTTTTAAAGTTGTTTCTGTTATCAGTCCATAACTTCCTTTTTATAGAACGGATTTTACTGACTTTAAATAATGAACTGCTTAAGACAAAAGGAAACAGCCTGTTTAAATTTTCATTGAATTACAAACATGATGATTCCTTCTTGCCCTTAACAATGGAATGACAGATTTATATAATAATTTCATATATTTATATAAATATACAAATAAGGATGTATAGATGGTAAAGCCCGACTATGGAATACCATACACCACATCGTCGGTTAAAATTTTTTACGGAAAATTAATGAATGAACCTCGTATAATTTGATTTTCTGATTTATTCTTAAGTGTGAAGTACATTATTTTGACACTAAGATTTATGTTAAATTTATGCGTTTTCAAATTAAATTCTCGGGGTGTTATATGAGGGCTACAAGAAATTATGAATCGACCCTCGTATAATTTTGAAAAATTATTATTATATTATTAAGTAAATGTGATATTTTTGTCCTTATTAGAAATAATGAACCGAACCTCGGAACATGGTTTTAGAATATAATAAGATTTACTTGTGCCAAATTTCATTTAAATCGATTTGTATTTAAGACTTTCATGACCTTAGAACGTCATTCCGAGAAGAGCATTTGTATGGGAGGTACCAGATATTAGATCGAACATGGCCAATTTCAGTAGCCTTCGTCTTTAAGCAAAAATAATATGTGCACCATTCATCACGATATTTCAAAATTTGTGACTTGTAGAATGTTCACAACATTTACATGAACAACCAGCCGGACATAAAGACGGAATGGACTCAGAAAGTAATTATTAGTTGAACAATATACTAAACATAATTTTTTTCTGCATTTTACAAACATCAAACATATAATACCCCTTTGGTGGTGTAGGGTATAATAAATCCGTTAAAAAGTTATATAAATCTGAATTTGGAACTGTAATTTTGGCCTGTAATATTAAATGTCTCAGCTCATACCATGTGAAATTTTATCAAGATCTCTCTTATTGGTTGCAATGTTACAGAATCGTTCTTAAAAATAATCGATTTTGACGCACTGTGTTTGATTAAAATGGGAAGTGAAAACCCCACAATTTGATTTCTCTTTATTTTTATCTTAATTTGATCAATTATTATTTGCAATACCAACGTATATACGATTTTTGCCTTGTAAAGTATTGTTTGGGAGAGTGATATAAGGGAGATTGTATGGCACCTAAGGAAAGTATTGGACCGATTCAGATAATTTTATTTTTGCTAAATTTCGTTGAAATGGCTTTATATTTAAGATATAAATATTCTGGTATTTTTTAGTTGATTGCTTGTTTGGTGCACGTGGCCTTTTTTGTCGTTTATGCTGAAATTGCACAAACTGTAGTTTATAATTTTTTTGAACAGGCGAATGTTGAGCATTTTCTTTAAAATAATAAAAGTAACAAAACTTCTCCACGAGACATCATTTTGAAGTACAAAATTCGATATTATTGGAATTAATAAAATGTGTATTTACACTTTAATCGAATACTGAAATATAATAAATTTTGTTTCACTTCTAAAATTCAGTGACAGTTATGATATTATATATTTAGTTATTATAAAATTTTTCCAACCCTGTACTCTATTACTAAAACTCCAACAACAAAAATTAAAACTAAAAACAGCATAATAAATAGAAGTACTTTCACACAAACACTCTCTCAATTACTTATTTTATTCACTTCTTTGATATTTTGCTGTTTCTCCTCTTTTTTTTTTTTTTTGCAAGAAAGTAAACTTAATTTTCATCAGCCAACATCTTTAAAACTGAAACCCACTCGGCGCATAATTTAATTACACAAAAACACTTGAGGGTTTGAAGGAGCCTCTCAAAGCGCCAAGTAAGCCAATGATGTTTTATGTACCAAGAGGATGCCAACATATAAAATTAAATAAAATAACAAAAAACAAAAAAAAAAGGAGAAAATTTATAAGAAACAAAATAGAAAGAAAAATACAAAAGAAATCCTTTAATAAAACAACAAAACAGGCATTGAAACGTATAGTAAAGCAATTTTCACTTCTTTTCCGTTTTTAACACTGAACACTTTTCAGAATAGAGATATTTCCTGTCTTCTCACATTACTATGACTTACACACACACACAAACAAACACTTCTATATGCTATAGATAAAGAAATCATAAGAGACAAGTGTGTATGTGTATGGAAGTATGTAATGATTGTATGCGAAGTGTTGAAAATGCAACACGTTCAGAATAATAATTAGTTTTGTATACAAAACAACTACAAATTTTTTAGACAAACCAACAGACAGACAAACAAACAAACTTGAAATTGTTTCTTTTCTTTATTAAGAATCTTCAAATTTTTTATTTCCTTTTTTTGAATTAAAATGTAAAGTTTGTAACTTGTACTTGTGTTGGTGTGTGTTTACTTTTGTTGATATTGGTGTGGGACTTAAATCGATTGTAGTTCTTGTTTTATTATTTTTTTATTTTCTTTTTCATATATGCAATTAATTTGATGGTGTATGTGTCAGTGACATTGTTTGATTTATAGAATAAAATTGTCAACTTGTTTGTGTTAGAAGTTACTTGAAGTTAATTTTTTTTATTTTATTTAACTAAAGTTGATATGAAAAATTAATTAGTTTCTTTATAGGTCAACATGGAAGTGAGGGGTTTTTTAAAAGAAGAGGACATTTTTTTAGTTGAAAAATTATTATTTTTGCCAATAATAACAAATATGGTATTTTGAAGGGTAAGCATTTTTATTCAGTATTCAATAAATGTCTATCGTGTAAATGAACATTTTCAATCGCTAAAGTAATGATGACCGTTGTGCAAAAAACAGTAAATTTTGGAGGAGTTTGAACGCAGAAAACTGCTGCTATAATTTATCAATTCAAAACCTTCAGAATGAGAGCAGAGATTTCAATACAGAAATCTTTTCTGCCTGAGCAGAAAAATAAATTTTAAGGTGAGGAATTGAAAGCAAAAGAAAATTTCTAAAAACCCAAGAAAAATTTAAATGTTTGTTCATTGGGTGAAGCCCAAGGACTGTGAAAAGAAATATTGCACATTCAAACCGATGACTAGGGAAGCAAAAATTCGTAACTCTCCAAGGGAATAAGAGATTAACTTTTAAAATTAGTCAATTCTTATTAGGAAGGCTCACTTGGTTCCTGAAGGACCCTTTGTGTTACCTGAAAGGAGAATAAATAAGAAGAAAACAAGAAAGTGTAGACGAGGGGGAGGTATAAAAGACAGAAATGGTTTATTGATATCTAGAGTCAATGTAGAAAAAGGGATGAGGAGTACTATTAATCAATATTTCAGACAGTTCTGAAAATCCTCATTAAAAAACTTGTCATGGCATCATCCACAATTGCGAATAAAACACAAATCAGCATTCATCAAATCTGTTAGAAATTACCACAAGCTGCAGCCAGAAAAACGTGACCCTAGACTGCCGAAAGCAAGGCAATGACAGAAAAGATAAGTAATCGGTTCCTCCTCATCTTCATTTCAACAACTTCTGTAAGAATTGTTTGAAAAAAAGATCCATTTTCGCAGTATGTATTCCAAAGTGACAAATTATTTTATTTAGCAGACAGATTGTTTCATTATTTCATCTCCCCTGCACTAAAACTAGAGGCATTTACATTTCTTACAGTCAATCGCCAGCACATCAGCCTCTAAATTGACCAAATCAGTCCTGTACCCGAGCACCCAGTTAGATTAATTTAACGATAGCTCTCATACAGGACCCATGTACGAATATCACCTTGAGTGCATAAATATACGATAATATCGTAATATTTGGATGAATTATAATAAATATAAGCATCTCACTAAATTGGAATAGGGTTTATAGACAGAACTTTGCCTAGAGTTTCTCCGAATGCAGTTCGCCAAAATGTTTTTATAAGTAAATAATTGTTGCCCATTTAAAAAATCCAAAAAGTAGACATTTTTCAAAGTTCCAGTTTCAGAGTAATTGATAGTTATTGTCTTAGTATTGGTCAGAATTTTGTAGGAAATCTGACCCCTTTAAATGGAAAAATAGAAAAAGTTCCAAATTTGGAAGAACACCGATTAGACCTCTGAATTGAAAGGAGTCTGTACTCCTCCATTTGAACAAAAAACCACCTCCGTTCCAAACATTTACATTTTCATAAAGATCTCTAACTGTTAAAATGTTACAGAATTATTTTCCAAAAATATCGATTGAGAAACATAATGTAACATGGTCTAGATTATTTTATATATTATGAATATAACTGTGATCGATCTTTCGGATCAGATTATCTTAAAAAAATGAAAACCTTAAAGAAATTTCGTTATTTAGAAAAAAAACTCTGTTAAGTTTTTCTGAAAAAACCGATCAATACAAATAAATAATTTCTATGAACCAACAATAATTTCATCTTTTTTATGTTTTTGTGTTGTAAATGTTGTCATGCAATTTGTGAATATGAATATTCCCTCTCTGGTATCTCGATATAAACACAAATACACTTTATCAATATATGAGATCATACACAAACTCCCACACACGAGTAAGTGTGTGTTAGTCTAAGTGTGTGGTATACCCAAGTGTTTTGGTTTGCAATTTAGTAAAATGTTTTTAGTGGATTTGAATCTTATAACTTTTCTTCTCTACTTTATCTTTTGTGGTTTCTTTTCTTCTTCTTCTACTTTTACTACTTCTAACTTTCATTAACACAAAAAGGGATTTTAATCTTTTACATCTTATTGTATTTCCTTCTCTTCTTCATGCCAACATGACCTTTTTGCTCCAATATTTTTTTTTGTTTTTCTCTTATGATTTAATATAAATTAGTTATATTTTCTATATAAATCTTATGATTCTATGTTTGTTTGTATTTGTGTACAAATTATTTATATGGAAGTTAAGAATGTGTAAATGTTATTTTAATCTTATGTGTATTATTGAATTTATATTATTATATTCTCTCTTCTACATATGTATTTGTATGTTTGTGTGTGTGTATGTGTGTTTGTATATGTAAAGTTTTGGTTACATTAAGATAGAAAATTTATAGATAAGATTTTCCTATTTTTGTTAATTTTATTATTATATTTATATTATTATATTTATATTATTTAGTTTGTGAGTAATAAGAAATTGTAATTTAGGGTATCGAGGACAAGAAGTTAAACTAATAAAGGAAATTAAATTGGTTTAACACTATAGAACTTGAAAGGGAGAAAAAGGAGATGAAAAGAAATAGAGAAAGTAATAAAAAATTTTTGGAAAAATAAAGTTTTGCATAAAATTTGATGATTAAAAATGATCAAATATTTTAATTAAATTAGAATGTCTATTTTAAAAATTGGAGTGCCTTCTTAGAAGGCTTGTTTAGAAATCTGAAATAGAAAAAGAACTAAAATCTGAACTAGAATCTGAAATATAATATGAACCAGAATCTGAACTATAATATGAACCAGAATCTAAACTAGAACTGAATTAAAACTTAACTAGAACTGAACTGTATTAGAAATGAACTAGAACTAAACTTGAAGTGAACTAGAACTGAACTAAAACTAAACTAGAAACAAGAACTGAAACTAGAACTGAACTAGAACTAAACCAGGACTGAACTAGAACTGAATTAAAACTAAACTGAAATAGAAATGAAGAAGAACCAAACTAAAAGTGAACTAAAACTGAAAAAGAACTGAAGTAAAACTGAACTAGAACTGTAATGTTTTTTGGAGTTGACCGTTCGAATAGGTTTAATAGGCAAAGCCTTTTAAGAGCATAATTTTAATAGCATAATATAAATCTTGATATTAAGTATACGTATATCAGTTTAAATATTGTCAAATAATAATCATACGTACCATGTGGCAAAATAAATTCTATATTGAATTCACCTGAAAAGAAAGAAAAAAATTTATTTTTGAGAAAAAAATCATATTTCGAAAAAAAATAGTTTTACTTTAAAAATGTTCACCCTGTATAATTTTTAAGCTTTTTTAGTTTAACAAATAACTTTTTTAAGGATTTAGTTTCAATGCCAAAATCCCCTTAAATGCAAAACTCTCATATCATCCAAAACAATCAGGAAGTATTTTAGTATTTTTGCTGTGAAAATACATTTATGTTTATGTTGATCTCTTGAAATTGTTTGTAACAAAAAATACTGAGATTCTTAATATAGAAAAAAGTTTAAAATTTGATATTTTAGGGACCTTAAGCAAAGTAACAACTGACTATAAAAAATAAGATTTTCTTCTTTTTTTTTTTTTTTGTTTTTATGATTATTTGAGTATGTAAAGCTTAAAAAAGTTGAACATTAAACTTTCAGAAAAGGTTAAGAACTTTTAATATTAGATTTTATTATTGAAACAAATAAAATAAAAAAATTGCATTAAAATCAAACATTAAATAAAGTCAAAAATTAAAGAAAAAGCTTTAATTTCCTTTAAAGTGAAAGTGATTTACTAAAGAGTGTAATTTAAGCCATTAAACATATACACGTATGCACGAGTTTAGAGTTACAAATAAATATGTTTATGTCAATAAAGTCAATGTAGCATTCCGTATTAATTTCTCACTCACACTCCGACATACATGCACACACATACCAATTACATGGCCTTTAGTCTTTTAAAACATTGAAATTGTCAGAAATTAATTTACTTACAAAGTCGCGTGTCTCAATTAGCAATAATCATTATTGTCTAATAGACAAATTATTCAAACACTTATTACCCACACTCAGACACAAACACTTAAACAAATTCAAGTGCATTTGAATATTGTCTATTATGTATGTATGTATGAGTGTTTGTATTTGATTTTGACACATTTACACATACAAACATAAATTCGATAACATTCATAAACTTATGCATATCTTGTAGCTTTGTAATCGACAAATATTTTAAAGCTGCTTAACTACATACACACAAAAATACTTCCATACACATATACATAGATATTCAAATACATAAAACAACTAACACAATGTCAATTAGCTTTAAATTAGTAATAAATCGATTGGGATTATTCACTTCAACCGCAAACCATTCATATTGAGATTTTTCAGTAAAAATTAAAAAAAAACACACACACACAAATAGATTTAAATTGTTATCGAGTATTTAAAGAACTTAAATTGGAGTATTATTAGAGCTTTAGTAGTGACTAAGAATAATAAATATCGTAAATATGGTAATTTTATAGGAAAATTGGTTTTAATATTCAATTGTGTGGGAATTTAGTTAAAAAGAAGAGAATTAAATATTTTAGGAATAATTAAATTTTAATGCATTTAAACTGCTAAAATTTTAAATTTAAGAATTTTCAATGGAATATTGAAAAATAATGTGTGCAAAATTTAAGAGATAATCCAATATTGCGAAATATACTTTATCATAATAAAGCAATTACAGTTCCCAGTTCAGTTCTAGTTCAGTACTAGTTCAGTTCTAGTTCAATTCTAATTCAGTTCTATTTCAGATCTAGTTCAGTTCTAGTTCAGTTCTAGTTCAGTTTTAGTTCAGTTTTAGTTCAGTTCTAGTTCAGTTCTAGTTTAGTTCTGGTTTAGTTCTAGTTCAGTTTTAGTTCAGTTCTAGCTCTAGTTCAGTTTTAGTTCAGTTCTGGTTCAGTTCTATTTCAGATCTAGTTCAGTTCTAGTTCAGTTCTAGTTCAGTTCTGGTTCAGTTCAAGTTCAGTCCTAGTTCAGTTCTGGTTCAGTTCTAGTTCAGTTTTAGTTCAGTTCTAGTTCTAGTTCAGTTTTGGTTCAGTTCTAGTTCTAGTTCAGTTCTGGTTCAGTTCTAGTTCAGTTCTAGTTCAGTTTTGGTTCAGTTCAAGTTCAGTTCTAGTTCAGTTCTGGTTCAGTTCTGGTTCAGTTCTAGTTCAGTTCTAGGTCAGTTTTAGTTCAGTTCTAGTTCAGTTTTAGTTCAGTTCTAGTTCAGTTCTGGTTCAGTTCTAGTTCAGTTCTAGTTCAGTTCTAGTTCAGTTCTAGTTCAGTTCTAGTTCAGTTCTAGTTCAGAGTCTAATTCAAATAGCAGTTTAGATTCTTGTTCAGTTTTTATTTCATATCCTTGTTCTAGTTCTTATTTTAGTTCAGACAATATTTTCTGATTCTAGTTCAGGTTCTAGTTCAAGTTCTAGTTCAGGTTTTAGTTCTGGTTTTAGTTTAACTAAGCTTCTTGTACAGACTGTAGTTTTGATTTTTTATATTATACATTCGATTTAGGTTTAGATTCTACTCTGATTCCTTATCATAATATAGTTTAAGTCTAGTTTAAATTTAAGTACAGAGTAAAGTTAGGTCCAACTTTAGATTCTAGTTCAGTTTCCAGTTCAGTTACATTTTTCTTTGCTATTGCTATAACTTTTGGAATTAATGCGATTAAATTAGATCTTTTTGAATAGCCGATAACGAATAACATTTATTACTATTTATGATTGGTTATTGGTTCACGAATTTTTATTTCTGAAAACGAAATATTTATTTTAAAATTTTGCATATTTTTATAATAAATTTCTCATGCTAATAAATATCATTAATTTCATTAAAAAATATAAAATATTTAATAAAAATTCAAGTATAAATTCCTTTTTATTATTTAATCTAATTTTTTCTCTTTTTCACATACATTCACTGATAGCAACAAAAGCTTTCAACACATACAATCTCAACAAGACTTTTGTTTAGGCAATTTTACACAAATTTGTGCCCTTTTCACAACAATACGATTTTGCAAAATGTAACAAGGAGAACAATGACTACAAACAAAGATTCAGCATCTTGTTTTGGGTAGTTTAGACCATTTCTCCACTTCTAATACAACTTCAACACACATACACTTACATAGACATTTGAAAACGTGCTCAAAATTCAAATTTGCCTAAACACAATGTTAATGTATTTGTATGGGTAATTATGTGTGTGTTGTAGTTGTTTATCGGTAGGCTTACAAATACCTTACGAAGGGGTTATTGTAAATTTAATTTCTTTCACAAATTAGAAGCAAAATAAGAAAAATATACACAAAATAACATTAAAGTAAAATTCGAGAATTTATGTTTTAAAAATAAAATAAAAATAAGAAGGAAGAAGAAAGGGATTTTAATTACTTTCAAGTCGAGCTAAAATAATAATTTTTCTTTTGTTTTCAAAATTAAATTTTCCCCCTTTAACGTGTTTTAGGTATAAATTAATGTTTTTGAAATTTCCTTCTTAAGTATTTTCCGTGTGAAATTAATGTGTTTTTAATAAACTTTAATTATAGAGAATAATGTTAATTGTAGATTGGACATTTAATTGAATATTTTTCTGGCAAAAAGAAGGAAATGTATTGAATAAATAAATTGTTTAGCATTTTTAATGTAATTTTAAAAGATGCTGGTTAATGGGTATTCGGAAAAGAACATTAATGTTGGAGTTAAATAAAAGGAGTTTAGTTTATAAATTCCATAATAAAATATGCCCTAATTCAACTTTAATTTTAAATTTAACAATGTGTATTGTCTTTAAATTATTATAAAAAATTGTGTTCTCTAAATTTCACCTTTAATAAAAAGTGATCGTCAATAATATGTACGAAACTTATACATTATGTTTCGAACATACACACTCACACATACACCACCAACAATACAATATATAAAAAGTTGTTATTAATATAATAACGTAGGAACTCTAAATGGATCATAAATTAGCTACCACTTTATTCACTGAAAACGATTTGGTCATTTTTGGAACGGTAATCGTAGAATACACTTAATATTAATGCAAAAATTCATCGATTTAATATTTATAATTTTATGAAAGTTCTTTGCAACAGACGGACAGTCAAAACATACAGGCGGACAGATACGATGGAATAACTAAGTCAATTCAGAAATTTGATTGATGCAAGTATATTGGATCTCGGACATTATTGGATCTGCGATGATTGCTTCTTAGCGTTACATACGACGTTAAGTTATTGAAGAGATTATTTCAATAACTTAAAGTCGTGGAGGGTATAAAACTGTAATTTTCTTTAATTTAATCTTTAAAATTGTATTCTTTAAACTTTATTTTATAATATTTATGTTTAAATATCATTTCACACTAAATGCATAGTTTATAAAGAGAAATTGCATGGTTTTAACTCATAATTTATTTAGACAAATTGAACACTGAAACGAGCAATTCTTGTTAAAACAAAAAACAAAAAAAAACTCAAAATGTAGACCAACTTATTTCTTACAATTGTAATTGTAGTATCATCTTTAATACAACTACATAATCATTTAACAGACACATTCAAATATACATTCAGCACAAAAACAAAAGAGCAAATGTTAAAGATATAGAACAAACTGGAGAGAAAAAAACTGAAAAATCGTAATAAATAAATGAAAATTTCGTAGTACTTCCGTAACCAATACATTACCACTTCAAATTTGTTAAATGTTCAAACCCAAAATGTACATGAAAAGCAGAGATCCAACAAATATTACAAGGAATTCAAACGAAGGAATGACTACAAGAGAAGTTTCCTTTAAACAAGGAAACTAAAGGAAAGAGAAATGAAATTGAAAAGAATAGAGCAAAAGTCTAAGGCAATAGAAAATAATGGAAATGAACTCGTTTGGTCATAAACAGATGCTTTTTTAGTAGCTGAAATACATTAATAGGGCACCACTCACATATACACATTCATACATACATAATGTATAATCAAATACATGTCTGCTTTTGAACAGTGAAAAAGAAATAGTCAATAAACAAGAGTTGAATAATAAACTGGTCCAAAGTTAGGACTATTAACTAGTCAATAGTCAGAACTATAAAATAGTCTGAAGTCAGGACAGTAAACTAGTCTCCAGTCAGGACTATAAACTAGTCTATAGTTAGTTCTATAAAGTAGTTTTTAGTGCGGAACATAAAATAGTCTATAGTCCGGACTAGAAACTAGTTTATAGTGAGGACTATAAACTAGTTTCTATTGTTCTATAGTCAGAACTATAACGTAGTATATAACCAAAACTATAACATAATCTATAGTTAAGACTATGAAGTAGTCTATATTCAAGATTATAAAGTAGTCTATAGTCAAGACTATAAAGTAATCTATAGTCAAGACTATAAAGTAATCTATAGTCAAGACTATAAGTAATCTATAGTCAAGACTATAAAGTAATCTATAGTCAAGACTATAAGTAATCTATAGTCAAGACTATAAGTAATCTATAGTCAAGACTATAAGTAGTCTATAGTCAAGACTATAAAGTAGTCTCTAGTCAAGACTATAAAGTAGTCTATAGTCAAGTCTATAATCAAGACTATGAATTAGTCTGTAGTCAGGGCTATAATAAATCTATAGTCAGGACTTAAACGTTGTATATAACCAGTAATTAAAAATAATGTATAGTTAGGACTATAAAGCAGTCAGTTGTCAGGACTTTAAAGTAGTCTATAGTCTGGACTATTAACTAGCTAATAGTCAGGACTATAAACTAGTCCATAGTCAGAACTATAACGTAGTATATAACGGGAACTATAAAATAACCTATAGTCAGGACTATAAAGTAGCTATAAACTAGTCTTTAGTCAAGGACTACAAACTAGTCTATAGTCAGAATTATAACGTAGTATATAATCAGAATTTTAAAATAATGTATAGTCAGGGCTATAAAGTAGTCAATTGTCAGGACTATAAAGTAGTCAATAGTCTGAACTTTTAGCCAATAGTCTAAACAATAAAATAGTCTATAATATGGACCATAAATTACTCTCTTCACTGTTAAAATTTAAAACATATTGGTCAGTTAGTTGGTTTGGTGTGGTAGTTTTGTTGGTTTTGTTTCCATAACCATTAAAGGGAATTTTACCACAATCATGTTTAATGCTGAAAATGAAGTGATGAATATAACCCATACTACTACTACTACCAATTCACACATACTCACACTCACTTTCTGAATAAAGAGATAAATGTTTAACACTTACTGCAGCAATAAATTCTTAAAACTCTTTTTTTTTGTATAAAAATAAAATTGAAAATTTTATAAAAATATTTTTCTGTTCAAAAAATCTTAAATCATTTAAGGATTTTTATTATTTTGTAACAAATTTTCTGCTTAATCTAATTACTTGTATTAAGAACAATTAAAAATGATGTCTAACAACAAGTAAAACAACAAAAGAGGAAAAAATTGTATAAAAGTGGCGTCAAACCAACCATTAAACCATTATTTTTGTTTCACATCTTCCACAAGTCAACAATTTCACAAAATAAGAGAAAAAAAGAAAGAACAAAGAACCAACACAAACAAGTGGCCAGATAAAATTTATAAAAATAAAAAGAAGATGAGGAGAAAACACAAAATTATAAGGTCTTAACAAACAAACCATGAAAGAGGGATTATATATAGATTTGGAAAAGCGTATTATGCGGGTTACAGATAAATACAACAAAAGCCACATAATTTTTATTTTTGTTGTTAAGTACTTTCAATTTTTTTGTTTGTTTGTTTGTTTATTTACACTCAAGAAAATTAATAAGGATTAAGAAAGAACTGATAAATAGTAGTAATGAAATATAAAAATGTGCTTTACATAAGTCTGTACTACTTTATAGTCCAAAATATAGACCAGATTACAGAATATTTTGTATTACAAATTACAGTCCAGTTTACAGTTCATAGCATATACCAGTTTACATATGTAGTATAGACCGATTTATTGTCAAAAGATAAGTCTACAGTCCAGGCTATTGTGTCCAAACTAAAGGACAGTTAATGTACGATTTAATTTTTCTGATTATGGAGTGTAAACCGAGATGTCACTGCATTTTATTTTTCCGCCTGTAGACCAACTTATGGTTCAGTCAATAGACACTTTACAGGTCACTTTATACTCAATACTAGAACATAAATTTCTAATCCTTTTTTACATGGTTACAATCCAGACTAATTAATTAATTTTTTCTCATATTTTGTTCTATTTTTGTTGTTCTCATCCAACGGCAACGCCGAAGTTTTTTAATGGAATTTTCTAATTTAATTCATAAATCTCATAACGTTTAAAGATGCCCGAGGGGACTTTTCTGTCCTGAAATAAAAAAAAATTGGTCATAAAATTAAACGTTCTGAAAATTAGCTCTATAGAACCAGAAACAACTCTCAACAAATTGGATTCTACACAAAAATTAAGAACAACTTAATCTTCCTGTAAAAGGCTTCTGGCAGTCTGAATCTCCCTCTGTCCCTGTAGTGATAGTTAAAGTATGTCTAACCTCATTCTAATAAGACAAATTAACTTTTAACTAACAAATTTCTTTGAGTCCTTTATATCTGATACATTTAAAGTCTTAACACTAAGACTTTATTTAACTTGTTACACATTAAATGCTTCTTAACCATATCTCATTTAATGTAGAACTTTTTTCTTAACTGACTAATTTTCTATATTCTTTTTGTCAGTCAGCCTAAAGCAACAGTTAATTTCTTTCCGTCTCAAGATTTAACTTCCTTCGTGAGCTTTCTACGCAAAATGACAATAATACAAAACTGTGGGAGAAGTTTGTTTTAATTGTTTCTCTCTTTTTTCTTAAAAGACTTTTTTTTGTCTTTTCTAATGAATTTGATATGGAGATGGTCAAAAGTCCTTTTTTTGCTAATTTTTTGTTTTAATGGTAAATGTGGTTAGACAAGGGCAAACAAAAAAAATAATAAAGAAAAGAATTAGAGAAAAATTAGCTAAACAAAAAGGATTCTTATTATATTGCCAGACAAACAAATCCTAAGGATAAGTGTCAATTTAAATTATAGGCCTTTTTGGGAGAAGGGAATAATTTAGGTGTCTCACATTAAAGGACAGAAGTTGAAGGTGGGTAGAAAAATAATTTTCAGATATGATATTATTGGTGTTATACGAAGTATTTTTTGGATCTGAATTCTAACTAGTTATTATTTCTAGTTAAGGAGTGAGATCGAAAAATGGTTAACATGCATATATTTAAGAAAAGAAACCACTAAATTTAGAGTTTATAATTTTTTGTTTAATTATAAATATAATTTACAAAACAAGTGATGAAATTTTGAACTTTTTTCGGAAACCCTTTCATTAACGTTTTTATAGTGCTTTCTGTCACTTTTCTGGAACAGGCAACTACCTCACTTTTGGACACCTTTTTGTGCTCTCCAATTTTCTTCTAACAATAGTCCAATAACTCTTCACTGGCCTAAACTCCAAGCAGCTTGGAGGATTTGCCTCTGTTGTTACAAATACCATATTATTGTTTATGTAACACTCAAGGGCTTGTTTATCATAATGTCAGTATACAAAGTCAGGCAAAAAATAGGTAGAAACATTATAAACTCTTACAAATAGAATCAGTCATCCATTATGCAGCAAGAATATTTTTAGAAAACTTGACTTCAATTGACATGCTCTGCTCTTGAACTCTAAAATTTTAGTAGCGTTACTGTCAAGAACTATTTGAGCCTTGTATGTTTTTAAACCTGCATTAGCTGCACCTTTTTATACCAAATGGAGCACTCAAATATATTTTGAAAATGCTTTTTACTTTTTGACTTTAAAAACATCATGTGGAGCATTATATCTACCTCTACCAGGTTTGCTATCAATGGACAAGTTCTACCGGTACTGTTTAATTACACTGGAGTATTGAGTATTTTACGATCTCACTCCTTATTAAACAATTTTTTAATCCAAATATTTTTAAAAGACTTTAAAATTATGTTTCCAAATCTTCGTACATAAACCTCTGCTAATTTCTCTCTTGTCGCCAAACACCCCTTAAATTATATTAAAATTTACTTTATTGTTGTACAAACATTTTGCAGCTAATTTATAAAAGTCGTTACAACAATTTAGCACATTTATTAAAACCTTGTTAGAAAAGATCTACAAAAAATTATGTGAAAATAATACAAACAACTATAACGAATCTTAAATACCCTTCACCGTCAGCATTTCCATAATTTATCGGTTACAAGTGAATAAATTAAATCACATAACAACAAACACAAAAAGGCCTCTTTAATAAGCAAATATCGCTTTATAATTATTTTGACGCCAGAGACAATTTTCAATCAAAAAGGATCATAAAAAGTGGCAAAAAGATATTTCCTTTGATCTTTGACTTAAAAGCTTTTCTTTCACGATGTTACACACACAATGATAAATGTTTTACACCTTAATTCTTCACTTGTCCTGGTGTAGTGTGCTCCAAAATCCTTACAGCAACAAAGTCATTTTGAAAAAGTCATAAAATTTCAATTAAGCTTTTAACTACATGTTACAGACACACACTGGAATTTTATTTTTATACAAAAACCAACATACTCATTTATTTATATATCCTTGAATACACAGACGCGCACACATGTCCTTCCTCTCTTTCTCTCTATCTGTCTTTGGTAGTTATAAAGAAATCTTTTAGCATATAAAAGAGTTCTTTTTTTGTTCTGGCTGATTAATTGACAAGACAAAGTACAAAGACACAAATTTCATACACATGCAGACATTAAACTTACACATACTTAGTAACATACACAATCATACACACACACACATTTCATAGGATATTTAACCCTAAACATTGTTTTATGAAACTAAACAATCGACAACAATTTAGAAAATAAATTTACAACAATTTACTACTGCAATTTAATTGTAGAAAGTTTTTTCTGTTTCCTCTTCTTTTTATTTTATTATTTCATTCTTCACTTTCTAATTTTTTGTTGTTTGTTTTTTATTTTATTTAAGTTCGGTTTTCTGTAGGTGGAAGAAAAGTTTTAAATATTGCACATTGGTTTGGAGGAGAGCGAAAATGGTGGGTGAATAATGGCAGAAAAGGTAGAAATGAATTATCGCAAAGAGCGGGGTAAAAAGAGCATTTATTATAATTCTAGGATTTATAAGGAGATAATGAAGCTCCTTCCGTCCATATGTTTTTACAGATTATGCCTATTGAACGGATGCCTGTTTCAACCATTTACGATGTGAGATGATTGTCTGGAATGAAGACAAGATGATCGTCTTGAATGCGGATATTATAACATTAAACATAACGGACAAGGTGAATATCTAGACTTCAGATAAAATAATTGTCTAGACAACAGACAAAATGATTTTCTAGACTAACGACAAGTAGATTATTTATCCTATAACCAAGACAATATACAAGACAAGATGATAAGATATTTCTACGACACATATTTCAAAGCAGTCTAAAACGCAGCATACCTCTGTTGGACTGCGCAGCGCAGCATGCAGTCCGGAATTAAACCCAATGAAGAACTTGTAAAGCTTATTCAAATTAAGTCCGAAACCATAAAGAACTTAACTGAGTTAAAACCAAAAAATAAAGTAAATTTGTTTATCTGATAAGATAATTGTCTTGATTTCATACTAGAGGATTGTTTACACTTCAAAGAAGACAATTCTCTAAACAACAGGCAGCATTATTGCCAAAATTATATATAACGAATCTCTAGAATGCAGACATGAAAATTGTATTAATTAAAAGTCGATGAGATTGTCTAGACCATCAAATGCTGATTATCTCGAATATATCAAAATAATTGTCAAAACTGATTGTTAGTAAAATGTTTATGTAGACTTAAAATATAACGATAACCTGGACTGTTAAATAAATGGAAGATGCACTAGACTCTTAATTATCAGAGCGTATTCAGATTAGTAGTCAGAATGTTAATTAATATGTCATTGGGAAATGTTAACTTTAACATTTAATTTTAACACCAACATCAGGTAATTTCACACCAATGTGCATGAAAGAAGTCCTTATAGAAAACTGAAGCAAAATCATATATAATATTCATATATAAGATTTGCACAGAGGCAAGAGGGAGTCCTTTTAAAGAAAGAAACTTGTTGGAATTTATGAGTTTCTTTAGTAAAGAACAAAAGGAGAAAATCGTATACTTTTATAATGAACCATATTATAAGACTTGAAAAACACCCATAAGTATTTATTCTTGTAGCCACAAACGCATACTTACAAACGTCTACAACAATTTGTTTAAATACTTTAAAGATTTCCCAAAATAAGTTTCCAGCTAATTTCATAAAAAATTGAAATTATTAAAACCTTTTTTATTGTTAAATAAATTTAATGCTTTGTTACCAACCTAATGTCCGATTTAAAATTTTCTCTCCTCCATTGTAGGGAAACAAAGAAAAGAAATGGGTTGAATATGAAATTTAATGGCATTTGCACACACATATATTTTTCATTAAAAAATTATTTCTTCCAAAGAATATAAAGGTTTACACATACTCTCCTCGCACATACGTACATATCTAAACAGCACATCATATCAAATTATAACCACAGAAAACAAAAAAAAGTCATAAAAAATAACTTTAAATTTATATGAAAATCCCAAAACGCCAACATAAAAAAACTTATCGCTAACTTCCGTTTCCTTCGAGGAATAACAGGGAGCTTGTTATAATAAGAACCACCAAAAAAATATACCAAAACAATCTGTGAAATATATTTGCATTTGTGTGCACACATTTGTGTGTAAGCTTAACAAAAACAACATCAACATAACATTGTCAGTTTATTTTTCATTCTTTTGTTAAATATTTCTTTTTCTCTCCCTCTCTCTATGCCTCTTTCTCTCTTCCGAAGACATTTATTAAGTGTATATTTGCGTTATAACTAAAATTCATTCGTATGAATGTATGTATGTGTTTTATGTATGGTTAAGCTTAATTTTTCGCTTGTTATTAAAGCCATTTATAAAAGCATAAGTGTAAAATTTTCTGATAACCTCTTTCCTGTACGGTGTGTAAATGTGTGAGTGTAGCAACAACTTTGTTGCTGTCGTTGTGTTTTCTGTGTCTGTCTCCTTGCATGAGTTTTGGAATATGATGAGTGTTATTTTAACTTCCTTTAGGAAATTATATTATGTCTAGCACATTATTTGTTTTTTTTTGTTACAATTCTTTTTTTATAAATTATTTTAATGTCTTTGGGAAATATTTAAATTAATTGAAATTTTCAATTTATGTGCTTAAAATATTTAGAATCATAAAATTTTTCTTTTTAATCACTGTAAATTTTGAAACAAGGAAGTAAAGGAGACTGATAAGGAAACTAAACTAAAGAACAATGTCACGATCAAAAGGGAAATTTATGGAAGTTAAAAAGTTATTAATATTATAAGTTCAGGAAATCAAATTAAATTATAAAATTAATATAGAGTACACATTTCAGTATTATATGGACTATGAACTTTTAACTACTGTCAGGTATTTTTATTATCTATATTATAGATTGGCCTTTTGTTGAGATTATTATCTTTCTATATAGACGACATTATTAGTCTGGACTATAGATGAAATTATTGTTGTTTTTTAGATGAGACTAATGTTTAAGCGTTATAAAAGACTATTGCTAAGGCTATTGGATCTTTCCAAGATGATAAATAAGACTATTGTCTGTACTATACTCCTGCTTATACAGCGAATAGTCTAGCTATTGGCTAGATTGCTGTCAAAACTATACTTCAGACTATTGTCTAGACAAAATACACACTTTTATATAGACTATAATCCCGACTTATGTCTACACTATTGTGTAGACTATTTGCAACAGTCCAGATTATAGTCCAGAATATTGTCTATAGTATTTTATGTACTGTAGTCCAAACCCTTTTTTAGACTACAGCCCAGACTATTCTCGAAACGATTGTCTAGACTAGAGTTTATACTGTTATTAATTATTCCGACTATTGTCTAGACTATAGTTCAGACTATTGTCTAGACTGTAGTTCAAAATATTACCTACTCTATGATTCAGACTATTTTCTAGATTACAATTCAGACCATTGCCTTAACTATAGTTCAGACTGTTATTTAGACCTTAGTTCCGACTATTGTCTAGACTAAAGTTTAGACTTTTGTCTAGACTATAGTTCAGACTTTTGTCTAGGATTATAGTTTAGACTAGAATGTAATTTGGACTATTTACTAGACGATTAAATGGAATATTTTCAAGAACATATTCCAGAATATTATCGTGACTATAGACCAGGCTACTGAATACCTATAGACCAAATCATTATTTAACAATGAATCAGATTATTGTCCGATTATAGACAACAGTACTGTCTGATTATAAACCAGTGTATCGCTTAAGGGAAATTTTTCTCTTCGATCAAAAAATTCAAATGAAGTTTGGTCAATTATGATATTCGCAAACTTATGAAGGAAAATACAAAACTTAAATAAAGACAAATTAATCTTATGAAATAAGAAAATTAAGATAATATTTTAGAATTTTTTCTTGATCCGAATAGAGCCCATAGAGATAAAGAGCCCGTAAAGATAAAGGAACGACTTTTACCTAGGTAAAATTTAGACAAACAAATTTAAAAGGAAATACCAGTCCATATTTTTAAGGTTATCGATAACAATGGAATATCCACCTGTTAAACAAATAAACTTGAGTATGTTTATGGGAAAATGCCTTTAAAAGTTACAGTTTAACTCCAAAATTAATTTAAAAAATAAAATGAAATACAAATAAAGTTTTAGTTAACAGCACTTTAAATGGAATCTTAATTAATTTAATAAAAAATTTTACCCACTAAATATTTTCTTGTTTCATTTTTTTCAATTCTTTAAAAAGTTATATGCGTTTATAAGAATATGCACTGATATATAAGTGAAAAAAAGTGTTCCAGATTATTGCTCAAAATTTGATCTATACTGAATATTATTTTAGGCACTACAGCTACGATTGTAGATTATAGCTGACTATAGCAACAACTGTCTTTCTGATATCTGATTTTTATACCCTCCACCATCACAAGGGTACATTAACTTTGTCATTTCGTGTGTAATGCCAAGAAGGAATCTTATCAGACCTCATAATGTATATATTCCCGCATCAATTCAATTTTATTAAACTTTAATGTAATTTAATCTCTAAATACCATCATTTACTACTCATCTTCTTTAATTTCATTCTCTAAAAATTCTACCATTTCATGGTCATTTATTCGTTTTATTCAGATAAATATTAACTGAAATCAGAAAAAAGATTTAAGAACTTTTAGCAAATCTATTTTTATATAATTTAAGTTGTTTTATTTCTATTTAATGACTATTAATAGCATTATAAATGCCCTTACTAAAAGGTTTTGCCTTTCATTTAGGACTCGATTGTTGTTAAAAATATTTATTTTATTTGTAACAACAATTTTCATTAGTCCTAAAAGCTTTTAACACATTCAATACAAATACGATTAAATATAAATGAAAATTGTTGCTTTTTTTCAACAAAAGAAGAAGAAAAAGAAGTAAATTTGAAGAAAATATGTTGTTAAGGAGAAAAAGTCAGACACAAAAAGAAATCAATGTTAAGGATTATTTGTAAATTTCATCACATAATTTGGAAAATGATTATAAATATTTACATGAGAATAGATTTTATGTAAAATCACAAAAAGAAGCAGAAATCTTAATTCTAGAAAGATTAAATCTATTAAATCCAAAGGAGGACTTAAAAGTTATCTAATAAATATCAAAGAACTCCATATCTTTTTTACTTAAAATATAACTAAAATGTTTTGAATTAAAGTACTTTTTCAAAAATAACTTTGAATAAAAATAACTTTAGGAACCTCCCTCGTAACTTTTGCAAATTAACTGGTCTATTGCAATTGTTGTATTAAGAGAAATTTTATGGGCCAAACAAAATATTTAAAGAGCCAAGTCAAAGGCTTGATAATAATTTAATCAAGATTAACAAAAAAAAAACTGAAAATAATACAAGGAATTAATTTAAAACTAATCGATTCATTTAAATGAAAATTAAAGGGATTTGAAAAATTAAAGTGTACATATTTCCAAATGCAAAAGGAACCTGTATTCTTCTGAAACTCCAAATTATTGAAACTTCCAAAACGTAAAATCGTAAAAGCCCCAAATGCAAAATGGGCCTCCATTTGTAATCACTTTTTGAAAATCTTGAAAAATCATAAATTTTTATAAAATCGTAAATACTCGGTAAATAAGCCCCAAATGCAAAAAGGGCCTCCATTTGTAATCACTTTTTGAAAATCTTTAAAAATCATAAATTTTTATAAAATCGTTAATATCCCGGTAAATAAGCCCCCAAATGCAAAATGGGCCTCCATTTGTAATCATTTTTGAAAATTTTGAAAAATCAAAATTTTTATAAAATCGTAAACATCTCGGTAAATAAGCCCTCCAAATGCAAAATGGGCCTCCATTTGTAATCACTTTTTTGAAAATCTTTAAAAATCATAAATTTTTATAAAATCGTTAATATCTCGGTAAATAAGCCCCAAATGCAAAATGGGCCTCCATTTGTAATCACTTTTTGAAAATTTTGAAAAATCATAAATTTTATAAATCGTTAATATCTCGATAAATAAGCTCCCAAATGCAAAAAGGGCCTCCATTTGTAATCACTTTTTGAAAATTTTGAAAAATCATAAATTTTTATAAAATCGTAAATATCTCGGTAAATAAGCCCCCAAATGCAAAAGGGCCTCCATTTGTAATCACTTTTTGAAAATTTTGAAAAATCATAAATTTTTATAAAATCGTAATATCTCGGTAAATAAGCCCCCAAATGCAAAAGGGCCTCCATTTGTAATCACTTTTTGAAAATTTTGAAAAATCATAAATTTTTATAAAATCGTTAATATCTCGGTAAATAAGCCCCCAAATGCAAAAAGGGCCTCCATTTGTAATCACTTTTTGAAAATTTTGAAAAATCATAAATTTTTATAAAATCGTTAATATCTCGGTAAATAAGCCCCCAAATGCAAAATGGGCCTCCATTTGTAATCACTTTTTGAAAATTTTGAAAAATCATAAATTTTTATAAAATCGTTAATATCTCGGTAAATAAGCCCCCAAATGCAAAAAGGGCCTCCATTTGTAATCACTTTTTGAAAATTTTGAAAAATCATAAATTTTTATAAAATCGTTAATATCTCGGTAAATAAGCCCCCAAATGCAAAAAGGGCCTCCATTTGTAATCACTTTTTGAAAATTTTGAAAAATCATAAATTTTTATAAAATCGTTAAATATCTCGGTAAATAAGCCCCCAAATGCAAAAGGGCCTCCATTTGTAATCACTTTTTGAAAATCTTGAAAAATCATAAATTTTTATAAAATCGTTAATATCTCGGTAAATAAGCCCCCAAATGCAAAAAGGGCCTCCATTTGTAATCACTTTTTGAAAATTTTGAAAAATCATAAATTTTTATAAAATCGTTAATATCTCGGTAAATAAGCCCCCAAATGCAAAATGGGCCTCCATTTGTAATCACTTTTTGAAAATTTTGAAAAATCATAAATTTTTATAAAATCGTAAATATCTCGGTAAATAAGCCCCCAAATGCAAAAAGGGCCTCCATTTGTAATCACTTTTTGAAAATTTGAAAAATCATAAATTTTTATAAAATCGTAAATATCTCGGTAAATAAGCCCCCAAATGCAAAAAGGGCCTCCATTTGTAATCACTTTTTGAAAATTTTGAAAAATCATAAATTTTTATAAAATCGTAAATATCTCGGTAAATAAGCCCCCAAATGCAAAAGGGCCTCCATTTGTAATCACTTTTTGAAAATTTTGAAAAATCATAAATTTTTATAAAATCGTAAATATCTCGGTAAATAAGCCCCAAATGCAAAAGGGCCTCCATTTGTAATCACTTTTTGAAAATTTTGAAAAATCATAAATTTTTATAAAATCGTAAAATCTCGGTAAATAAGCCCCCAAATGCAAAAAGGGCCTCCATTTGTAATCACTTTTTGAAAATTTTGAAAAATCATAAATTTTTATAAAATCGTTAATATCTCGGTAAATAAGCCCCCAAATGCAAAAAGGGCCTCCATTTGTAATCACTTTTTGAAAATTTTGAAAAATCATAAATTTTTATAAAATCGTAAATATCTCGGTAAATAAGCCCCCAAATGCAAAAAGGGCCTCCATTTGTAATCACTTTTTGAAAATTTTGAAAAATCATAAATTTTTATAAAATCGTAAATATCTCGGTAAATAAGCCCCCAAATGCAAAAGGGCCTCCATTTGTAATCACTTTTTGAAAATTTTGAAAAATCATAAATTTTTATAAAATCGTAAATATCTCGGTAAATAAGCCCCCAAATGCAAAAAGGGCCTCCATTTGTAATCACTTTTTGAAAATTTTGAAAAATCATAAATTTTTATAAAATCGTTAATATCTCGGTAAATAAGCCCCCAAATGCAAAAAGGGCCTCCATTTGTAATCACTTTTTGAAAATTTTGAAAAATCATAAATTTTTATAAAATCGTAAATATCTCGGTAAATAAGCCCCCAAATGCAAAAAGGGCCTCCATTTGTAATCACTTTTGAAAATTTTGAAAATCATAAATTTTTATAAAATCGTTAATATCTCGGTAAATAAGCCCCCAAATGCAAAAAGGGCCTCCATTTGTAATCACTTTTTGAAAATTTTGAAAAATCATAAATTTTTATAAAATCGTTAATATCTCGGTAAATAAGCCCCCAAATGCAAAAGGGCCTCCATTTGTAATCACTTTTTGAAAATTTTGAAAAATCATAAATTTTTATAAAATCGTTAATATCTCGGTAAATAAGCCCCCAAATGCAAAAGGGCCTCCATTTGTAATCACTTTTTGAAAATTTTGAAAAATCATAAATTTTTATAAAATCGTTAATATCTCGGTAAATAAGCCCCAAATGCAAAATGGGCCTCCATTTGTAATCACTTTTTGAAAATTTTGAAAAATCATAAATTTTTATAAAATCGTAAATATCTCGGTAAATAAGCCCCCAAATGCAAAAAGGGCCTCCATTTGTAATCACTTTTGAAAATTTTGAAAAATCATAAATTTTTATAAAATCGTTAATATCTCGGTAAATAAGCCCCCAAATGCAAAAGGGCCTCCATTTGTAATCACTTTTTGAAAATTTGAAAAAATCATAAATTTTTATAAAATCGTAAAAATCTCGGTAAATAAGCCCCCAAATGCAAAAAGGGCCTCCATTTGTAATCACTTTTTGAAAATTTTGAAAAATCATAAATTTTTATAAAATCGTTAATATCTCGGTTAAATAAGCCCCCAAATGCAAAATGGGCCTCCATTTGTAATCACTTTTTGAAAATTTTGAAAAATCATAAATTTTTATAAAATCGTAAAAATCTCGGTAAATAAGCCCCCAAATGCAAAAAGGGGCCTCCATTTGTAATCACTTTTTGAAAATCTTGAAAAATCATAAATTTTTATAAAATCGTTAAAATCTCGGTAAATAAGCCCCCAAATGCAAAAGGGCCTCCATTTGTAATCACTTTTTGAAATTTTGAAAAATCATAAATTTTTATAAAATCGTTAATATCTCGGTAAATAAGCCCCCAAATGCAAAAGGGCCTCCATTTGTAATCACTTTTTGAAAATTTTGAAAAATCATAAATTTTATAAAATCGTAAATATCTCGGTAAATAAGCCCCCAAATGCAAAAAGGGCCTCCATTTGTAATCACTTTTTGAAATTTTGAAAATCATAAATTTTTATAAATCGTTAATATCTCGGTAAATAAGCCCCCAAATGCAAAAAGGGCCTCCATTTGTAATCACTTTTTGAAAATTTTGAAAAATCATAAATTTTTATAAAATCGTAATATCTCGGTAAATAAGCCCCCAAATGCAAAAAGGGCCTCCATTTGTAATCACTTTTTGAAATCTTGAAAAATCATAAATTTTTATAAAATCGTTAATATCTCGGTAATAAGCCCCCAAATGCAAAAAGGGCCTCCATTGTAATCACTTTTTGAAAATTTTGAAAATCATAAATTTTTATAAAATCGTTAATATCTCGGTAAATAAGCCCCCAAATGCAAAATGGGCCTCCATTTGTAATCACTTTTTGAAAATTTTGAAAATCATAAATTTTTATAAAATCGTTAAATATCTCGGTAAATAAGCCCCCAAATGCAAAAAGGGCCTCCATTTGTAATCACTTTTTGAAAATTTTGAAAAATCAAAATTTTTATAAAATCGTTAATATCTCGGTAAATAAGCCCCAAATGCAAAATGGGCCTCCATTTGTAATCACTTTTTGAAAATTTTGAAAAATCATAAATTTTTATAAAATCGTTAATATCTCGGTAATAAGCCCCCAAATGCAAAAGGGCCTCCATTTGTAATCACTTTTTGAAAATTTTGAAAATCATAAATTTTTATAAAATCGTTAATATCTCGGTAAATAAGCCCCCAAATGCAAAAAGGGCCTCCATTTGTAATCACTTTTTGAAAATTTTGAAAAATCATAAATTTTTATAAAATCGTTAATATCTCGGTAAATAAGCCCCCAAATGCAAAATGGGCCTCCATTTGTAATCACTTTTTGAAAATTTTGAAAAAATCATAATTTTATAAAATCGTTAATATCTCGGTAAATAAGCCCCAAATGCAAAATGGGCCTCCATTTGTAATCACTTTTTGAAAATTTTGAAAAATCATAAATTTTTATAAAATCGTTAATATCTCGGTAAATAAGCCCCCAAATGCAAAAAGGGCCTCCATTTGTAATCACTTTTTGAAAATTTTGAAAAATCATAAATTTTTATAAAATCGTTAAATATCTCGGTAAATAAGCCCCAAATGCAAAAAGGGCCTCCATTTGTAATCACTTTTTGAAAATTTTGAAAAATCATAAATTTTTATAAAATCGTAAATATCTCGGTAAATAAGCCCCCAAATGCAAAAAGGGCCTCCATTTGTAATCACTTTTTGAAAATTTTGAAAAATCATAAATTTTTATAAAATCGTAAATATCTCGGTAAATAAGCCCCCAAATGCAAAAGGGCCTCCATTTGTAAATATCTCGGTAATTTTTATAATCATCCAAATGCCCCAAAAAGGGCCTCCATTTGTAATCACTTTTTGAAAATTTTGAAAAATTCATAAATTTTTATAAAATCGTAAATATCTCGGTAAATAAGCCCCCAAATGCAAAAAGGGCCTCCATTTGTAATCACTTTTTTGAAAATTTTGAAAAATCATAAATTTTTATAAAATCGTAAATATCTCGGTAAATAAGCCCCAAATGCAAAAAGGGCCTCCATTTGTAATCACTTTTTGAAAATTTTGAAAAATCATAAATTTTTATAAAATCGTAAATATCTCGGTAAATAAGCCCCCAAATGCAAAAAGGGCCTCCATTTGTAATCACTTTTTTGAAAATTTTGAAAAATCATAAATTTTTATAAAATCGTAAATATCTCGGTAAATAAGCCCCCAAATGCAAAAAGGGCCTCCATTTGTAATCACTTTTTGAAAATCTTGAAAATCATAAATTTTTATAAAATCGTTAATATCTCGGTAAATAAGCCCCCAAATGCAAAAAGGGCCTCCATTTGTAATCACTTTTTGAAAATTTTGAAAAATCATAATTTTTATAAAATCGTTAATATCTCGATAAATAAGCTCCCAAATGCAAAAAGGGCCTCCATTTGTAATCACTTTTGAAAATTTTGAAAAATCATAAATTTTTATAAAATCGTTAATATCCCGGTAAATAAGCCCCCAAATGCAAAAAGGGTCTCCATTTGTAATCACTTTTTGAAAATTTTGAAAAATCATAAATTTTATAAAATCGTAAAAATCTCGATAAATAAGCCCCCAAATGCAAAAGGGCCTCCATTTGTAATCACTTTTTGAAAATTTTGAAAAATCATAAATTTTTATAAAATCGGAAAATCTCGATAAATAAGCCCCCAAATGCAAAAAGGGCCTCCATTTGTAATCACTTTTTGAAAATCTTGAAAAATCATAAATTTTTATAAAATCGTAAAAATCTCGGTAAATAAGCCCCCAAATGCAAAAAGGGCCTCCATTTGTAATCACTTTTTGAAAATTTTGAAAAATCATAAATTTTTATAAAATCGTAAATATCTCGGTAAATAAGCCCCCAAATGCAAAAGGGCCTCCATTTGTAATCACTTTTTGAAAATTTTGAAAAATCATAAATTTTTATAAAATCGTAAATATCTCGGTAAATAAGCCCCCAAATGCAAAAAGGGCCTCCATTTGTAATCACTTTTTGAAAATTTTGAAAATTCATAAATTTTTATAAATCGTAAATATCTCGGTAAATAAGCCCCCAAATGCAAAAAGGGCCTCCATTTGTAATCACTTTTTGAAAATTTTGAAAAAATCATAAATTTTTATAAAATCGTAAATATCTCGGTAAATAAGCCCCCAAATGCAAAAAGGGCCTCCATTTGTAATCACTTTTTGAAAATTTTGAAAATTCATAAATTTTTATAAATCGTAAATATCTCGGTAAATAAGCCCCCAAATGCAAAAAGGGCCTCCATTTGTAATCACTTTTTGAAAATTTTGAAAATTCATAAATTTTTATAAAATCGTAAATATCTCGGTAAATAAGCCCCCCAAATGCAAAAAGGCCTCCATTTGTAATCACTTTTTGAAAATCTTCAAAAATCAAAATTTTTATAAAATCGTAATATCTCGATAAATAAGCCCCCAAATGCAAAAAGGGCCTCCATTTGTAATCACTTTTTGAAAATCTTCAAAATCATAAATTTTTATAAATCGTTAATATCTCGGAAATAAGCCCCCAAATGCAAAAAGGGCCTCCATTTGTAATCACTTTTGAAAATCCTTCAAAAAATCAAAAATTATTATAAAAATCCGTGTATATCCATCGGTAAATAAGCCCCCAAATGCAAAAAAGGGCCTCCATTTGTAATCACTTTTTTTGAAAATTTTGAAATCATGAAATTTTTTATAAAATCGTTTAATATCTCGATAATGCAAAAAGAAGCCTCCATTTGTAAACACTTTTTGAAAATCTTCAAAAATCAAAAATTATTTAAACGTTAAATATCTCCGATAAAATAAGCCCCAAATGCCAAAAAGGGCCTCCATTTGTAATCACTTTTTGAAAATCTTTGAAAAATCATAAATTTTTATAAAATCGTAATATCTCGGTAAATAAGCCCCCAAATGCAAAAAGGGCCTCCATTTGTAATCACTTTTTGAAAATTTGAAAATCATAAATTTTATAAAATCGTTAATATCTCGTAAATAAGCCCCAAATGCAAAATGGGCCTCCATTTGTAATCACTTTTTGAAAATCTTTGAAAAATCATAAAATTTTTATAAAATCGTTAATATCTCGGTAAATAAGCCCCCAAATGCAAAAAGGGCCTCCATTTGTAATCACTTTTGAAATTTTCAAAAATCAAAATTTTTATAAAATCGTTAATATCTCGGTAAATAAGCCCCAAATGCAAAAAGGGCCTCCCATTTGTAATCACTTTTTGAAAATTTTGAAAAATCATAAATTTTTTATAAAATCGTTAATATCTCGGTAAATAAGCCCCCAAATGCAAAATGGGCCTCCATTTGTAATCACTTTTTGAAAATTTTGAAAAATCAAAATTTTTATAAAATCGTTAATATCTCGGTAAATAAGCCCCCAAATGCAAAAAGGGCCTCCATTTGTAATCACTTTTTGAAAATTTTGAAAAATCATAAATTTTTATAAAATCGTTAATATCTCGGTAAATAAGCCCCAAATGCAAAATGGGCCTCCATTTGTAATCACTTTTTGAAAAAAAATCAAAATTTTTATAAAATCGTAATATCTCGGTAAATAAGCCCCCAAATGCAAAAAGGGCCTCCATTTGTAATCACTTTTTGAAAATTTTGAAAAATCATAAATTTTTATAAAATCGTTAATATCTCGGTAAATAAGCCCCCAAATGCAAAAAGGGCCTCCATTTGTAATCACTTTTTGAAAATTTTTAAAAATCATAAATTTTATAAAATCGTTATATCTCGGTAAATAAGCCCCCAAATGCAAAAAGGGCCTCCATTTGTAATCACTTTTGAAAAA